>JAWLRI010000760.1:435964-481525 GCA_034781795.1 Crypturellus tataupa | reverse complement strand
GGGCCCGAGGGGGACCCCATCTCCCCGCACAGACGGAGGCCAGGCCCGGCTGCAGCTGCACCAACGCGACACGAGGACTTTTATTCACATCAAGATACAAAATTATATTTCTCTAGAAATTTCTCTTCTGCTCGAGTGACGAGGCTGGGACGACACGGAGCGGGTCGGGGGGAGAGGGGGCTGCGGGCTGGACCGGGGCTCCCCGCATGCAGCCACCGTCCCCAGGGGGGCCGGGGTTGTCCCCGTCTCGCTGCACCCCGTGGAGGTGCAGGGAGGGACGGGGCTGCGTGCAGGGGGGCCGCCACCAGCCCCCTCCCATTGCGCAGGGGCCAGGGGGAGGCCAGTCCTGGGACAGGGCCACGAAGCGGCCCCGGGGGACCAGGGGACAGAGCCAGCAGCACAGACAGCGTTGCACAGGGCGAGGAGAGCGCGCGAAGCCACGGGGCGGCGGGGGGCTGCGGGGCCGCGAGGAGACGGAAGGACAGGGACCGGGGGACGGGGGTCCTCGCCATCACTGGGGCAGCGCCTTGAGGATGGCGTTCACCTCCTCGGCCACGGCCGTCAGCGCGAACTCAAACTGGTCCTGGGGGGTGGAAACGCAGCGTGGGCATCAGAGAGCCCCGCGTGCACGGGGCAAGCGCCGGCGGGGGGTACCTTGGTCTGCACCATGCCGGGCCGCTGGTCGCGGATGTGCTCCAGCGTAGCCGCTATGTCGATCTCCTTCACACCTAGGGCAGAGCGAGGGGGATTAGGGCTGCAGGGGAATGAGCAACGCGGCCTGGGCGCAGGGGACAACAACAAGGACACAACAACAAGGATGAAGCGGGGGGCGCGCCGCGCTCACCTTTGGCCATGCGGTTGAGGACCATGTCGACGAGGATGTAGGTGCCGGTCCTGCCCGCGCCGTCACTGCGAGACGCGCACGGGTAAAGGGGGTGCGCGGGGGGCTCCCAGCAGCAGGGAGGCCAGAGCGGAGGCCGCCCCTGCCCTGCATCGCGCCGGTGGGCGCAGAGACCCCGTCCCCTGCGGTACCTGCAGTGCACAATGATGGGGCAGGAGCGCCCGCGGTAGCACTTGTTCACCTTCCTGCAAGGACAAGGGCAGCGGGTCACGGCGCGGCCGTGCCCTGCCGCGGCGGGAACGGGATGCAGGATCCCCCCCCGGAGAAGGAGCCGGCGCAGGCGGAGGAGCCGGGATGGCGCGGCGGAAACCTCGAGGCGCCGCGGGCCCGCGCGGGCTCTGGGCGGGCTCGCTGCAGCAGGCACGGCTGCCAACGATCACTTTTGTGACTATGCAACTGGAGCCAGATTACTAGCTGCAAATCACAAAAATGACGCCGGCAGCTGCGAGAGCGAGGCGGAGAGAGAGAGACGCAGAGCGCGAGCGCAGCGATGGGGGCCCCGCGGTGCCCTCAGCATGGGGCCTCGCTATGGGAGCCTGCAGCAAGGGGCTGTCCGGGACCGATACCCGAGCGACCCAGCTCGAGCAGCCCTTGGCACGGAGACCCAGGGGGAGCAATGGGACCCACCGTGCAGATCCACTGTGGGGAGCTCGTGCCGGGCTGTCCCCAAACCCAGCAGCCTCCTCATACCCAGCTGGAGGCTGGGGGTCCCCAGGCTGCTCCTTCCCGCGTGGACCCGCGTGCCGCTGCGCCGAGGGGACCCGCTCACCTGCGGAAGTCGAGGAGGGGCCGCGTGGTGGCCGGGATGCCCTCGGCCGGCCAGCTGAGGAAGTGGAACTGCGTGAGCGTGCGCGTCTCCTGCGACTGCACGTTCTTCAGGTAGAAGCTGCGCACCAGGAAGTCCTCGCACCAGATGTGCTCCGACACCAGGTTCACCTGCCCCGGGGAGAGAGACCCGGCGGCGGCATCAGCACGCGCCAGCCGTGCCGCGGGGCTAGCGGCCGCGGGCCCGCGCTTGCCTCGTAGATGTGGTACAGCGAGGAGCCCTCGTCCGGCCAGTAGCGGTCGCACTGCTTGACGCTGTCCTCGGCCAGCGGGCTCAGCATGACGATGACGGTGCAGCCGTGCTCCCACACCATCTGCACGAGAGGCACTGCGTCCGTGCGCCCGCCCGGAGCGTGCGGGGCGACGGGGTGGCCCTATTTCCCCACTGGGGAGCGGGATGCGGGCGCGCTCACCTGCCAGAAGTCGGCGATGGTGTGGGACAGCGGCCCCTGCGTGGCGATGTAAGCCGGCATCCGCGGGTCGTGCTCGATCTGGAGAGGGGAAAGGGACAGAGGTCAGACCATGCGCGTGCTCAGGACACTGCGGCACTAGGGGGACAGGGAGGTGCTCTAGAAGCCGTGGATTTGAAGCAGCAGCGATGAACCACAGGCTGCTGCAGCAGGGAAGGGATTTCCCTGTGTCTGAGCAATGGGGCAGGCGCATGCTGGCATAGCGCGTGCTGCCACGAGCTCAGCGTCACCCGGGACGCGGTGAGCGCGTAGCAGAGCGGGATGCCGCGGTGGGCACTCACGATAGGGCTGGCGTTGATGAAGTCGCTGCGGGACGGGTTGCTCTCGGCCTTCAGCTTGATCCGCACGTGGTCGTCTGCGGAAACAGCCCGGGCGGGCGGTGAGCGCGAGGGCATCCGCGCGCCCCGCAGGGAGGCAGAGCCGCCAGCGCGCGGGACCTCGCGGCGCCTCCCCGCCCCGCGGCGCGGCCCTGACGCGCTGCACTTCTCGCGAAGGAGCCGAGAGCGGCGCCGGAGAAAGAGGCGACCCGCAGCCGCATCCCCCGCCTCGTCCTGCGGCCGCAGCAGCACAAGGTGTCGCCCGCCTCCGAGTCGCCCTTCTCGGAGGAGGAGAGCCGCGAGTTCCCGCCGACCGCCTCCTCGGGGGGCTCCGCCAGGACCGCCAGCAGCAACAGCTTCTGCTCAGGTACCGCTCCCACGCGGAACAGCCCGCGGCGCCCCGCGCGCGCCGCGCTGCCGGGGGCAACAGGTGCCCGTCACCCGCCGCGGCCGCGCCGGTCCCAGGCCGGGGAAGCTCGCGCCGGCTGCCAGGGGTTGGCGCGGGTCCGCAGGTGGTTTCACCGCCGGGGCACTGAAGTCGGCCGTGGTGGTCCGAGCAGCATTCGGTCCACTCCCAGAACGTGCCTCCCTAGACACGAACTGAGTGTTGATGCCTCCCCTGTGGAGAGCGCCACGGAAGGGTGCTGTATCTGCCATACATCAGCACTTTACAGCTGTAAAACACATATATTTGCCCTTTTTAGAGTATCTCCCCTTTTGTCAAGGAGAAACCAAGTGTTTGACACTGTGCATTTGCCCTCTAGAGTTTACCCTGAGTTGGGTCCCCCATCCAGCTGTGACCCAGCCAGGTCCTTCAGTTCAGCAAGACTCTTCGTCATGCACAAAGTTACACACTGGGATAAGTACTGTGAGGGTCAGATCACATCCCCCTTGGGCACTGCGTGTATTTGGTAATCTAAAAAATACTTTGGTGATTAAGAATTTGGATCTAGTAGTTGGTATTGTAGAGAGTGAGTGTGACACTCTTCATCTAATTAAAAATCTCCACTATAACAAATATTTTTGTAATAGTTAGGGCAGAGCAAGCTCCTGGACTTCCTTTCTTTATTCATCAAGTATTTAAATTACCAAAGCTTTTCCTGCATATAGCCAGAGTTATTCTTTTTAACTTTATTTTTTCTTTACTGTAGTGACTGGTAGTATATTTAATACTATGGAAAAGAATGATGAATTTTGCTAGATGAGGAACATGATATCCCTCCCTGATTCTAGTATTTCTTTCTTAGATTGGGTGGATTTTACAGTTCGGGTGCAGTGGAATGATCCATTTTGTTACTTATTGTTTAATGAACAATGGCTATAACTAAAAAAACACTTAGGTTGGAAGAACCCTGAAGTGCCCTGCCCTTTTTTTGAATCCCTCCATCTGACCATTTTAATCTGAATTTGCCTGTTTCCTCAAAAGAAACAATTAAAAATCTTTTCATGCTTTCTAGAAATATATTCCTTGCTATGATCTCTCCAAAATGGCTCCCCTTTTTTTCTTCAAATTCTCTTTTGTTTTTCTGTTGACAACTTTTTTATCCTGATTACTAAAGTTTTCCTTTTTTTTTTGTCTTTTTTTGCTTGTTTGTGTTAGATATCTTTTAGTTTTGCATTGTGTTCTTCAGGTCTGCACAGTGTACCATAGTGCTCTTTGCTGTTCTGCTGCACAATATAGGCCACTTCTTGAGTGCTAGCAGCAGCTGTGTTGATGCTGGGTATACCTGGTCTCCTGGTCTGGCAGTTCTAGAGCAGCAGGCGGTGTTTGTGGGTGTAATGCAGTTCTCATAGCTTTCTGCTAGGCACAGCTGCTCATATTTTTACTTCATTATATTTTACTCTGAAAAAAAACAGAATCCTAAAGCTGCTGTGGTTAATCTGTTCTTTTGTTGTTTTTCACGTGTTGACAGCTTTGTGCCTATTTTCTTGCTACCTGAACCACCCACACTGTTGTGCAGTACCCAGTTTGATTCATGTAGTCTTCAAAACCTACTGAGCTAAGGTACATACACGGGCCTAGCCTCATGTATGGTTCTCAATACTTTTGCGGTTACTATTTTTTTTTCTTTTTATTGTGATGCTGGTATAATAACAGTAGCTAACTTGTTTTCTTATTCTCTGATGTCTCCATCTTCCATTTATGACTGCTCTTTATCATGCTATGTGTAATGTAGACCAAAATGCCCCAGCAGCAGCAGATGGCTGTTGGTGCCTTTTTCTGGGAAAAGCTGTGTGGAGATATAAATGGAGGGGTCCCAGCCCTCCTGCCTTTCTCTCCCTGCTGAGCTATATGTCCCTTGGTAGGCACTTACATCTTCATTGAAAAGCAACATGTGCAGCAAGCGTACTTGAAGTTAGCAAGGAATACATTTGGAAGAAGTGAACCAGTGAATGCTCTGATGAATGGTGGTATCATGGCAGCGTGCAGAGCTCATGAGTGTGCAGATAAACCTCTGTATCAAACTCTAAAAGGGTCTTGGCAGGTAGTGTGAACCAGCACCTGGAATAATTCCTTTCTTGTTGATCGTTCTCATGAAAAGTTGCTATCTACACTAAGTGGATATTGACACCAAGCAGTTTTGATAGGTGAATTACTTTCTTCCACACATAAAATTGATTTTTCTTCCTCAGTCTGTTCTAAATATATATCTCCTATTTGATTCCCTGGAGCTTTTGAGCTGGCTCCTTTTCCTTGTGTGCTTATATTGGTCTTGATGCATGCTAAAAGGTTTTGAGTGCTTTTCTCCTTAAATGACAGTACCAATGTTTTCTAGGTGATGTTAATGTTGTTCCAGGTAGACAAAATACAGGAAAATAAAAGATCGAGAACTTGAAGGCAGTAATGATTCTGTAAACATGATGGCAACAACAAAAAAGTTACCACTCAGCAATAGGAAAAAGGTGCTTATTTTTTCTTCCTAGTGTCTCATTGAAGAGAAGTTCTGGTGTGATCAGCTTCTCTGTTGTCTTGTATGACACTCTAGCAGAGACCCATGTGATTGTGTTAGTCAATATTTTTTTACAGTTGACTTGCGTCAGTTTTGCTTTGTAAGTCCATATGAAATATTTGAATCTGTTTATTTTATCTGTGGTATTCTTGATGAAATACATTTTTAATACATTTTGTTTATGCTAAATGAACATGGGTACTTTCTGAACATTAAGTAGCAAGTTGAATCTTTTCATCAGTGTTTACTGCGCACAATCCTTCTTTAAATATTCTTCTTTGAATTCTTAGCACATCTGGAGTACTGTTTGTCATCTGATACTGGAGCATTTCTCTTTCCTCAACCTCTGCCCTCCTTTGGTTTGGACGCCAGCCATAGAACTCATATGTCAAGTTACTATGGGAAAATGTCTTCCAGCAACTTCATCTGGCTTCAGTGCTACTGAGTAGTTCCCCATACCATACATGTTTTCTTCATAAGTTGCATTTGACTTTGAAACCACTTGACACATTTTCCTTGTCAGTCAGGAGGGAATTACATTTTTAAACATCACAAACAAATAATTTAATTACAGGTCAATGTCTGAGCAGCTGCTCTAGCGGCTCTGAGAAAGAATGAGGCTCCCTTTGGTAATTTCATCTGCAGTATTCGCCTTTTGAGGGATTCAGTGCTTGGGGGATGGGTTATCCTTGATTTTTATATACACATCCTTTTGACGTAGGATAAATTGCCATATTTGAAAGCAGTATTTGGTCTAGAGGTGCTACATTTAATAAATTATAATGTTAAAAACTGTTGAGCTTTTAATATTAAAACAGAATCATTTCAGGCTTTATAATTTTCTGATTTCTACTTCTGAATAGCTCAGCTTTTAAATTTCTTCTTATGAAGAAGGATTCTTAGGCATAACCTTCTTAACAGTGTTCTGCCTCTTCTGCGCTTCTAGAAAAGGCAACCTTCTGAATTTCTGGAGACAAAGCAGAACTGAGATTGCAGCTTTAAAATAATCACTGGCACATTTAATAATCAGTTCAGCAAAAAGGGTTGTGAGCTAGAGGAGCTGTTTAATTCCAATAGCAAAATGTTCCTCTTTTCTTAGGCTCTGTAGCAGGTCTTTTTTTAACTTGACTGCATAGTACTACAGTAGTACTACAGATACACTAGTAGTGTCTCTGTGTATGAATGATTATGACTCACTGTGCCAGAGTTTTCAAAAATAGGCTTTGAGTTTAAAATTGAGCTCCATCTTTTTTGTTTTTTTTTATTACTTTTGCTCTCAAATTTCAAGATCCAGGTTCAATGTTTTACTTCATAACCCCCCAAAATATTAAAACCTCCCTCATTCTTTATGTGCACAGCACAGTGAACCTGTACTGATGATGTTCCCATGTTTACACTCGTGCAGTGTAAACCCTGCATCAAGGAGGATCTCTTGTGCTGCATCTTGCTTGCTTATCCATGTACATGGTCCACCTGGTCTCAGAAATTACCCTCCAGCTGTTGATGGATGCTTAGGCCAAGTTCAAAGTGCCTCTGTCAAGAAGACTTGCAGTTCTACGTGGGCCTGTTAAAATCAACATGATTAACCTACCTGTGTTGCTATGCACAGATCAAAGAGAGGGGAATCTGCACAGGTCAGTGAAGCTCTGGACAAAATGCTGGGCCTTCTGTCACTCTGGCAAGTAACTCCTACCCGGAATGCTGAAGCAGGTGGTATTGCAAAGCAGCCAGCCTTGGGGCGACAATGCCAGCATGTTTGCACTTGACTCTGTTTCTGCCTAGAAAACCACAGAGGAAAATGTTTAACTATGTTTCTGCATAGAAAATGACAGAAGGAAATGAAGTTGCTATATCTGAGCACAGCAACAGATTGAATGCAGAGAATTAATATAAATCTCTAAAAGTAATTACCCTGATTATTTGTAAATATATACATATGGCAAATTTGAGCTCTCCCATTCTTGTTTCTTTTCATAAGAAGAAATAATTTGTTCTGATACTTCCTTAGTGATTTGTTGTTGCCTTTCCTGTGAGTAACTGAATCACAGAAATCTCTGATATGTTTGCTTCTGCTTCCTGCAGTGTTTTAGGCTTCATTTTTTGAGTTCTTTTTGCCATTGTTTCAAACAGTAATTTCGTAAGCATAGCTCTTCTCCAGCTCTGAATTTGTTTGCAGGGCCCCAGTGCTGCGCTCTGCAAGGCAGGTTGGCAAACACTCTGATACTTTTCAAAATGCATTGAAACAAAATCCACTTTTAAAAATGTCTCTATGCCTTTTGTGTAAGGCCAGTGCTCTAATGCTTCCTTTTCTCACTGCTGTTTCCCTGGAGAATCTCTTGCTGGACCTACTTAACATGCAATAATTCTCATATTGTTAGTCACCAGTTCTTCTTCTGTATAGCAGGGATGTGTTTTGAACACATAAATGGGAAATCTGTATAAGTATTAAAAAGCAAAGCCTTCCTCTTCCTCAACTTTCAACCTTTTCCTGTTTCCCTTTCAATTGCACTATTTACTCCTTCATATCAAGTATCCCACACAGCAGCATCTGGAAACCAAAATATTTGATCTTTTGAATGTTTGTTGTCACCTTTTCTGTGCATGCATCAGCACTGTGGATCTTTAAAGCCTGATGCAGAGCCTACTGAAGTCAGTAGAAGAGTTTCTGTTGAGTCTGTCAAGTTTTAGATTGTGTCCTGAGAACAGTTTGCACCTCACCCTTTCTAGTGCCCTGTTTGTCACATCTGGTTACATCTGATGATGACAGTAATGAAATTCTAAGGTATTTGCTCTATTATTTTCTTTGCCACCAAAGGATAGTTCAAATACTTTTGTTTTAAGGCACTTCTAATGTCATTTTGTTATTAAGTTAAATATTGTCACGCCTACTGAAAAAAAAATTGCAACTTGTAGTGGAAATGAAGCTTTCATCTAATCAGAGGTCTTTGATTTTGTCGTATAAAAGACAGCCTTGATATTTTAAAAGACATTTAACTTGATGTGTTGTAACTCTGTATTTGTGGAGTTAATTTGTATCCTTGAAATTTTGGAACACTGTTTTGACCTTATATACTCACCAAATATAAAAGCAGATGCTATGGTGATTCTTAGTCAGGGGATTTAAACAGTTGGGAAAGGGAAAAAGAAAAGAAATTAGGCAAAATATGCATAAAACAACAGTGGATATTGGTGGTTTCCAAGTAACAAGGAACAAACAGGTCCAACTTATGAGATGATGTTGAAGCTATGAAGGTCACAGTCATACGCTGTAAGTCGCTAAGGCAAAATTACAGCAGAGCTGTATAAAGAAAAAAAGTGTAACATTTTATATTATTTGAGGAATAACTACAAATTTCTGTGTGATCCATTTAAGGTTTTTATTTTCAAAAATGGTAAATTCAAAGAAACTTACGGTTTTCTTGTTTACTACATTCCTTATGGAATTAAAACATCCCCAAACATCTGTATGTGTATATACGTTTCACATAATTTGATATGAAATGGTTAATATTACTTACTCTTGATATATTCAAAGATATGCTTAAAAAAAAACACTAGACAGACAAGATTTTTATTTGCTCTTTTTTAAGACTTTTCACTCTCAAATCTGAAAACTCTCCCATTTAGTTAGCACTTTAAAATTTTCAGTTTTTAAGTCCTTTGTCATCCGAAACAAATCCAAATGTTTGCTATGACGTGATATGAAAACCCCTAGAAGCTGTGCTATTCCTCATCATTGTGTGCCCTTAGTAACAGTACTGGTTTTCACTGGTATTTTTATTAATATTAAGCTTTGCTGCTTTTGCTCTATTAGACTAATACCATCAGCTGTGCTGTAAATGTAATGGCAGAGCCAGTAAAACACAATTATGAAGACTTTTTTTTCAGATGTTTTCCCAGAACTCACGTCCATGCTGCTTATTAGTGAAATGTTCAGCTAGAATGATGGAAGATTTGCAAAGGCAGAATTTGCTGCCAAACTATTAAAACTCGCAGCTTCAGTGCAGCTTAGCTATTGTACAGTCAGATGTCAAAACCTGGTAACTTTAAGGCCATATTTGTAGGAAATGCTGCTCAGTAAAAAAAGCCCAAACTTTAGAAGAGAATAAATCCATCTTCTTTCACCTTCCCCCCACTTTTATGAGGCCTGATCCTGTTCCTGGTTATGCTGCAATGTGAATGCAGAGTTTCTCCCTGAATTTTAAGCAGTGACTGATCATTTCTTGGATGTGATGCCTGCAAGCACAAAAGGGCTGACAAGGAAGAGTTTTTTAAAGTTGCCTATGTACTAGTAACAGGAATCTACATCAATCAAATGAAATTCGAAAAAACTACCAATTTAAAAGAAGTTGTAAATATGAAGCTTTGGTTTTACTGACCTTTATATTTTGTGTTTTTGGACATTCAAATTAGTAGTTTCAACTTGAAAGATGAACCTAGATTCGCAAGTGCTAGAGCAAACTTTGAAGATGTACAAAATGTAGAAGAAAAGTAGAATCTTAGGAATGATGTTGAAAGGGACCTCTGGAGATGACTTAGCACAACCCCTTTTGTGAGGCAGGACTGTTGTTAGCACTACATCACGTCAACCATAGCTTTGTCTATCCAGAACTTGAAAACCTCTAAGGACAGAGATTGCACAACCTCTCTAAGTTACTGAAAGGAGCTGAAATGCTGCCTTGGACAAAATGGAGCATAGTTAATTCAAGTTCTGTCTGCAGAGACATGGAGATTAAATGTGGAATTAATTTGCTGAGCAGGATTTCATAAAAGTAGGGCTTCTCAAATGAACATCTTTTCTTTTTTTGACAAGACTATAGCTCTGGTTGTTCTTCTGCTCTGATTTAGTATGCTCGTTTTCGCACACGATCTTGGTCTTAAAGTCACAGAATATCCTGAGTAATTTTATTTAAATACCAATCCCTAGCAGATCTTAAAATGTGACTCTAAAATAAAGAAGATTGATGAGAAGGACCAGAAGCTAGTGGATTTTTTAGAGCTCCACTTACAGTAAAATTATTTGTTAACAGTCTAAATAATATGCTAAAACCTTTGCTGGTTTGCAGATGACAAAAGAAATGGCTCATAGCAAATAGCTAATCTTAATAATCATGTTACCACTTACAGCCATTAATTCTATGAATTACAGCATATGTATATAAATATAAAGAATATATATTTTTAAGTCTATGGATCGGACTATGGTTGGAGTCTTACTGCCTTTGAAACTGTTTATTCTTTGACTGTAATATTTGAAAGAAAGTCTGTGAATGGAAATGTTGCAGTGTTCTGAGCAACTTTCCTATCTGATTTCCCCATACTTGGCTTTGAAACTTGGCAAGTATATCTGATCAGGAGAGGGGTAAGACATGGGGTTTCCATGATGAAATCCAGCTGATACTTGAAGTGAAAATTCAGTTCCAGACCATTCTTAGAAGGCCAGTGAGAAAGAAAACACCAAGCTAAGCAATGGAAGTTGTATGTTATTTATATATTTTACTTTACTCCTGTTTGTGAAGTAAATCATCCTGCAGGAAGATCAGAAGTATTGACTTTCATAGCAAATTTTACCAGCTTTCTCTCTGCTATCTCCCTAATGGTTGTGGAAGTGAGTCAGGTATGTGCACAAAATCCCTGAGAAGTCTTGGCCTGACATCCTGACAGCAGCTGAATTACAAGACTGAATCCTTATCTGACCATACTGAAAACTGCGTTCACATCATCTGTTCAGCACAAGGTAAATTCCATTTTGGGCTTATCTGCTTCTCTTTCCCATTACCCACTTTGGAAGTAGATTCATTTTCTTGACCTATTTCTAGGCAGTTTGAGGCTTTCACCTCTTCAGAACTGATAACGCAGTTTTGAAAAAGCCTATATGCCTACACACACACATACATGTATATGTGGCATATATATATATCTATATATGTCATACTAAATTCAAACTATCTCAGTTACATTCCTTCTCATGTGAAAGAATGTTGTATGTATGCAAGCAGCTTAAGATCAACCCGTTCTTCTGCCCAGTTATCTAAGCCCATGTGTGGAATGTGCAGTGAGGCTTAGTCGCCCTTTCTAGAGGAAAAATCACTGCATGAGGGTTTTATCCACTGCTGTTCTGCAGGGAATTCAGCTACAGTATTAAAATTTTAGTTTGCAGTTAGACCTTCACTGAGCAGTTGGGTGGTACCTTTTCTTGCCCTTGGTGATAAGCTGAGGCTTTCCATCTGCAGCCCCTCCCTTCTGTGACAGCAAGTATTTTGATTCGTCAAAAGGCACTGCAGCAGGCTAGTACTTACATGCACAGTAAAATGTTTCTTTGACAGCATGTCCTACCTCTAGAAAAATCGTAGTTTTGTTCATATTTCTGGTTAATGTCAGGTAGGAGAAGGCTCACATTTTATTAAAAGTAACAAGTGATCAGAGGAAAGAGAGCACAATAATATCATTCATTTGCTTCATCTAGAGTGAAAATGCTTTGCTGGTTATTGCCATATCTGAAGGTCAAAGTTGATATGGGCAGAGAAGACCTACCGTTCTTTATGCCACGTTCAGTCTATTCTTTTTATAAATGTCCCTTTGCAATGAAAGCTGCAGTTCTTAAGGATACAGTGAGGATATATACATGTATATAGTATATGTATATGTATGTGTGTTTTTATATATATGGCATAATCTGATCATACAGTGGCGTGAGTGTGTTATCAGAGGCAATGTTAACTATTTGGGAATTAAAATAATTATTTTTGAATGCTTTATTTGCCTACTCTGTTTTCTTATCTCATTTAGTTTCATGTATTTTTTTTTACTACCCTAATTCTTAAAGCTGTAGTTTCAATTTTCATTCTAACTGAACCTTTTTAATAAGATTTTATCAGCTCCAGGGGCTCTTCCATGCAGCATCGCTGTCCCTTTGTACATCAAGTCTCCCATATAAAGCACATCTGCAAGGTCAGCAGAACCTGTCCAGCTCTTGGAGTGACTTTATTGGTGGAGAGATTAAGTAGATGGTTTCTTGTCTATTTTTTTCTTTGAAAAAAACAAGTTTTGAAAGTAATATCACATAGGGAAATGTCTTAAGTTGAAAGATTATACAAAGCAATGAACATGCACGTTTTTTTTAAGTATAGTTGATTATAGATGTTTGTTCACTTCTAAAAGAGCCATAGCTAAGCAGTTATTTGTAATTCAAAACCTCACTCAGCAGTGCTGAAGATCCACAGCCTCGTAATGCTCATTTGGCTTGTAAAAGACACTGATGAACCCTTAGGAAAGAGAAATGAGCACTGATCTGGGAAGAAACTGCCTCCTTTCCTCTTCTCTGCTTTCTGCTGCACTGGGATGTTCATGTGAATGCGAAGGCTGAAGAATAAACTATAATTCTGTGGGGAACAAGGCTGCTTTAGTCGGGGTGAATGTGGGGATGGACTGAAAGCGTTAGTAGCAGTCTTCATTCCCCGCTATTTTTCAAGGAACTAATTCTGAGTTGCAGAGCAGCAGCAACATGTCAAGAGGAGATCCTTGTAGGCTTAATTAAACTGAAAGAATCCAATATTATTAAGCAGATTAGTTGCTCTACACTGTTATTTGTTTTTGTGCCCTGGAGGCAATTCTAGAGTAGGTTTGGCTGCCCTCTTGGCTTGACATCATTTCTAGAGGTTTGCACAAGCCTCAGCAGAAAGACCTCAGACTCTTACACACTTATGTGTATAACCTGCCTTGGATAATCACCACTTTTAGATTATTTGCTGAGAATTAGAGGAAGAATGTGGAGAAATGAGAAGTAGAATGCAGTTGTACGACCAAATAGGTGGAGACCTGCGAGCCCTTGGTAAAGGCAGAGTAAGCAGAGAAAACCTGTTTCTCGTGCAAGCGTGAGGTTGTTTAATTGGGTTGAGGGAGCAAGAGTTACTAGCGAGGGCTGGTGCAGGTTTGCAGTGTCCTTTTGCCCCATAAAGCTGCGGTTGTACACAGGCCTCAGCTTGTCCACAAAGCTCTTTGCAAGATCAGACTGAATTATGAATAGGATGGAAGTGGTAAGTGAACTATGGTCCTGCAAATTATTGAGTTTGGGTGTAGCTGCTTGGAGCCTTGTGCCTTGTAAAGATACAGGGAGCAGGATACAATCGTATAGTTCAGACAGCGGCTGCTGCTGTGCCCTGGGAAAGAGTAATCAGTTTTGTTTCGCCAGGAGAGTAAATATTGATGGCTTCCCAGGCAGGGTAGCTTGTTTGTTTTTGTTATGTATCTTTAAAACTGCCATGACTATTACAGAAGATATGATTACTCTGGAGGGATTTAGATTAAGGTTTTTGGGTACATAGATTTTATCTTGACTCTGACATTTTGCTTTGTATTTCATTGCTAGGAGTTTGAGTGTTTATATTCCTGAATTCAGAAATTCTGGTTTATTCCAAGAGGTTGGAGGCTGATATCATGTAGCAGTGGTATTTCCTCAAAATAATTCAACTTTAAACAAAAACATTGGCAAATATGCCCTTTTTAGAACTTGCTAACACACATCCACTTGTTGTGAATGAAAGAGCTCTCTGATTACAGTTTCTTTGAATAAAAAAAAAAGCAAATTTAAGAAGCTTTTATCGTTTTCAGTTAAATCAAAATGATCACTTTATGCATGTAGAGTGTAGATTGCCCTGTCCTGGTTCAGATAGGAACACACCCTGGAGACAAGTATGTGGCCCATGCTTTTTGCCCAGTTTGCACAAAGCGATGCAGCTTGTTCCTTTACCTTGCTAAGTCCAAAGTTTATCTCAGTTTTCATTTCGTAACCTCTGATTTTGTGTCAGACTTACTGAAACAAGCATTTACTATTTTAGTCAGCTTTAAGATAATTGGCACTTTCACCAAAAATGGGCAAAACTAATGTTAGAGAGGGTCCCATTGAGGTTCAGAGTCGAGATTTTATAGACCAGATAGCTCTTTGTGGTTGTAAAGGGTTGTAGCTCTCAGTTTTAGCACAGATGCTTCTTTTTTTATTATTGTTCTGTCAACTTTGTGTATTTGCTAATTAGAAATGCTGGTGCTTTCACTTTCCTTTTCAGATGACACTGGTTGTCCTAGTAGCCAGTCAGTATCTCCAGTTAAGACTCCTTCTGATGCTGGACACAGTCCAATCAGTTTTTGCAGTGGCAGCGATGGAGACTTTGCCAGAAAGAAATTTCATTCAGGGGCAATGAGTGAAGGAAACCTACAGGTGGCTCGATATAAGAAGGAGACAAAGACAAGCCTTGTAAAGCCCGGTAAGTGTTTCATAGCTCCTTTCATTTCTTTAATTATGCTTTTTACCAGAGTAATACAGCTATAGATGTTTAAATGTATTGTGCTGTGCTACTGGTGACACAACTAGCATTGATTGTACGCAACTGGGTTCTTTCTATGGAAACATCTCCAAGGTTTGAACAGTGAGAGTATTTTTTTCATGGAAATATAATTAATTGACATCTTCATTTTCTTTTGTGAGGCTAGATGGTGATGTCAAATAACAATTGAATGGGATTTTCTGCTGTTCCATGGTCATTTCACAGGTATTTCACTGGGCAAATAAATGTGACTCTTTAATATCAAAACAAAGAATTAGTCTTTTAATGGTGTTAGGTTTATGGTTAAATGCTGCCTACAGTTTATACTACCAAGCTGTAACGGTTCTGGGGATATCCAGTGTCAAACCAAAACAAGATAAAGGCCATTTTAAATGTGGAAGTTCTGCAGCATAGTGCATCATCAGAATCAATAATATGTCACACCTCGGACCACCAGTTTTATCATCATTTAGTTATCACACATCCAAGACTAAATATCCTGAGGTTTCATAAGTCAGTGTAACTTTAATGGGCAAATATAAAATATTTTTGTGATTCTTGTACAGTCAGCTCTGGATTACAAATGGGCTTTATGAAGGATACTTGGGCTATTTTTTAAATAATCATGGTTTCAGACAGTATGTTTTGGCACTGTGCAGAGTCAACTGAAGTCAACAAGATGTGTTAGGTCAGATACTTCATGGCTGTGCTGTTTGTAGGGCCATTTCATCTCTGGAAACAATTTTGCTGTTTTGATTCAAAGCCAGCTCAGACTTTCGATCACCATCTTTCTGGAATAAGGAACAGTAGAGAAACTAGCACAAAAATATGTCACTGTGTTTGTCATTGAAAAGACCAACTGAATCTAAATTATCACTAACCCTGGAAAGCTCTTCAACTTATTTCAGAGGACCCAGAATAGCTGTGCTTTCCCAGTGTCCCATTACTCTGCAGAATAAGTCTTGTTTTCTGTTGCACTTAAATCAAGAAATCTAATGCAAGTGGAATGAGTTGGATGCAGTATATGGAAATCAACTGTGCAAGCATGACTTTCACAAACAAATTGTTTGTATATAGTTGTAACCCAAGAAAATGTGAATAAGTTTTTGAGAGTTTATCTGCTAAATGGTACTGTACTTCTGGAAAAGAGTTATACACTTCTCTCATTAAGAAAGTCCATTGCTTTCAGTTATTACACTATATCAAACTATAATATTGCGTTAATAGCCATCAGCATTGGTAGTCAGAAGTCAACTTCTTTTACCTAAGTCAAATCTCTGAACTGACTTAAAGAATTGTGTTTTGAAAAGAACTGTATTTTTTAAATGATGCCTCTTGTACATAGTAGTTTTCTGTAACAATTTCTCCTGTGTATACTTTGTGTCTCTTTTCCTAAATTATTTGGAACTTCCCAAGCAGTTTCAGCTAAATATAAAAAAGAGCAGATGAATCAGTAAGGTTGCAAGAGTATGAGTTGGCTAAAAGGGGGAAACAAAGGCAATCTGAGTGGAATTTTAATGTACTTAAGATGGGAGGAAAAAAAAAAGTCAGCTTAGTCCAGCTAAGTCAAAGGTAGTTTGGCTTTATGAAATTCTTTGGACAGCTTGATGTACTGATGCTCTCACCCATTCGCTTTGAAACTCTAGTTTATCATCTGTGTCGTTTCCTTTTAATATTGCTCTATTTTTGTAGGTTGACCATTCTGTATCTGTTTGTACCTATTTATTGATTAAACTCTACAGATGGAAACTCTACAGTTTCCTCAGAAGAGGAAATAATAGTTTTGATTGATAATAGGTCTGATATATAGTCATCTCAAAGTACTTCAGAGTTCCTCCTACTAATTATCTCATGCTTTTTTAGGGTAAAGTTATCAAAAATCACATTCTAGTCAGTGTGAGATCTGACACAAGAGAAGGGCATTTTCAGAATGGAAAGGAAGCCAGGAGATAGCCAGCATCATTTTCCTCACTTCGGTCCACAGGAATAAATGTAATTCTCATCCTTTCTTGTTTCTTGTTGGATCTGTTTCATTCCTTATGTCCTTTTTGTGCATGAATGCAAAAGTCACCTCACAGATGACCCACTCAGAAAGATCTAGTCCTTGTGCAAAGAGATGTCACTATATTTTAGCAAAGCATGGAAGGAGTAACAGGGAAGCAAAAGAAGGGCAGTGGGCTGCTTCTACCTACCTGAATACCTCCAAGATTTGTGCCTCAAATGTCTGTGCATTGCATCTTTCTCTCTAGTGATTTTTTTAGCTGATTTATGAATACGATCTTCGCATAGTATTTATCTAGAAAGGTCTGGTGATAATGTCTGCATAGCAAGAGTCAAATATCAAAGACAGACATCCAGGGGGCCACTCTTGCAGAGTCTGACCTGTGCTACAGTTTCATAGGCAGGTGCATAAATCAGGGCGCACCTTCAGACTGCCCTGCCATTTTACTGAAAATTTATCTGTTTCCGACATTGTTTCCTTGAAACATGCAGAGTATCATAAGTCACACTCACACAATATTTAGAGAACTCAGGAAATGTCAGAATGGGATAGCACTGAGAATGAACCCTTTGCACTTTTTAAAGCTGTTCCCAAGCACAGTGTTTTTTGCTTAGCAGTATCACTTCATCTTTCTTTTCCACAATATCAAATATAGCAGAGCTTTCTTTTCTGTAACAGCCTAAGACATCATTATATGTATCTAAATCATATTCAGCTCAGAGTAGTAACACACTAGATTTACAATATCTTTCTTAATTTATGGTGTCTGCATAGTGAACTAGATTCTAGATTCTAGAATGCATTTTTTCTGTATCTTGCTAAACCTCTAAAAGCTTAATAATCATAGAAATGTTATTCACTTGCGATAATTGGTTATATTTCTATTCTGCATTAATTGTGTATCATAGCAATATTATAGGTGAATTTCAAAATAACTTTCAAAATGAGTTGAGAAGATCAAACTGACATTATCGCTTAGCATTGGTTTAAATTCCATCACCGCTTTCTCTGGTAAGGATGAAAAGTACATTATGAAATAAATATAACATCCACTCCAGAAGGAAATTTTAAACCTTTTATTTTCAGGATTTTAGAAATGATCCCTCTTTTGGATGTGATTCATTTTTGCAATATTAAAAGCAACAGAAATTTTGTTGCAGAAAATGACCCCAGCAGAAAGGAATATAAAATACTTGATTGATGCTTAGTGTTATTTTTATCTCGAAGTGCTGCACCAAGACCAATAGTTTTTGTAAATGTATAGATAGGAACCTGAGCACTTCTATGAATTCACAGTATTGCTCTATTCCTGAATTCCTGCTGCTGACATCCAAATATTAGTAAGGACAGTGGGAACTACTTTGCTTTCTTTGACAGTCTTTCTCCTCTCATTTTTGACTTTTATAAAAGTGTTAAGAGTAAGCTGGAAATTCATGATAAGCTTACAAAGAAGCGTGGGTAAGGAAACAAATCTCAAGCATGAGTTGTGTCAGTAAGTTTTAAAAGGCTTGTAGGCTTAAAGCAACACAAAGCTCTGTGTGGTCTTAAATATCTGCAGTTCTAGAATGGCACCTGATCAGCTGCGTTCAGCATTTCTGGCAGGAGCTGTCCCCTTCACTTTCTTGCACTTGGTGTTGTGGGCAGCCTCAGTCCATCTTCCTGAGCCATCGGAGTGAGATCTGTGTTGGGGCTATTTCTCAGAGTCCACTCAAAGACTAGAGTTTTGCGTGAAATCACTAAGACTTGAGACACTGAGACTGTCCCAGACCTACCAAAATAACTGCTTTCAGCCCCTTAGGAGCCTACCGAGTAGAGATTAAACACCACTGCATTAGTGGAATCCTAGATAAGCAGCAGTTAAGGTCAACCCCATTTTTTTTACAGTCTATCTGTTCATCATTCACAGCTCCGCTCAGTAATAACCACCCCAGATAGCAGCAGACTATATAGAAAAGTTCTTCTCTTTCACTACTGATAAAACATTTGGCCATCTATTACTGAATCTGGCTAAAATAGCAGCACTTTGGATTAAACTGTTGGACTACAATGGATTAAATTTCAGGAGCAGTGGTTGTTTAAAATGAAGACATTAAAGCTTCATTCTGTTTAAGTTAATAGGAGAGTCTCAGAGGCTTTAACCACACAGACCACCTCCCATTGCTGCCTCGGCTTTTACTCCTCTACGTACTGCATTGCTCACATCTGTTGCTCAGTAGCTGCAATGATCTTCCTTCTCTGAGTTTAACAGTTGTGTACTTAAATATCTGAGTTCATATGAATGAAAGAATAAATAAAAGTTGTCTTAACAACCATCAATTAAAAATATCATTTAACTTACAGTCATAGTAAGTAAAGTTGTACTTGACAAGTGCTTCCATTATGGTCTTTTTCACTTCTTCCTGATCTACTTCAAGTAGAAGTGAGTAAGTGAGTCGTAAGTGAGTAAATACTGGGTAGGATGTCCCAGTCTGCACAGATTAATCCTTGAAAGTATTAGGACTGTTAGGGTTTTTAGAAGTGACAGCCAGAGCAACCTGTAATTTTAAAAACTTAATTGGCCTTAAATTGATTGTGAACACTGAGAAGGCAGAGATGCTTTTTTAATTAGCTTTAGTGCTGAGCAAAGTTAACAAAAAGGAGACAAGGAGGTTGATTTCCCAGGATATTTGAGAATAATATAGTTAGAAGTAGATAAACCAAGCAGATTAGACAGGAAATACAAATCTAGCTGCAAAACTGTAATGTTCTTCCTGCTGATTGTCTTTTCTTTTGGTCTGGCACATGGGCATTAGATTCCAGGGATACTGAGTGACTAGGAATTTATTCTTGGGCTTCTCTTGTACAAGGCATAAGTAGAGACCAGTTAATACATTAGTGTAAAATAATTGGATAAGATTATCCATATTGTTTGCATATATCTGTACTCTACATATCTTTATTCTAAAGTCACCTTATTTGGTTGTTTTAAAATCAAAATGCATATTTGCTGATTTAGCTGATATTTTTGAGACTTGACTTTATAACTTTGCAGATCCTTTGTCATCCCAGTTGCTCCATTCAGTAAGATAATGTGGGAATAATATTATCTGGCTCACACACATATCTATGTGCTTCACTTAAAAACACATCAGTTTATGTATAAGATTTGGGAGAGGATTGGCCTAGAGGTAGTATTGGAAATAGTTTACTTGGAAGAACTCACTTTTCTGATTGCAAATAGATGCAATGACAGGTTTTG
The DNA here is from genome assembly GCA_034781795.1 of Crypturellus tataupa. Classification (NCBI taxonomy): domain Eukaryota; kingdom Metazoa; phylum Chordata; class Aves; order Tinamiformes; family Tinamidae; genus Crypturellus; species Crypturellus tataupa. The sequence goes on along the minus strand of JAWLRI010000760.1, from coordinate 461,501 downwards.
CTTTGTTTTATCTTGGGAGAGACTGGTAAAATACTAGATGGACATGTTTTATGGATGCATTTGTAGAACAACATTGTGTCTCCTAATCACATACTTTTTGTTTGTTCCGTGCACTGAATTTCTGCAAACTCTGGGAACTGTTATTCCTGTTGTTCAGGAACAAAGGTGCAGAATGTGCTAACTAACTTGAATAGAGCCCATGTCATGCAAAGGGAGTCATTATTCTTTATAACTAGAAGTTGTACTTTTTCCTCTTGCATTGAAATGGCTTTTAAAATGCTGCTGTATATGTAACTATATTCTAAGGCAAAGCCACCCTCTTCGGTTGTTTTAAAAAGAAAATGATAACAAAGATATATGTTTGGTGGTAACAATTGGTCTTAACTGATCCCAAAAATAAATTTGTATGTTTCATTTTAAAAGCAACTTTGTACAAAAGTGAGATCAATGGCAAAAACTCAGGATAATATGTCTCTCTTCTGCTGTCACTTATTTTTAAGTCCTTTATAACCAATATTGCAAGAGTGTACTTTTTTTGAGGGAGGAATAATTAAGAGAGTCTTAATCAAAGAACAGTTAATCAGGTGCAGGGTTTATTCAAATACACCATGCTCTCTTCCTGCAGTCAGTCATAACTTTATGTGCGCAGTAAAGATGAGAAGATGGATGCCTTCATTCCTGGAAATATTCAAATAATTAAATATGTGGCTAGTATCAAATGTATATGAAAACTAAAATTAAGAGATGAGTTAAGTCTAATTCAATGTAACATAAATACTTTAAAGATAGCCCAAGTGAAGTAAATTGTTAAGAAACGGTGGAACATCTTGTCTGTGACCATAAGCAAGAATTGTTTTTCGTCACTCCTTCAAGTACTTCATTTAATAATAAATAAGATTTTGATGTGTTTGTATTTGTTTTTAAGTGTTAAACATAAATTCTTTGAATAATATGGAAGACTATGGAACTACAATCAGGAAGAGCTAATCCCAGATTCTGCAAGTAACTTAAACTTGATAAGGAAGACTTGTAACTCAAGCACTAGAGTTTTTTTAAGCAACACAGTATTTGGAAGAGAGACACAGTGGTCAATTACTTGTGCTTCTGGAAAGTTTTCCATCTGCTTTACAGAGTATCATCTTGACAATAAGAAGGGAGTCAGTGCTTGAGAATATGTGCCCTCTGCCTTGGATGTAAGTACCTGCCTTGTTTCACTTCTGTTCCATATCTTATAGCAGACATCATATCCATCTGAACATTAAAATCTGATGGTATGCAGAATTTATTTCCTGTAGAATTCTGTGTTTTTTTTATGTGGACTTCATAATTTTGGGAGGAACAATAATGTTTGAGACCTTTCCTACCACAGAAAGTAGTAAATACAGCTAGAGCAGTCTTTGACCTTTCTCTTGTTTACTTTTGCTTTTCTCCCTTTTCCTGGCTCTTCTTTCTGAGCCTACTCAAAATAGCTGCTGGTGATTTTTTTTTTTTTTTAATAACAGTGTTTCCAGATAATATATCTGTATGCAGCAAGCCCTCCTGCATATTTTACTGATGGGCTCCGTTGTAATTTCACGTCAGTTGCTATGGAGCTGTGTGGATTTGCTTACTTGACCCGCTAGCACAGGGAGTTATTAAAGACTCTGTCTCCATGGCTACAGCAGCACGAGCGTATACTTCACAGGGAGATTAAAATACACATATCTCCCTTCAAAAGAGAAGATGCCGTGCTCTGCTACCAGCCTGTGTTCTTCTCAGATCCTACACCCTAGCACTGAGCATGTGTAACAGTTGCTAATTTAGACCTCAGCAGATCCCCATGGCAGCCCATGGAGATGACCTTTGCTGTTGGCTTCCATGCTCGGAATGTCCGTCGTCACTACGGCAATCCTGGAACAAGTCCTGCTCAGTTGGGTCAACAGACCCAACGGAGCCAGCAGATCCTGGTGGGGCTCTTTGCTCTGCCAGCAGATCTCGGTGGGGCTCTTTGCTCTGCCAGCAGATCCTGGTGGGGCTCTTCGCTCTGCCAGCAGATCTTGGTGGGGCTCATTGATCAGCCAACAGATCCTGGTAGAGCTCTTCACTCTGTCAGCAGATCTTGGTGGGGCTCTTCGCTCTGCCAGTAGAGCTTGGTAGAGCTCATCAGTCAGCCTACAGATCCTGGTGGTGCTCATCAGTCTTGAGTACCTCACTGAAAATGAGTGATTCGGGAACAGGTGAGGCTTGAATCGCAGCTTTCCTTAGGTCATTTTTCAATCTGGACTGCAGGTGGGTTCTGACTGCCTTTCTCTGATCCTGTGGCTGGAGTTGCTCACAGACAGCAGGACAGCTTTCACATGAGTCTTTTTTTCTCTCCTGGTGCTTTTGGGGCTCTCACAGAGGTGAGGGAGGTGGATGTCAACCCAGGCAAAGCAGTGATGGGCAGTGATTTGTCTGGCCTTTTATACCTGTTGTGTGATTGTAGTTGAACCATTTGGCTAAGGTCCTGTTTTGGTTCAAAGATGGTAAAAGTAATGAGTGAGTGAATCTACTGTGCAGTTTTTCCAATGAACCATAAACATTTACTTTAAGAGATGAACTGCATTCCCCAGTTATAACTGATTAAAACTCCATTGATTAAATGTTGACCTGGATGGGGCGGGGAGTATATTAGAGACGTATGCAGTTAGTGAGATATCCTAGATATCCACCCACATATCCTATATCCTACAAGAAGTCTCCCAGACTAGAGCCAAGCTCAGCCTGTTTTTTTTTTTTTTAATATTTAAATTTAATTATTAAATTTTAATGCTTAATGTTTAAAGAGAAAAGAAAGTCTTAGGTATTTAGTTGCAGAAAGACACTTGTGATTTAAATCACTCTTGGAAGTGGATGCCTATCTATATTTAGGCCAGTAGATCTAATTAGATGCCTTTTCCTCCTTGATAAGCTTAAGATTTGCTGTTTGGCCATTTTTGGGGGACTACTGCCTCAGGTGCTTAGTATTACATTTTACACTGAAAATTTCATTATTCAGCAGAATAGCTGAGAGTTCAGCACTGCAATGCTGAGGTATTTTTAGGAGCTAACCCAAATAAACCCAAATAAATTCTGCTGAAATAAGTGAAGTGAAAAAAGATAAATATTTTGCACAAAAGACTTTAAAGTCTTTAAACCTTTCAAAATAATGTTAGTCACTATTGTTTAGTTTGGATTTTATATATACATTAGATGCAGACTTTGAATTTAAACTGATTTCCTTCTCTGGCTATGGAAAACATTCAAATAGCCAAGTACTTATTTCAAATGCAAACAGATGAAGTAGCAGTTACGTGGAGTGTTCTGATTTCAGTGTTCTGTACTTTTGAATATGCATTAGCAAGTTCCTGTTGAATTGGCCTGAAAAACAAACAAACAAACAAAAAACACCTCCAAACATTTTTTTTCCTTATAGTTCTACACAACAAATTTTAGGGCTGATCACCTTAAAACAAACAAACAAAAAACAAACAAAAAAAACCCTCTTTCAGCTGTTGCTCATTAGATGCAAAAGCATTTTAATGGTTGGGAGGTAGACTCTCAAAACGTGCTCAGAAGATTCTCAGGGCACACCAGGTGCCCGCACATTACCATGAAAAACACGAATCTATTAAGCCAGCAAGCCACAAAAGAAAATCCAGATTTTTTCCCTGAACTAAATGGCAAGTAAAGGACAGAGGCCAAACCCCGCTTGTCAAACGTAAGTAACTGCAGAGGGCTGGGCTAGAAGGACAAACTGCCTCAATGACAGTTTGGAGCTCAGTACCCATGTTCTTCCTCACAAAAAAAAAAAAAAAAAAAAAAAAAAAAAAAAAAGACCCTTGATAACTAGTTCAATAAGGGTGAGGGGAAAGAAGCTGTTTCTGCATCTGTTGGACGATGGACTTGGCACATGTGAGTCCAGACTAGCCCAGACACCAGGCTGCAAGTCTGAGGAGACCCCAGAGCCATGTCCAGTGTAAACTGTTCTACTTTGTGTAATTAAGTAACTATTTTGTCAGGGATTTGAAGATGAGATCCCAGTGTACACACTATAACCCCTTTCTCTGACCCATTAATTATCCCCATATCGCTCCAGATTTATGTAAAATGGGACATTCTGCTTTAATGGGAGACTGTCACGCTAGCATGCTCTGCTAGAGAGAGAAAAAATCATATATATTTAAGCAGATTTTCTACCCTCTGTTAATCTGGAGTGGAAAATGAGGTCCCTTGTCAAAAATAAAAATAAAATAAATAAATGGATGCCATACACACTGCACACACTCAGAATTTGCTATAACAGCTTTGTGAGCTAGAACATACTATGGAATTTGTGTATTTACTCCAGTGAATTTTCTGTTCCTCCTGGCTGTTTTCTGTTTTCAGCCTGCTTTACCTACATATAAAGAAATAACTGTTCATGCATAAGAGGCCATTAGGAATCTTCCCTTAGGAGTTGTGGGGTCTTTTCGTGTGTGTGTGTGTTCTGCCTTTAAATTGCATTCTCTATTATTTATGTCAATGTTTAAAGTAGCTTTCTGATTCCCCAGTTACATTAAAGGTATTCTGAATGTGCTCCAGGTAAACTTTACTGTGCCCAACTCCCACCAACCTTCATTTTTTGTTTCAAGCTGTTATCCATGAAATAATAGGCATCACAGCAAGATTCCTGTGTTGATGTTGCATTGTTGTCAGCAGTTTTCCAGCTGTATTCCTCCTCCCCGTGATAAACAGAAGTGCTGCCAATGTTTCTTTTATCTTGGAAGACACAAATTGCATTGCCTTAATCTCCCTTCATAAATATTGCCCTGTAATCCTATTATCATTGTTGTTGACCTTTTTTGGATTTCTTCCAGCTTATTAATGCCTTTTTAATGAGAATCCTGGGACTTAAACTGTTTTCTGAGCAATATTTACTCAAGACTTGATAGGTTATTTCTTTTATTTTTCTTTACATCCAATATTTCTTTTTTGTCTGACATCTTACAATGCTCAAAGTAGTTCAAATAACTGATATGGGGGCTTGTTGCCAAATATAAACAATAAAGAAAACTTTTATTTCAAAATAACTGAATCAAAAAATATTAAAACTAGAATTAGAAAATATATTTAAGAGCTTTTTAGTGTTTTAGCACCCTTTTAAAAAGAGAAAGAAAAAATTGACAGTTTCCAAGATTAAAGCATCATTTCAAAGAAAAAGTTACAAATTCTGTTTTTCCATTTTCTGGACAAGTTTGGTTTCAATTCCTAATAGTTTCAAGGTTTGGAAGACTTTTTTTAATGACTAAATGATTCACATAAGAATATTAGTTTCCCTCAGAGTGCTTACTTTTAACAAAGCAATACTGAGTGGACATGTCAATAAATTCTTTGTGCTTTTACATCTATATTTACATGCAGAAATGGAAAGTTTTAGTCATACAAATCTCAGTTATTTGATTTCACTCTGTTACAAAGCCATCAGCTAAACTGGTATGTTTTAGGCAAGTAAGTACCATTTCGATTCTCACCTTAAATTACTGTTAAGAGCTGAGCAGGAGCCTGGGAGAGAGGAGAAATATATTTTCCATCCTTGTTGCAATAAATAACTGAAATAGTAGTAATAAGAATGAAATAATTAAAAACGACCATAGCAGCTAGAAGAGCAAGCAGATAGATCTTGCTGCCCCTTTCCCAGGTGAGTGTCCATCGCAGTGGACTGAAGAGCTTAGTTGCTGCAAGCGTGCTCCTCTGCCCAGCACCGCGGGGATGGCCAGTGGATGGAGCGCGTCGGTGGCAGTCAGCGGAAGGTGGAACCGTGGCAACGGAACCGACGTGCGCGCCAGCGCATCGTCGGGTGAGTAGGGTCTCAACAGGCAGGTAGGCCGCAGGCAGCTCCGAGCAGCGGGGCAGGTCCTCCAGCCTGGACAGCTTCATGGGGGGTCGGAGGACATGGGCGCCCAGGGGACACCAGCCCTCTCCTGTGTCCCCAGTGATGTGACAGGGAGATGCTCTTCTCATAAAAAAAGAGAATTCAGGCAACCAATCAATATCCAGGCAAGAGTTTTGCGGTTCTTTTTGGTAAATAGCACTTGAATACAATTAGTTCCTGTAATCACTTCAGTGTGTGCATTATAGTAAATGTTTAATTAGGTCATGACAAATTTTGCTTTCTGTCCTGGAACTGCAGAGTTGTTTAGTTAGTTGCCTCCCAGATCCGTTTCTCTTTCCATTGTTTTTCTCTTTACCATTGAAATCATGTCAAGCTGATTTAAATATTTTATTTACATTATAATGAAAACCATATGTCTCATATTAAGGGTGATTGTGCAAAAGTTTTCAACTGAATCTGGTTTAGCATATGATTTTATGGATTTGCATGTATACTGTGGATGCTTGCCTGTACAGTTAACTCCTATAAGCCAGGCAACCTCTCTCTCATTTGCTTTTTGGAACCAGATTTTGAAGATGGGTTGGAATGGCCTCTGAAAGGCCGATGCTAAAAATCTGTCACAAAAGTGACAGAAGGGTTGGGGTGTTTTCCCAGGCGGTGATGAAGTTCACTCCCTTTCTGGGTACTGCTAAGTCCTCCCTGCCAAAGATGACATTTCCTAAAAATACTCCTGACCAGCCTATTCATTTTCCTTGGAATAGATCAAATAGCTCCATGCCAGATATATTAAAATTTCTCCTGGAGTGACATATTACACTTACTCATAAAAGACATCTGTGTATAGGTGCATTTACACAGACATTTTATAAAATTGTCAAATGCAAGTTGAGTATTATATCACTATCAGTATATTGTTCAAATATCCAGTCTCAACATTTGTAGAGAAGGAGTAAATGTGGTGCTAGCTGGTGCAGCAAAATAGCATCTCTCCATCTCTGATTTTTTAAAGAGCACCTGTGTTTGAGCAGAAAGATAGATTCTCCAGACTCTTCTCTTCTGCTTGGTGAACAAATGTTCCCCCCTCAAAAAGATTATTTTGAGCTCAAAAGAGGAAAATTATAGGAACCATTTTAAAAGTATTTTTGGAACAGCTCCAATTATATATACAATATGTATAAAATAAGTACAAAAAATAACCAGGTTAGATTTATTTAAGACAAACCTCCTCAAAATATCTAAAGCAGAAAAAAAAAAAAAACTTGAAATGCTCTTTGTCTGTTCCAACAGTTAAAGAAAACAGTTCTAGATCATAGTGATCTGCAGAACAGACATTACAACTCGCAGCCAGTGTCAGTAATTAGTTTGTTGAGATTAGTGTGTTTAGGGAAGAGGGGAAGAGTTTGACTGGTTTTACAGCATCCGCAAGTCACATTCTGTATTCATTTTGACATCTGCAGTGTTCCTAATTTGCATTAATGTGTTTTAATTACTGTCAAGACTATTGGATGAGATCAGAAAGCTGTTTGATAAGAATTTGATTACATTAATTGATAATAAACCTTTTTCCAAAGTAAGACAAGCCAGCCAACAAGATGATCAAAAATCAAAATCAAAATTACAAATCACACAACCAGTAATGTGAATTAAAGAGATGGTTTGTACATCAAGAGCAGATCCAAATGCAGGGAATAGAATCTGTGTTGCAGCTTGGGTTTGAAATCTCACATGGAGCTGGAAATCTACTCACCCAGCAAGCTGGAATAATTTACAGAGACGCAGACTGAAATGTTTTCACCTTTCTGACTGCGCATTAGCCGACTGCCCAAGCCAGTAGCTCTCACTGGACCCTGCAGTCAGCTGATATGTGGTTAATAGATGAGCTGAGTTGCTTTTGGTTGAAACAGATAGCAAATGCTGAGGGGGGCCCTGGCTTACGAGGGAAGGGCAGGATTCACATCAGCCTGAATGTGAATGTGGCTGAGCCGCTAGGGCATTTGCTCAATAGAGAGTTTGAGCTGAGAGCCCTCCTTAGTGCACACCTCCCCTACGAGGTCCTGAGATGCAGAAACCCGGTGGGAATCCCCAGCGCATCCCACATACTCCGGACTTGAGTGGAGAGCAGGAGGCAGAGGCAGAAGGAGAGTGTCAGGAGCCTCCGTAGCCCAGTGAAGAGAGCGTCCACATGCAGGGGACGCCCCTGTGTCCTGTTCCTTGCTCGCAGGATGATTTCTGTTTGAATCTGCGGTTTCAAATAAAATGTAACAGTAAGTCTAAGGTAAGTCTTAAGTAGAGTAATAATGAGTCAAATAAGTAATGTCTAAGACCCCTTATCACGCTGACAAGCAAGTACTTTTCCCAGCAGAAGGCATTGCCCTTGGAACAGTTCATTTCTAAGGACATTTTGTGAAGAAAATGCCTGAAATGCTAAAGCAAACTCACCACTTCTTCTCAGCTCCTTTACGTGTATGAGTGCCTGTGAAGAATGGTTCACATTGCTTGTTGTGTACAGAAATATTCTGTCAGGAACAACATTAAGTCAGAAGCTTTAGCATTTCCTGAAGGTACTGCTTAGAAAAATCAGAACTAAAGATCAGTAGATCAGCTGTCAATGTTCCTGTTGCAAATATTGCTTGAACTTTTCCCCTTTTTTAGGCATTTTAGTCTAATCATTTGGAACTTTTTCACATGCAGGAGGATGTGTTACAGTTTATACAATACAGGGGTAAATGCCTTATTTTACATAGAGATGCTTACAAAAGGGGAGAAAGTGTTTTTAAAATCTCCTAGTAACATTACTGTCAAGTATTTTTATGTGTGAGCTGGCTTAAACATCGGCTATCACACTTGGGAATACTACTAACTGTGACCTCCTTCATTTACAATAAAATCTGGAAGATCCTATAAATACACAGTGCCTAATTTTAAGCACGAATAAAAGATGTGCATAACTGTTAACGGAATTGGGGCCAGAGAGGTTAATTCTTGCCTCAAAGAAGCAGCTTCTGTTCCAAATGTATTTCAGGCTTTCAGAAACCTCAGAAGTGGAGGTGGTTGCAGGATCTGCTACATCTTATCTGCAGTACCTAGCTTGGCAGCCCTTCCCAGCGCTATGTTGCAAGCCAAACGGGTCAGGGAGAAGCTATTATTAAACCTTGCTTCCTTGAAATGCTTTCAATAACACTATCTGATTATGGCGTGGTCCACTCTGATTAAGTAATCATAGAGGAGTCTCAGCTTGGGCTCGTGTCCTCTGTGTCAGAGCCAGCATTTGGCTTTGAAAAGCTGCTGGCATCTTGCAAGGGAGGGAATGTGTTCGAGGCGCGAGCACTGGAGGTTGGGAATCTGTGTCTGAGGTCTTGCGTGGTAAACTGAATTTGGGATTACCATGATGCTGAGCAGTATTCTGCATGGATTTAATTGCCTAGTGAGAGTGTTTTGTTCATCAGGAAAACTGTTGCGTCTTTGGACATTGTATCCCGCGGTCATTTTGTTTCCCCAAAGAGAGGATTGCTGCCATCTGCATTTTCAGGCATGATATAAATATTCTATGAAGCAAAATGGCTTTGTTGCTTCCCCCCGCCCTCCCCCTCTATCTTGGCATGTGGCTTCTATTTGGTTAGGAATGTAGTGACACAGGTCACCGCAAAGCTGATAATTGAGGGATGTTATACCCGATACGGAAGTGATTGAAAAGAATAAGTCTGGATCCAGAAGATACCATTTTCAAGAACCAGGCAGTACATTTTGAAGTTGCTAATATTCTGTCCTGTCATCACAAGGGAGCCCAGTTAATAATTGAGAATAGGCTGGGTCTGAGTTTGTTCTTGAGTTTCTTCTTAAACTTCTTTGCTTCCATGCCTGCGACGGGTAAACAAAAGTGATCTGATTTATGTTCCATAGACTTGGGACTGGAAAAAGAAATCACAAAACCAGCTTGATCCTACAGCATTCAAACAAACAAGAAGAAATCACAGGAAGGACAGTGCTTTCCTTGCCAAGGAAAAAAAAGATGGAATAATTCTTGTCAGTTGGTATTTGAGATTGAATGTACAGGTTGGAGTAATGAGTAGTGCATATTCTGGCACTTTGTGAAATTAGAAAACTTGTTAAATGGGTTAAATGAGAACGTGTGTTCTGAGAGCACTGTGACTATAAGATACTAACATCTTTTGCTAAATAATTCCTCCAGTTTAAGGTTGTGTCTGTGAAAGCATCCTCTATCAGTACCTTTTTTTTGCAGTCCAGAGCATGCAGGAGCCGAAGATGGGCCACTCAGCTGTGCTAAAGGTTTAACTGTCTCTGAACTTAGAGGTTTTATTTGCCACAGTGGAAATTGCAGTAGCTGTAGCTGCATCTCCCCCTCGTGGAAACATGGTTTACAGGGGAAAAAAAGTAGAAAAAAAGAAAAAAAAATGGAAGAAAAAATAGAAAAAGAAAAAATAGACAAAAATAGAAAAAAAAGGGCTCTTCTTCAGGGAGCAGGGAGCTCACAGGGCAGGGTGCCATGCATTTGCTCAATGGTCTTTCCCCAACTTCTGGATGTGATTTGAGTGATGCTAGGGTAGTCCATGGCTGCAAGGTGCATTGAAATGTCTGGAGGATGCTGGGTAAACCATGGTATTTCTTCCTGCTGACCATCTTTTATTAAAGCGTGTCAGAAAGTTATTTCCATTCCTGAAATAAAGTTACAATCTATCACTGCGACTCTAGAGCATTAGCTCTGGATACACATAACATTTGCCATTTGCGTGACAAAATGAGAATAAGAAAAACTAACGACTTTTTTTTTTCCAGACAATAGGATTCTCTTAGTAAATTTACCTTCTGGCTTCAGCAAAGGAAGTGTGTTTTTTTTTATGTATATAACAGAGCTTGGAAAATAAAACTGTGATCCGTAGAAGGTCAGTAATCAGATATTGGTGGCTTAACAACCAAGAAGCATTTGAGAGCCACACATTATTATTGGATTATTTAAAATCTATTAGAACTGTCTTGTTATGCTTCTGTGTCACATAAAAATCTAAATATATATATGTATGCACACACATATAAACACAAACACATATATACACATATACATATATATATGTTCTAGTAACCCATAAACATACATATCATCTCACAAAGAGGAAAAGGACAGGCTTTCCTGGTGCTTTAAAGGAAGAGAGATAGATACAGTTACCACCGTATGTGCTTAATCACTGGGCCCTTGCAGGATCTCCATCTGCAATCCTGCAACCTCATTCACATATTGATAGTTGTGAAAGTAAACACATTGTCATGAGAAATATTTTTACCCTACTTTTTACTCTTGTTGAATCCTCAATTTTGAGGAATTGTTGAAAACCTGGAATGTTTCCAGTGCTTGTCCCCAGGGACATTTGAAAATTCATGCAACTTTTAAAATTCACACAAGATAGACAAAGGAAGGATGCTTGTGATTCACTCTTATTTTGGAAACAGTCTTTGAGTTATAATTTCCATCGTGTTTTTCCTTTTCCTTTCTAGGGAGTGAAGCTGATTTTAGCTCTTCAAGCAGCACAGGCAGTATTTCAGCTCCTGAAATCCATATGTCTGCTGCTGGAAGCAAGAGATCATCTATTTCTCGCAAGTAAGCAAAGCAATTGTGCTCTATATTTCTCAAGGACTACAGAAAGAGACTACTACTTAATGCTTTGCAGCTAATATATATAGTATCACTACTGTGAGTTTTAAAACAGTCATTTAGATGACAGTGTGCTCTCTGGCAGTACTTACATCAGTCAGAATTGCGATATGAGAACAAAAATTGTCAATGTGCCATAAGATCAGCTCCCCAGCACCTTTGTATTTACTCATAATGAGCATTTGTGATTCAACCAAGTATAATAAAAAAGGCAATGGTGGAAATAGAGGGGGAAACACCTGGATATATGTTAGTTAACAGCAGTGATTCATGCCATTCTGTCTTCAGCTGTGATAAATTATCAGCTCAGAAAGCATCTTGGCATGTAGGTCATGACCTTATTTTTCAAAGGAAGAAGCTGACAGTTTTACCTTTTATGCTCATTTCTGTAGCACTTGCCTAACCTTTATATAAGTAAAGGTTAGTAAACTACACACAAATTAAAAAAAAATACTAGTCATCTAAATGAACATTGCATATAAGATTTCTGTAGGTTTTCTCCATATCACATGTGAACTGCTTCTAAGTCCCAGGGAGTTTGGCTCGAGCAGCGCACAGTGCGCTCTGCCCACGCAGTCCCTGCTGATTGCAGGTTTTGAGTGGGTGGAAGGAGCTCCGACTGGAGGATTTGTTTCCTGCCCTTTGTGCAGTCATGAGAGCGGGGCTGGCAGGCAGCCGGGGAGGGACAGCGGGATGCCCGTATGCTGCAGGCGCGCATACATCTCCGCGACTGCAGCGTGCCCCAGTGTTCGTGATGCTTAATGAACAGTTTCCTATCTGTGTGAGGAGGCTCTTAGAAAAATAAACAGCAGTCAAGCTCTCCCTAGAATAAATCCTGCTAGTAGAGTATTGGTTGAGGAAAAGCAACATCAAATTTAATAGGAAGTCCTAAACTGACCTTTACTTTTTCAGTAAGAGAATATGTAATTATGTATGTTGCTGTGTGTTTAAATACAGATTTAAATTAGACCATACTGCCCTACTTAATTGGCTAGATGTCATCTGTAATAATGCTTCTCCAAATGCATTGCTGTTAATACCTTACACGTAGATTCTTCCTTACACAAAAAATGATGCTGTACTGTACAGAATGAAAAGAGATGTCGCCTTCATAATAGATTCATTTTAACTGTTTGACTTAACTTGCTATGAAACATTTCAGTGCTATCACAAACCAACAGTCCTGCACTTTGTTGTAAAATAATTGTAAAATCCCCCAAGCCACAGCACTGGGATGAAGGTTTGCAGCACAGCCACTTAAGCATCTGTTCCTTATAAAGTGTTCCATTTCCAGAGAAGGGAGGAAACCAGTTCAATAATTTTAAGATGTGATTTTGCTTCATAATTCTGTGGTATTTATTTTTTATGTTCCATCCTTCTTCATTGGCTGGGTTTGCATTTTTCCATATTTTTGAAACCTGCCCTTTTTCCTTCATTAGAGTTTAGAACAACAAATTCTGTGAGAGAGATTGAAAGTCCCTACATTCAGCACGGTAGGAAAGCAAATCAACTGAGCCAAACAAAAATGCACCTCTGAAAACCGTTTTCAGAGTGCCCCAGTTCTTGGGCAGTCGTTGAATAGTTCAGATATGAATTGCTTTCAAGCACACACAATCAACAGATTATTTAATAAGTACTGGGAAAATAAAGGTAGATATGTATGGGAGAAAGTGGGGAAAAAAAAGAACTGTACTTTTCTTTGTCTTTTTTAATAGCATTTCAGCCTTCTCTCAGTAGGGTTCACAGTATATCTAAGCAAAGAATAGTGAACAATGACAGCTGAAGCACCCAGTATGCCAAAGGCACAAAAGAACAGTGGCTCAGACGAAATCTGTTTTCAGTGCACACTGTGATCCCTCGGGCTGCTTGCTGAGGCTTGTGAGAGCTCTTGCAGCAAGCTCCCACGCCGCTCCAAGAACAGGCATCTCTTTGCAGGCCTGGCAGGGAAATGCTGAAATGTGATTCTTCTGGACTGAGTCAAGATCGCAGTTCTCTAATTACGTAAAGGAGTCAGGATCAGGGAACATGGAGGAGCTGATGGAATCACTGTGAACTATGCTACAAACAGGGAAATGTGAAAGTGCCAGAGGTTTCCCTGGCTCATATCATTCAAACTAAGACCCTCACAATCAGTGAAAGGCTATGCAATGGCTGATGACATCAAGGCCTTCTTTTTTCCCAGCCGCTCACTGCTATTTATCAGTTTAAGACGGTCATTGACAAAGTTGTGTCTAAAATAAATCACAGAATGGGTTATGTAATGAAGGTTATTCTAATATGTTTCTAACATTTTGTTTCCCTCTCCAGTCGTGGCTCTTATGGTCGGAATAACGGATCTTCATCCAGCAAGTCTGCAGGCACGCCACCTATCTCTCGTGAAAAGGAGCATTTGTTAGCACTCTACAGAAGCCAGCTGAATCCTGGTAACAACTCCCAGGATTATGGGTTTTCTTCAACTAGTAGCAGTAACTCTGGCTCCTGCAAAGGAAGTGGCAACAGCCCAATCATGAGGCAAGTGTTAATGTCACCCTCCCAGTATTCAGTGCACTGACTTCCCTTCGCCAACCGCAAACATGGAATGAGCTGTCTGGCTTGGTGAGCAAGTCATCTTGCTCCTCAGCATAGCCATGACTGCGGACTGGTGGTTGGGCAGTAAGCAAATTGCTGCATCCCACATTTTTCTCCCAATGTGAGAGCCTGATTGTTTCAGCACTGTAAAACTCAGTGCTACTCTTAATCAAAGAGCTCCTGGAGTTGGTTTTGACTCCCAGGCAGTGTCTTTCATGTGGTTTCATACTGTCAATTCTCATGTGGCTGCACTGGCTCTTTGATATAAAAGGCTCCATTTTGCTTCAGGGTGTTTTGAGTGAATTGGTACAGAACATATTATATACTCATGCAGAAATTCAACTTAGACTTACATCTACTTAAAGAATGCAATTTCATGTACAAAAAATAAAACAGATACATACCATAGGATGTCTCACATATTACAGATACTGAATTGCCACTGAATTCAGCGTGGCTTCCATCCTGCTGCTGTTTCTGTCCTTTGCTGTGTCCCTCAGGCAGCTTACTATCAGGCATGTCAGATATACAGCTAAAGATAGACAGGTTGAAACTGCTTTCCCTGTGCCTGACTTCATACTTCACAGGTGGAGCTAAACTAAATTCTTAAAATAACTTAATCAGCAACATCTACAGCCAAGTGCCTTGCAAGAGTCCTTGCTGTTTGCTGTTTAACACTCCACCCATTTTAGATGCAGGAATGTTTAGATATTTTGAAGTCAAATATCTCATTTGATGTATTTGAACTGAAACCAAGTACAAGAAACTTATTTTTTTTACTCTAGCCACAAATCAGCAGTTTCCTCAAGTACTTTGATTTGCCAGACTAACTTGTGCTGACTCTGAAAGAAGCTCAGAATGAGTCAAGCGTAAACTCAGCTTCTTATCAGTCAGTGTGATACCTTTCTTTCTGCCAAGACTGAAGAACTGTATGAGTGATGCTATGTGGTGTTTGATTTGTTTGTTTTATTTCTTCGTAGGCGATCAGGGAGATACATGTCTTGTGGTGAGAACCATGGCGTTAAGGCACCGAGTCCAGAACAGTATTTGACTCCTCTGCAGCAGAAGGAAGTTACAGTGAGACATCTGAAAACAAAGCTGAAAGAATCTGAGAGCAAACTTAAAGAAAGGTACATTTCATTTCAGACATTAGAGTTATAAAGATGAGATTAGATTTATTCAGATGGATTGAGGGGAGAGTCCAGAATACATTCCTCATTTTTTTGATCTCACAAAAGTTTTAACTAAAGAATTTTAAAATTGGTCAGTCTCTGACTCTTTAATTGTCCCACCAGCAGAATAGTTACAAATTTTTTATTTTGCTACAGGGAAACAGAAATACAAGAGCTCAAGGCTCAGCTGGGACGCATGAGGGAAGACTGGATTGAGGAAGAGTGTCATCGTGTGGAGGTGCAACTGGCCTTAAAGGAAGCAAAAAAGGAAATTAAACAACTCAAACAGGTTATTGAAACCATGAAAGACAGCTTGGCTGAGAAAGACAAAGGCATCCAGAAATATTTCGTAGACATAAACATTCAAAACAAGAAGCTGGAATCTTTGCTTCATAGCATGGAGATGGCACAGAGCGGCTCTCTGCAGGATGAACAGGGCCTGGACTACATGTGCGACTCACCGGAGAAGTCCGTAGAGTTGGATTCCAGAATGCCAGAGAGCCCAATTGTAGAAGAGCAGGAAGCACTGCAGGGGGTGGAAGATAGCGGGCTGCTTCTAAGCAAAGACAAGACTAACGGGACTGATTCATACGAAGAGGGTTCAACTACCACAACTTCTGACTTGGGTGATCAAGTTCTCTTCAGTTCTGCTGGGAGTCAAGAAGTATTTGAAAATGTTCCTGATGAAAAATCCATTTCTTCCCTGGAAAGGGAGGAGAGCAGCAATGAAATGATAGTGGTGGAACAGGCCATCCAGACAGATGTGGTGCCATGTAACCTAGATGTGAAGCAGCTCATTCGAAACATCCTTAGATCTCAAGAGGTCACTCCTGTAAATCCGCCTTTCCTGATGAAGGAATTGGATGAATTTCCTTCTGAAAGCCTCAGTGATTCTGGTGTAGTAATAGACCTAACTCCAAGTGATCCAAACTCCGCCATTCTTTTGTCTCCTATGGAGCCTGCATGCAGCGAAGTGGATTACGAAGTTAATGAAAACCGCGCCATGAAAGAACTTGATTTTATAGAGCCTCATGGGCAGGTTTTTGGGCATGTCAATACTTTCTCTCAGACAGGAATTGCGAAGAGATACTGGAGTAGCAATGTCCTTGTAGATATTCTGGCTGTAGCAGCCCCTGTTGTACCAACTATCATGTGGGCTTTCAGTACTCAGAGAGGAGGAATAGATCCCATGTATAATATTGGGGCATTGCTTCGTGGCTGCTGCTTGGTGGCCTTGCACTCTTTGCGTCGCGTGCCCTTCAAAAAGAAAACCTAAATTCCACTCTGTTACTGGGCGCCAATTAGTTGGGGACGAGGAAAATAAGGGTTTAGATAGATGATAAAAAGATATAGTATTTTATGTAAGAGTCCATCATTTTGCTCGTGACTATTTGATTTGCACTATAACTTGGTTCAAAACATGTTCCTTGTTTCACAACAGAGAAGTTCAACACTGTAGTTCCACAAGATGTTTTTTTCTGGAACAAGACACTACTGCTGCCTACAGAAACAGTCCTGCCTGGTGCCAGCCACGTGGCCCTCCCCTGTGCTGGTGTCCTCTGTGTTCTACCACATCTGCACAGTGAGAAACAAACAGGAAAAGGAAGGAGGACCATGCCAAGCACTCCTGTGTGCGTGTTTGTTCAATTAGTTTTAAAGGTCAATCTGTTTCCCTGGCTGTTTCACTGAGCAAGTGCACAAAGACTCGCTGGCTCAGGGATGCAAACAGGGACAAATGCCAGAGAGGGTGGGAATTTTCCTTAGGCAGCAGTAATCAGAAACATTTGTGAAACTACAGTGTTAAGGGACATGGAGACTTGTTTCCACTAAGTGTATCACACGTGTACTCTTGAAAGCATGCTAGCGCTTTCCATTTGTAGTCTGAATTGTCAATTCGATTTAGCAAATCCATACTTCCAAGGCAGCTTCCAACACATAGTTTATGCCCGTCTCGTGTAGTGCTCTTTTAAATTACACATTTGCTCGAGCATTCCACTGGTCTTGTGCATTTAAGGGGACTGTAACCAAAACTGTAAGTTGTTGGGAGTCTTGAATCTTGTTACAATGATAAATGTGGACGTGGATACACTTTGAATATTAATGTTGTTTTAAGGTCTTAAATGTATTGGAACCTGATAGTCATTTGAGCCCTGTGAAATACTCTTTATAAATGTATTGTCTATTAACTTATTGGTTATTTAATTGCTTTATTCTAAAATATCTTTATTATTAAAAATACAATAAGCATGTTAAAAATGTGTGTTGGTTTTTTTTCAGCGAAAGCAATAATAAGAATATGCAGTTTCATGGTTGGGGTACCACATGGGCACACACAGAGCGGGAAGAGGATCCGTATGGGTGCGTAGAGACCTGGCAGCACCCTGAGAACAGAATTGGGTGGAGAAAACCTAATGGCTTCCAGGGGATACCTTGGGTGAGAGAGGAAGGCTCTGCGCTGTCTGCAGAGCTGCAGCCCTCCTGTAACACCCACGTCATGCGTGAGCAGGTTCAAGCGCCCTAATCCTTAAGCCATCACAACATCCCGGGACCTCCGGGACCTGCTCTGCAGTGGGGGTCAGGAGGGAGCCGGTAATACAACACGGGGGCAGGAATGAGCAGCCAGCACAGTGGGAGAACGTACAGTGCTCAAGGGGGTGGGATACACATGAGAGGAGAGTGTCTGTGATCTTTTACACTCCCGTGATCCCCGTGTTCTGAAGTGGGCATGATTGCAACAATGATCCAAGTGGGTTCCTGAAGGATCATAGTAAGGAAATCAAACTATTTGATGTATTTTGTGGACCACAAAAACATCCAGGAGAGCATTTTGCCCCCTCTGCCTTACCACCTTACTTGGGTCCCTGCTGGCTAGTTTGCCTTATACCACGACTGCAATGTGCAGGTATCCAAAGGTCACTATTCCTTTCAAGATTTTTTTTTCTTATTTTTTATTTTATGCTTACTTTGGAATAATGTAATGCTGATGATCTCCCCTCTCCGGACTGAAAACCATTATGGAAAAATTCTTATTCCTCCTTCAAAATATATCCATTCAAGGCTAAGAGAACAATTTCTTAGCCTGTTACCATCTTTACTATGATTTTGAAGGTATCTTTTACCTCCACTGTTTAAGTGATCTACATTTTGAGTGTTGGTAAGATAGAAAAAAATAATTTTCAGTTCTGAGAGACAGTCAGTTGCAACTGTATGGATTTCTTTTCTAGTGAGCAGACAACAAAGCCTCACAAAGCTCCTTACACTCACATTTTAAAAATGCAGTGGGTTGAAGTCACTTCAAACCATCATTCCAGCAGGTTACATTTAGCAGTGTTAGTGCCTCATGCCTTAAGCATCACATTAGTACTAGTATAACATTAATATTTCTTCCTGTCCCTAAAAATTTGCTCATCTCTCAAAAGTATTTAACTATGCTCAGACTATGTTGATTCTAACGATGTTACAGCGTCCCTGTCATGAGACCAATAAAAAAATCCTTGCTTTGATCTCAAAATTCAGATTATTTCCAAGCCTCCCCTTTTCCTCTTTCATATTGCAAGGACATGGACGGCCCAGGACAGCCTTCGTAAGAGGCCTGAAGTACCAAACCTGGAGCACCCAGCTTTTTAACACAGGGACTGCCCCCTTCATTCACCGCAGAAGATCGACCTGTACTCTTACCTATGCCCACATGCACAGAATCTTCTCATCTTCCTGCCCTTTCCCCCAAATGACCTAATCCTCACACCTCCCAGGCCCCAAGCTCTAGAAATGCACTCGAATGAAGGCCGTGTTTTATTTACGTAGCACCCTACGTGAGTAGAACGAACACGCCTCTTGCTTGAGAACCCTTCAGAGGGATAAACAGAGCGCAGGACAACCCAAACACAAACACGGCAGCATGGCGGGGGGAAGAATTTCCAGTCATCACAGCAGGTTGGACCCACACCGTCAAAGAACAACATGGAAAGGAATCAAGACCAGATTCCAGTAAAGAAGAAAGGAAACAGTAAACAGGTGAGATGCAGGGAGGGGAAAGAAGAAGGGTACGGCAACACGGAAGAATGACAACAGCACCACCAAATACCAGGCAAGATCCCTCACTGAACTCAAAGTGAGGAAAAATGATATTATCAGAGGGGCAGCTATGTAAAGGTTTAGCAAAAACGCTTCGACATCTGCTGAGAGTAAAAAACAGCTAGAAGGGGCAGCTAGTAGGAGAAATAAGAGCAAGCAGATAAAAACACCTAGGTTTTAAATACACAAAATACCACCTGCAAGAAGAGCAGATCATTTCAACCTGTATTAAGGAGGACACAGAGGAGCAGGGCAGGTCAACTTCTAAAGCGGCTGTGCTGGGCGGCCTAGGCTGGAGCTGGAAAATGGGGGGCGCTTGGCAGGATGGGCCAAACAGGGCCTGTGTGCAGCAGGGCGGCCTGCCAAGCCGGGCGCCACAGCCGACAAATCCGGACATGCGCGGTGGCGACAAGGGGACACGCGCTTTAATAACGCACGCGGCCTCTGTGCTTCAAATGTGCTACTTGCTAAACAGCGACTGGTTATTTCTCAATAGATAGAGACTGCTTATTAGTATTGCCTTGTATTCTCCTAGCATGAATAACCACCATTTTTTTTTAGTATGAGCTAAAGCTTCCAACAAATTTTATCATAAATAGGTCATATAGATTTCTCTACGTCTATGTTTTCTTGCTCTGTTCAGGTAAGAACAACTGCAACTTGTACCTCCACACTTCATTAGTGCAGCTAAAAAGAAACACATATTTTATAAATCTCACTCACAGATTTTCTACCTATCTCTCATTAGACCATTAAAATCCTCCAGAGGTGTTTGCTAGGAGCAGGTTTACCATACAGCTATTCACATCCATCCATCCATTCCCAGTACAACTGGGACAAAATTGTGCAGAAAATGTGCATCTTGCAGTCATTTTTTTCTCTGAAGCTAGTTTTTCCTTTATTGCTTTCTAAAACACACTTTAAAACTCTCAGGAAAGCTGTGACACACCTAAGTTTTTCCCCAGGGCTAAAAGGACTTCATTCAAAGCCACAGGAGCATTACCTCAGCTCTGCAGCAACAGGACAAGCAGACTTAGCATTTCAGGAACTTCCTCCCACCACTGAGGTCAGTTTTGCTTTCTTTTTGTGCTTTCTCAAACTTTTAAATAAAACCTGTGTCTTAACTTTCTTACAGCTTGGTTTAAATTTCTAGTTTTCTAGGGATACATGAGCTAGTGAACCAGCCTCCAAGGTGCTCCAAGAACAGCTGGCAAGGATGCAAGGAAGCACATTTAGTCCTTCCCTTCTTTATATAGAATCAGAATGGTTGAGTTTGGAAGGGAGCTCTAGAGATCATCTAGTCCAACCCCTCTGCTCCAGCAGGGACACCTAGAGCACATGGCACGGGGTGGCATCCAGGGGAGTTTTGAAGATCTCCAGAGAAGGAGACTCCACAACCTCTCTGGGCAGCCTGTGCCAGGGCTCAGTCACGCTCACAGGAAAGTTCTTCCTCACATGGAGATGGAACTTCCTGTGTTTCAATTTGCATCCATTAGCACCCATTTGGTTCTGGCACTGGCCACCCCCAAAAAGAGTGGAGAGAGCCCCATCCTCTTTACATTCTCACCTCAAGTGTTTGTACATGTTGATAAGGTCCTCCTTTTTTTGATTTTACAATGTGATATATTTTACAACTTTACTGTTCACTTTTATGTCCAGGAAAGACATCTCAGGGACAGAAGTTGCTGTCTCTGCCTGTGTTTCACACAGTAAACCCCCAGTCACACCTTGAAAAATGAAAAATGACAACTGTGTGATAGTAGCTGCGGAAGTTGCTCCCTGAAGCTCTGGGCCGAACATAAGGGTTCCCCAGGCTCCCTTCACTCAGCGAGCACACATTTTCCCTCACAAGAAACTCACTGAGTGTCCTCTACTGCAGGATGCTCCAGGACCAGTAGATTTGAAGAGTTACAGGTCATCCAAGAAACAATTTTCTTCAGCACAGGTCAATACAATTGCCCACAGAAGACATTGGAGTATTTATAAATACTTATGTAAGAAAGGCAAAACCAGACATTCTTATACCAAGCACAAGTTCTTTAAAACTCTTTAATTACATATTTCAGGTAAGCACAGACAATACAGTAGATTCCCCACCCCTGAATATTTACACTCCTTTTCCTAAGCTTGAGCTGTTCATTAAGAGTGTCTCTCAATCAACATTCCTGTTCAATCACTTTCCTTGCAGAGAAGGATGCCGGAATAGAGCTATTGCAGGAAACACCATTCCATCAAGGCATGATTTTGTATGTGGTTCCCCCTGCCCCATTAAAGATCTGTCCACTAGTAGTTCAAGGTATTTTTGGAGAATTCTGGCTTCCAAGATGACCTGAAGAATGCATTAAAACCAAGCAGTGCGTTGAAGTCCTAGAAATACTTAAATCAATACCAATAATGTATTTGTGTAGAGCTGGAATTCTTTTTCACCGGCACTGCCATTGATGCCTGATTTCTGTTAGGAAAGTTTAACACCAATTTTGTTTTGTTCTTTTTTCATTAGCCTTTGTGCCTCTTTCTCCATTTTCTTTCGTTGTTGTTCTGCTGCTCTCTTTTCCCTTTCTGCCATCTTCTGCTGTCTGCAATTAGAGGAAAAAATGAATTGCTAAAAACAGGAGTCTAGCTGTCAGTAGTTATATCTTACATTTCTACCATAGGCTATTATGGCTAACGCAAATAGAGCCTCAAAGTCTTCTGCAGTTACACTCAGAATAGTTGTTTCTGTGATAGAATATTTGTCCTTTGCTCAGATTAATATAAGTGATAGTTCTTCAAATATTTTACCATCAAAAAGCCACTCCATTCTGGGTGATTCAGAATAAATGAGTCATTATGAGTGAAGGACAGTTAAAAGGTTTAGAGCTATTTAGAAAAATCCATTTAGCTGTAAAAGCAAAACAAAACAAAACCAAAACAACACAAAAATCACACTTATCTCTTCAAATTTATAACACAAATCAGCTTACCTAGAACACCAAATTTTCTCTCTCTTTTGCCTCAAGAACAGGCATAAATAACTATCTTCTTTGTAATTCAAGTGCTACAAACACTTTTCTCATGATCAGATGAAGCACTAACTTCTAATATTCCCTTTCACTTGTACAGGATCTGTAAAAACGTACTCTACTGCTCAGGACAGATATACAAAAATACCCTTTAGGAAATAAAAGCCAAAGAGAAATCTTCAGCTGTGTATGCTTTATGGATTTTTTCTTATCACTGCTATCAAACCACAGACATCACTATCTGTCAGCTCAAAGGATCTGGCTGCAGAAATAGTTTTCAGTTGCAACAGATGTAGAGAGCTGGAAGGTGCTCCCCCTCTCCAGCTGGAACTCATCACTGTGCAGTACAGGGTCAGCAACTGGATCAAGTGACTGACTGCAGCTCTATCCTCTATTTCATAAGTATTAGGAAAATAGTGCAAAGAGGCCAGTCTGGATCTGGATTCAGTTCATTAGATATACGAAGAACCTGCTAGGTTGCACATGCAAGATGGCTTAAACATAAAACTGAAGCTTGAGTAATTGGAAAAGGTGACATTTAACACAGATTGAAGAAAAATAAAAAGCTAAAGTAAAATAACGCACAAGGCAGTTAACCTATCAATCTAAATTAGCAGTCCACTCAAATGTGTGATACACACAATTAGAAGTCATCATCCCTTAAGACAACCCTCTGTAGATTCCCAAACACTGCCAATGTGGACCTAAGAAACCTAGAAATATTAGAGGTATAAGGACTACATAATAGGAAAGCAATGGAGGGAGAAGAGATTATGCTTACTTAATAGCTTTATGGCTTCCACTAATTCATTTGTGGCACCTATAATTTGTCTTATACTCTATTGTTGCTCTGCTTTTATGGAAGGTCATTTGCCTCAAGAGCTAAATCTACAGGTATGCAAGCACCTAATTCCAGTTCCCACTGAAGTTAATAGAAGCCCAAACATTTACCAAGATATGACCAGCTACTCTGCACGTCAGCACAAAACCAGCTATCCCAACAACATGTGGCACAGCTGGCAGTGCAGCGTTCACAGCAACAGACCTGCCACTTTACAGCAGATTTTGTTACACCTTATCCACATCCAAATTGCTCCAGTAGAAGAGGTAACGAGACAACATGCAATCAGGCATGTAGGGACAGTGAAGTTGCATTAATCAAACAAATCCAGAAAAGCAACTCTTCGTTTTTGTGATGGAGAGAAACCCAACAGATGACTTTCTTGCATAAACTGCAGACCACAGGGCATCCGCTGCACAGAGGAGATTCCTCCAAGTGGTTTTTATGCCCTCTGCTGGCTCAGTAACACTACTGGACACCAGGAACCTGCAGATGAGAACGGGGCCCTCCCTCCACCACACCTCGTACAGGTAAATATTTAGTGTAAATATTCATTTAGTGTAACAGGGGAAAATGCTTATAAGGAGTTTACCATAAATAAATACCTTTTTGCTAATAGTTTACTTAGCTTCTTGCTTAGCTGATCATTAACCAAAACACTGATTTCCAATCCTGGCTTCCTGTTTTCAATATAAAATCACTATCTTTCAGGCTCAGGAAGTTTTCACTTCTCAGTAAACTTTCTGTAATGCACTATGCCCATATGTAGCTCACTTCTGGGGGTTCCAGAGCAAGGAGAATTGACTCTCAAGCAGAGCTAAATGATGCAAGTTGCTTGCGGCCGAAAAAGATACTCAACCACTGATGTTAATCTTGCTTTGCATTCGTAACATGAGCTACACTCCAAAAAAATAAATCTCTCGATAGTTAGTAGAGGTAGAACACTAAAGTACAAACAGTATAAAATTAATAATATCTTTCTACTGACTTTGGATTATATTCTCATGTGTTTTGAATTACTATATAATTCTGAATAAATCATGTATGATTTCCTCTAATTTGTTATTTCTCTTAAACAGGAAAAAGGAAAAAAAAAAAAACACAAAAAATTTACACACACAACTTATTTTACACATAGCTGCTTACTAAACCAAGCAGCAATTAGCTTAACTATTGTTCCTGCTGAAAAATCCTTCGCTAGTAATACAGAATCTAGCTTGAATTAATTCTGCAGAAAATGAAAAGCCAAATTACTGCCCCACACTGATCACTCACCTACTTGAAGAAATTCCAGTGCTCCCAACCCAACCTGCTCCGAAGCAAAGCAGATAGCACAGACCTCTCAGGCAGCAGCAGCCTCCTCTACTCTTATCTTTTCCAGCATTTACCTGCACTTGGATTTCCAGGAAGCCTGGAGCCTGCTATATGTGCTTCAACTAATGTATATATAGACTTTCTGCTATTTGATAAGTCATAGCCCATAGTAGCATGATCACCATTCCAGTTCTACATAGAGGACTCAAATTTAAGACAATTTTGAATATTAGTTGGGTACCAATAGGTACCTAGACATACCTAACTAATGGAGATTCTAATTTTTATGTTAAAAGCACTCACTCCATTTTTGATTAGCACTGCCGGAATAATCTTCCTATCAGCCTTCTCTGAAGAGTTAGGCAGACTGCGTGCAACAACTATGAGTTCAGGAGCTTCAGAGCATTTCAAAGGCTATTTCAAGATGTTTGTCTTTTAGCATTAGGATCAGACTTGAGATTCCCTAACGAATACAGTCGGTTGAAGATGGAGCCAGGCCTGCCAAGTAACATGAACTCTTACACATTAAGCATCAGAAATCAAATACACCAAAATCTCTACTCCAAGAGAGGCCCTAAACCCAGAAGATGCTTCCTACTGCTCTTGCTAAAAACCTGACTGCATTTTCAGTTACAGAAAAATGCAGTCATCTAAGTGACGTG
Organism: Crypturellus tataupa; assembly: GCA_034781795.1. NCBI lineage: Eukaryota > Metazoa > Chordata > Aves > Tinamiformes > Tinamidae > Crypturellus > Crypturellus tataupa. The sequence goes on along the minus strand of JAWLRI010000760.1, from coordinate 436,331 downwards.
TCACGAATTAAACAAAGCTTTGATTTCACAGCTGGGATACAACCCACAGTGGCCAGTTGTACCAAAGCAGCCATTCATAACTGGCCAAGAGGTCTGTGACACACTGGGCTATGGTCCTGATCCTGCTCTTGCTCTGTTTACTTGCAATATGAGTATATGCATATACAAACACATACCCATGAGGGCGCGCATACATATGCATATATATTTATATATGTATATTCACATACTCCTACTGAAAGAAGTAGAGAATTGTCCCTCTCTACCAGCAACTCTGAGAATTAACCACTTCAGGTGAAGATTTAATAGCTTAAAAAAAAAAAAAAAAAAAAAAAAAAAAAAAAAAAAAAAAAAAAACAAAAAAAAA
>JAWLRI010000760.1:420917-435954 GCA_034781795.1 Crypturellus tataupa | reverse complement strand
GTTTTCCTTACACTAAATAAAAATAGTGTGCTTGCACAAAAAAAAAAAAAAAAAAAAAGGCAAGAATGAAATATTTAGAAGAGATTTAGCCAAATAAACTGATATTTCTGAAAACAAAGTCTGGTTGAAACTTCATTGCTACTACTGCATGAGAGATCTCTAGAAGCCTAAATCTGAGCATCTCTCAGTATTGTAGAGCAAGAGCCTAACATTTGCAAACCAACATGCCCCCACCACCTCAAAAATCTGATTATTAAATTTTATACTCCATATATAAATTGGCACATGTCCATACCAGCTTTTAGCAGCTAATTTTTATATGACAAGTCCATGCCTGAGAAAACTTGAGTACTTGTTCTTTTCAGTCTTAAAAAAATGAAGTTCTTCTAATGTAACATAGTACAGTTTTAGCAAATTAGGATGGAATCTATAGTCAGCAAAAGCAGTTGTAGTTCATTTTTTTAATTCAAAAAGAGGGAAGGAGGGGCCACTGATGCACCAGAAAAGTAAAAGCTCAGTATACTGAACATCAAAAAAAAAAAAAAAAAAAAAAAAAATCTCACTTGAGCTGTTGATATTCCTCATAGAAAAAATACCATCCTCGGAACAAGATGACCCCAAAGGGATGTCATTCAGACAAACCATGTGGTTTGTACCTCTGTGACATATTAGTGCAAGACAGAACCTGAAACAGCTTCACTAGTGGGAGAGAAAAAGCAAGATATTGACTAGACTGTGCAGCTGAAAGTATCAGATTCAGTTCACAGAACTACTTACCCTACAGCCCCATTTCCACAAGTTGCTGCCAGGCAAGTTTGGCAGCATTAGAATTAGTAGAGTTTATCAGCATTAGTTCAGCAGAAGCTTGCCAGCAACATCCCTTCCCTCTTACTCTTTTTAAAAGTAAATTTCACATAAAATGCTACAATAAATAGATCAGAATCCTTTCTGTAAAATACTTTTTTTTTTTTTTTTTTTTAATTAAAGAGTTCTATAATTATTTCACAATTGTCACACAGACCACAGATTAATGATTTTAGGGCTAAAGTACAAGCAGATTAATGATATTGGAGCCATCTGATAGAGATTATCTGATCATGGAGCAAGCAATTCTGATTTGATAAACCTTGAAATGAAACATAATCAAGTGAGAAGAACGGGATACAAGAACAAATGAGGTATCATACTGATTTTCTACAAGTCATTCATTTTGCATAAAAGCATCTTAGGTGAGCTAAGTTAACTGGAGAAGCATTGCATTTCTAAGGACTCCAAGAATATATTTTCTTATCCCTTCTTCTAATCAACTGGTTTTAAGTTGATAGCACAAGATTAGGATTTTACAGGACATTCAGCAGTATTTTGCTTAATCAAGTTGAAATATATTTGTACACAGTGAAATTTTTATATTTAACATTCCCAGGTCTAGTGATTCTCAGATTTTCTCCATTATTTGTGATAATTAACTGGATTAAAATAAAAATGTATTCCACAAAGCGGTAGTTATACTGAGACAAGATACATAAAAGTAGTTTATCTTAAGAATTGTTTAGCCTGAAGCAAAGCAATACTGTTACCCTATTTTCATTTACCTAAGAACTTCTTCTGCCTGCCAGGCAGCATCTTCCTCTTCTTCCCAAGCATTAGTATTTTCTTGCCAGGTATCCAGGTCTCCTAATTCAGGCTGAAATGAGACAAATAAAAGCTCTATAATCATGGGCAGGATATCTGAGACAAAAGCACTTTTGTTTTTAAATTTGGGGTTTAAGATTTCCAGAAACCTTTAACATATGACAGTACTATATGATAGTACAATGACAGTTTTCCCATGTTCCAGTAATGATTTTTTTTTGACCTATTGCTAGTATACCTTTTTGGATTCTTCACTGGTGGAGAAGGATGGATGGAAATACCGAAATATATCTTTAGGAAAGGGGCAGTAAATTGAGCAGATAAGATAAACAAATAATTTAAGAGATTTCTAGAAGTTTAATGGACAAACCAACATGTATATTCACTGGTTTGCCCTACCAAAACTGAGTGCTGTCGTTACTCAGAAGTTCTTTTCAAAATTATTTTCACTATGAAAATAATTCTAGTTCTTATCCTAAAGCTTTTTTATCCTGGACTGCTTTGTGCCCAGACTCTTCTGTGCATCGCATTAATGTGTCACAATCTTAAAAAATATTTTATTGCACTTTGTTCAGAGACAGTACATTCAAAACCTTTCATATATTTTTATGGAAAGAGCATACAATGAAGATGGAAAGGCGAGTTAAAAGTCGTATTAAAAACAAACAAAAAAACCCAAAACCTTCTATTCATGTTGAGAACTTACTATGCAAAGCCCCAAAAGCTTACAGTCCATCTTTTTAGGAGATGTGAGAATACACAGATGTTCAGGAGGCTTCCTACCATTCTATCCCCTAATCTGATAAATTTATCAGTAGAATAAATTAGTTAGGAGCAGCTACCTTTTTGCGTTGAAAAAAATACTCAATTCTAAAAATGTTTACAATATTCCAGCTATCTTCCACTCTCCTTAGATCACCTTCTTTCTCCTAAGGAGCAGTAATTTACCTGTCAAATGAAAAGTCAGCATTTAGAGCATACTTACAGACTGGTGAATAAAAGGAATATCTTGTGTAGCTGCTAATCTGCTAGAGAATCCTGTGTTTCCCTCTGTGATCCCAAAATTTAAAGGCTCTCGTTTTTTAATAATTATCTGAAAATATTCAAAAAAGAAAAAAAGAGGAAAAAAACTGTGTTAAGAGCACTGCACACATTCCTTGGTGATCAGACACCTATGCAAACTCTGTAGTATGTCTCAAATCTCTTCAGGTCCCCAAAGCTACACAGCTAAATCAATTCGTAAGTAGAGGCAGCTGAGTGCAAAATACCAAAGACACCTTTTGCCTTCATCTCCCTACCTCCCAAGCCAGTTTTGACTCAAGTGACATGGAGATCCATGACTGCATCAAGGTAGAGCAAAGGTAGAAAGATCTAATGGCCACTGCTCCCAGTATTGGTTTGATTTTCCAATGACACATTCTCTGGGAGAAGTGTGATCTCCATGACATTTAAGGGTAAGTTACTCCCCCTGGGGATAGCACTGCTCAAACAGCTAACCTGCTCTGGAACAAGAGCTATTTTGGGTGCACAGTAGGACTGCTCTGCAAGCAACCTGAGTTTCAATAGACAAAGCAACTCACTAGAGCATCAATGGTTTCTGTACGGTTTAGCTGAAAAATAAGTACTAATGCCTCTCCTGAAAAGTTATTCATCAAGTTTAACATGGTTGCTAATATCATGTATCCATTTTCTGTCTTAAGTTTGAAATATGAGCTTATTTGATTTGATTAGTTTCCTTCCTGGATGCTTCCAAAAGAGGTAGATCCATAGTTCTGATTGGACATTCATCTAGTCATTACAAATATAAGCAATAGCACAGGCAGATTTAACCTCAGACCTTGGGAACACCTGCTGTGAAACTACAATTATAAATTCAAATTTAAAAGTGGTAACAGGGTAGAGCTGTAAGGTATGATCCTTAATGTGTCTGCAGACAGTCCTGTGATTTGTGTGCTAAACTTAACCAAAACCATAGAATTTAAGAAGAATGGACCCTTCTTGGGTTTTGGTTCTGTATCTGAGGCTCAATCTGTTTTGTGAAAAATGTCATAAAATACAAAAGAGAAGTCTACCTCTTTCCCACACCTTTTCCACTCCAGATTTTGTAATTCAATTCACAGAATCCTGCAGATCCTGAATCTACAAAACACTGACTCCAGCATAATCTCCATTTCATAGGACCACAGAATCTCTCTAGTTCAAGTAGCCACTCAAAGCAGGGGCAGCTTTGAGGTGAGACCAGGTTACTCCAGGATTTATGTTGCTGGGTCCTGAAAACTTCCAAAGATGGAGACTATGACCTCTCTAGGCAACCTGTTCCAGTGCCTGTCTTCATGGTGAAAAATGTTTTTCAAATGATTGAAAATCACACAGAAAATAAACTTGTAACTAACACATGCTTAATTAATATTTGTTTATAGTATTAACACTATTGTGAAGATTGTATGTGGGCTTTCTTTGATCCTTGAAGATCTTTCTATTTTGAAACACCAACTCCCTACCACCACCCTCCCAGTATAACCTGATGAAACATCAAAATTCTGTTTGCTCAAACAGCACCACAGCTACCTCAAACACAGGTAAGTGCAGGAGTTCGAATGGATCTCTTCAAACAGTGGAAAGGCACATGCACAAGTATATTCTTTCAGAGGTTCTGTTTTGGGAATTGAAAAAATCCAAAAAACAGAAACCCAGGAGGGTCCTTAAAGTTCTTCGCTATATTTCCAGAATATTCAGACTATGAAGTATCTCTCAAGTTTTCAGGAACATTAAGACCAAAGACTTACATGTGAACTAGCAGCACACATTTCCAAGATCTCCAAGACTTCCAAAAAAGAGTCAGGATTTGCAATTGGACTGTTCACCTGGACATCAACATCTAATCTCATTTTAGGAGGAGAGTTTAATTTGCCCAAAGAATCTATCTTTGGATTTACTTACACCTTTTTTAAAGCAAAGAAAACATTAAGTTTGGTTGTAAGCTCAATACCTACTTTTTGAGTTTTTCTTATAGTTGGTGTCATGTCTTTGAAATAATCAGGTTCCATTTGCTCCAAAGCATTTTGTTGAGCAGCCACATTACCATTCCCACCTTCAATTTTCACACTCGTAGGTGCATCTTCATCCCATGAAGACCAGTCTTCTACTTCTGGCTAAATACGAGTGAAAAATATGAGTTATTAGCATTTGCAAATAAAATCTTGTATTATTATACGTTTTTGAGAAAACAGGTTTGGTATAATCACTCTAATAAGTTATCCTACAGCTTAAGCAATTACCTGTTTTGGAACAGATGAATAATCCACTGTGGTTGGCAAGGTTATTTGGTCTCCACTTAACTTTCGCCCTCTGCCAGACCTGAAAGAAAAACGAAGGATTCCTCCAAGCTCTGAAAACATGAGCACTACATTAAAAAAGAGAGGCAGTCTGAGAACAGAACTACTACAAGTAGTCATGACTAAATCATTAAGTGTTTAAACTACCTCAGTATTAGTTACTACCTATAAGAGTCTTGCTAAACAAAGTAATTTCATCATCAGTAAAGAGTTTAAGGAAATGTTCATAAGAATTTCAAAGTGTGGTTTACTTTTCTTATTTCTTATGGAGCCTTACTATGTATGACAGTTAAATACAGACTGTTTATAGTTAGGTTCAATCTTTAGATCATCAATGCTTAAGAAACAAGCACTACAGATCTATATTTGTTCAAAGTTTACCATTTCCCCCAGAAGCTTTCAGAGAAACACTTCTACTGGTCTTAGATTTTAAGCTGTGTTTTACAAGTCATATTCTGAGCTTCTTGATTTGAAAGTTTCTCTAAAGTCTTTTATCCTTAGAAGTCTAAACAGAGACAATATGGGGAAAAAAAAGCTATACAAACATGCAGCTTCTATTCAATACATGCTTCTAAAGAATTCTTCTAAAGTATTCTAAAGAATACTGTTTTAATGAAGATGTTTCAGCAATTGAATCAAATAATTTTAATTGAAGACAAACACTCGTACATTATAATTAAGACAGTGTGATGTCGCTGTGATGTATATACATGTGATATATCATATGATATATTACAATGATAATGAAAATATATATAGTTGAAATTTGCTATATTTTAATCCCTATGACAAGGGAATGAAATTCACCCTAACACTCTCTTGTTTTCTGCAGGAAACAGAGTGTCCAATAGCAAGACAGGCAGAAAAGTGGCCTTATTCAGTTTGGAAAAGCAAGATTTACTTATTACTACTAACAAAAATACATCAAGGAAACAACAGCTTAGAGTGTGTAATCATTATTTTACTAATATATAACATTCTACCACCAATTCAGAACCATTCAGTTGTTTAAAAGGGTATATCTGCTGCTCTCCGGTGAGTAATTAGATAGCACTTTTTCCTATTTGAACACCAACAGATGTCTTCCTTAGAGATAAGGTGTTTGAGGTCAGGTTTTATTTTCAAGTTTTATGTCATTAACGTCAATTGATAAAATATTCCATTAAAAAGGAAAAAAAAAAAGAAAGCTCAGTTTAGCGATAAATGAAAAAAAAAAAAAAAAACTTTTAACATCTACTTGCAAATTATTTCTGAAAAATCCTTATAGTAACATGTATCTAACTGAAAGGAGATGCCAATACAGACTGATCATCTGTTAGGAACTTCCAGCCTTAAACATAACCATGTAACTGGTTTTTCTTTACATCTTAATTTAAAACAAGGAAGCACCTTAGTACAAGTGGTATTTCTTTTTACCTTTTCCAAACAGGAAATACTGAAAAGGTAGAGATGAGGAAAGACAATTGTAAGTCACATAGAAATAAATCTGCCTTGAAAACAAAAAAAGGAGAAGTTTGCATTTCACCTGTGGAAAAAGAATTGCACGAGAAGGAGAACCTTCCACACAAAGTTTAAAACTGCAACTCAAAGATATCTAACATCTTAAGGCAGATTTAATAAATTGCAAAACAAAAAGCCCATGAATTCTACATCACTACACAGACAAAATAAAAGTAGCTCAGAAACAGCTATGCCCAGTTATAAAATACTAAGATAGTTGGCATAATTCTAAACTTCTACATGGATATGCATAAGTTTAATCTTTAAACTCTATACAAAGAGATTACACAGAACCTCAAATTTAAGTATCATTTCAGGATGACTGGTGGGGAAGGGGATGGGAAGAGTCTTTATACCAAAGACAATCTATTATTGAAGGGTCAACAGTTACACTTGCCTCAGGACTGTCTGCCCTTGACACAGGCAGTCAGGTGAGATCCTTCTCTTACTCTTCCCTTCTGCATAAAAGTACTTTTATAAATTCAATGATAGATTCTCTAGTGGAGAGGGGAGAGCGGAGGCGGAAGATTTCTGGTTCTTACACTGATTATAGTTGATTCCTTAGAAAAAAAATCTAAGCCTAAAAACCTTGTCTTTTAAACATATATATACTTTTTTATAATACTGCTCTAAACCACCATTTCAGTAGTTTATATGTATTTTCATATATGTGCATATATATATAGATGAACAGTTTACATTAGCTTTCTAATCTTGAAGGAAAAAATGGTGTATATATAAGCTAAACAGCTTCTGTGAATTTGTATTTAACATGAGATATTGATTCTTGCTCTAAAGACCAAATCCCTCAAGACTTCTTGTTTTTCTTTACCCTTACTAATGAGCAGCAAAATCTTTACAGACACTAGTTTAAATTAGTTGTGAATTTAAACAATATAATCTGAATAAGCATTTGCTTATTTCCACTGAATACTAATCACATTTGCTGCTTTATCAGACATACAGAAATGCAGTGTTATGTTACAAGAAATCAAAATTTACCAAACTATGCTTTGAAGCTGACAAAAAACAGGAGAAATATCTGTGGTTAAATGGACTGAGAGTCTGATCCACTGATTAGCTTGTGAAAGATTTCAAATTTTCATCCATCCTTCAACTAATCACTGTCCAAAGAACAGTTCTCCTATTTTTTTTACTCCCAATCAGTTCCTCAACTATTTCAATGATTTAGTTCTTTCAAAAGTTTAATAAGGGAAGAAAATAATTGTTTAGTAGATGTGCAGACAGTATCTGCTTAAAAAAGCTGTCTTAACACTTTGAGAGATTAGGGGGCCACAACTTTTAGAAATTATAATCAACTCAGTGGTTTGACTTCTTTTAGAATTTAAGCAGCAAGTATGCTTAATATAATTTGGAATTTGACACACAAAACTAAGGCTTACATCTATACAGTTGTTTGTATTATTAAAATGTAGCCTTTTAAAAGTTAAATAGATCCATGTTAAATTTATCAGTCAGCTGAAAGCTTCTTATTATTCTTGGAAGAAGTCAAGGTGAAAGGATGAGAAATGGTTCAGATGCTATTTTATGTCATGTTTTGGATATCCCTTAGCCTCAGTGGGAAACCAGCAAACTTCATATACAGAATGTCTTTTTCCTGACTGTTGATTATGTAAAATATCTCTTTTGACTAACGAGAAGTAAACAGTAGTCCAGATGTCTGCATAGTACTGAGGTCTAGCTCAGTTACTGCTGAACACCACTATTACGTTTGTAGGCATGATTCTTGAGGGCTTTTTTTGAAAGCTATTACAAACTATGCTGTCATGTTCATGAGTTCACAAATCAAGAAAATAAGAACCAACTTTTAGGCAATTGTTTTTTGATAAAGCAGGATGAGAATCACTTATACTTAAGAGTTAAAGGTTAGTCACTGATGACAGAGTAATATATTTATTTACTTGTCAAACACTTTTTAAAATTTAGAGAAAAGCTTTTCTTCACGTTTGTCACAGGACAGTTTTAAAAGGTAAGTTTAAACCCTGTCTCAACTATTTATAAAGCATTCCTCATGAAAACTGACATTTTGCAAAATACACTGATACTTACAACAGACTTTTGAGCTTCAAGAGAATATGCAGATTCAAGAATTGATTTGATTTAGTTTTATCTATCTTGAATGCTTGGTAACTAGTAGAAAACAGAACTACGGAAACAGGTGGGTACATGTGGTAAGAACAAAAGAACAAAACATGACCTGCAGTTAAAAAAAAGAGGTTACCTAATTATATAAAACATGTTTACCTGCATATTAGCTTTTTAATGAAAGAGAGCACTGCTGCCAGGCAAGTACAGATTTTAAAGAGCCGAAATTGTGTTATGGCCATGGTGAGAATCCCTTCCTGCAAAAGAAAAGAAATTAAATGTTGAGCACACTACATCTTTACATAGCTACCAAAGCCAGTTTCTTTACTTGCCCATGAGCCAGGAGCACTCCATGCAAGAAAAGAGGAGAAGTACCTGGAATGGAGAGTCACCCTGATTATTTCTCAGGGCATTTCACTGATGTAAATTATTAAAGCATCTAGTATATGTTAAAGAAACAGCACAAAACCAAAGATGAAGCCACAGTTAAAGACACTTTTAAAGGGGAACTGTTGGTGAGCAGTTCTCTATATAGCTGATCCATTTTAGACATGAACAACTGCAAGAAGAGTAAGCTTACAACAGTAAGAAGCTCACACTTGCAAGCCTTGCATATACCAATCGCACATTTTTACGACACCACCATCAAGTCAAAACCTAGAATTGGCTGTTTAAAGTGCCCAATGACTTTAATAGGAAATATGTGATGAGAAAAAACATTGCTTATTTTAGAGATTGGCATCACTGAAAAAAATCATCAAGAAAGATTCTGTTGATCCTTTGCATGCTGCAGCACAAGTTAATCCCCTAGCTATGTCAGTATTGCTGTGCCACACCAGAAAGGTAGCACACCAAGCCAAGCAAAACTTCATCTTCGGGTGAAGTCACTTATGCTGGCTGCTCTTTTTTCAGTTTCAGTTTGATCATCTAGAGAACTTATGTTCAGCCCATTACATTACTCCAACAGATCCCCTCAAATAGGTATACACTAAATCAGAATAAGCTGCTGCAGTTCTTGGAGCCCTTCATCTCTTCTACGGGTATTTGAGAGGGAAGAGGAAGAAGCTAGGCTACAGAGCAGCTTACATACACAGCTAGACTTGTAACAATGTTTTCTGCTGCAAGTTTAACATACCTCCTGGTGAGAAGAGAAGACAGCCCTGTGGCATTTTCATCAGGCCATGGGTATTCCACAGAAGGACAGCTTGATTTCAAATATGCTGTGGTATTTAAGCCACTTTTTATACTCCAGGCTTTAGGTTAGGAAGAGTCGGGAAGATGGATCAATAGGTAGGCTGCTCCAGCACTGCCCTGAGGATTTTATTAAAAGGTACACAAGGGGATTTGTGAGCTTCATGGAGCTTTGTTTCTTTCTAGTCGCTGATGCTCATTTTTCTGACAACATAACTAATATTACACGTGGTAGTAACATGGCATCGTATTACTTCAATTATAGCCCAAATAAGAAATTTCTGCCATGGAATATTCAATGGGGAGACCATTAAGCAAACAGGCCTTTCCATAGCAAAATAAAAGGCTTAAGTCAGTAAGTAGCCATCAGGACATTAACCACACCACTGAGCTGCAGGTGAGGAGAAAGGCCTCATAGGCCACCTTCCACCTCAGCTTGAAATACTCACTTTGCCTTAATTTCATTTCCCAAGAGACCACAAAACAGACTTTCATACAGGAGTGGACATTAAATCAGTTTTGCATCTAAGTGAAACAGGAAGCAGCCAAATTTCCCCCAAGGAACCAAGAGCAGCAGACACCACCAACTACATTCAGCAGTTAACTTTCCTTAGCACTGTAATTGCATATTCCAGAAGATATCTGGGTAACAGAAGAATACATCAGTCAAAAATCTGATGGATTTAGAGATGGGAAAAACAGCAAAGAACAATTAGAGTGACAGTTTCCTTTTATAAAGAAAGAGATTATCACAAAGTAACATTGAAATGACAAAAAAATTGTTACTTAAAAAAAAAAAAAATCAAGCTAGAAGCCATCCAGATGGCATGTCTGGTATGAAGAACAGGTGACCCATGGAAATCAGAATAAAGGTCTGTCTTTTCTGAAAGGAAAGCTGTTCTGAGTCTCATCTCATCCTTGTTTACCAAAACCTTCTGTTGTCACCCTTCTGTTGCTGGAGAAAGAGCTGAAAGAGTGAAGCAATTTTTCCAGTTTAGCCAAGCTAGCTGCCAAACTAGACAGTCCAGGCAGATCGTCTATTAAGGGAATGTTCAGGAAGAACTATTGATTGAAAGACTGTTTTAGGGAGTAAACGCTGCTGAAAAAGTATCTTCAAAATTAAGCCCAAACTTGTATGGCTGGGAAGTCTATTAGCCTAGTGCAAAACTAAAACTAAACAACAGCAAAGTGTGCCATTTATACACAAAAGACACTTTTTCAATTCACCTCTAGCTAGTGTATTTTTTCTGGAAGTTGAATGCCTGCTGTATTGAATTTTCAATATAAAATTAAACGAAACAAGAAAAAGCAGAATCCATACAAAAAGTCCAGTCTAGTGACACTGTTCCATCTGCTCACTGCTGACAGAAATCAGCCACCAGAAGTAAATGTTTTATTCCTGTATGTAATTATGCCTTCCTATGTGTCATTCCTTTACCAAGGCTCAATAACTGCCTTCATTCCCTTCCCCACAACATGGGGAGGATTCCTTCCTGCCCTGCACTTCACATGTCTGATACAGCTATTTCAGAGTTATGCTGAGACAGACACAATTCCAAACCATATTTTCATGAGTCACTTTCACTTGAGGTATAGCAAAGCCGAGACCTTCATGGCAGCAGATACTGTTTTGCCTTCCTCTTCTCTAGACTTTGATTCTAGTCTTCCCTACTACATTATCCCTTGCAGCTAGGAACTGGAGCATACAACCAGAGCTTTGGAAACAAGAAGCCATCACCCAGCCATAGTAACATCAGCAATATCACTCCACTTTTAAAAAGTACTTGCAGCAGCATATCTAGTTTTTACACTGCCAATCAGGATACAAAGCAGTAAAAAAGCACTAATTTTAGCAATATGCTAGCAACTATGTAAGAAGAATTTTGAAACAACTCCTTGGATTGAGATTAGGACAAATGAAGCATTCAAGCCTGTGTCTGAACAGGCACAGGAAATGCTGGCATTACTGTTTTAACTCTTCTGAAATTATGCATGGGTACAAATGTTAAAGGAACACAATTTCTGATCTTAGTGCAAACTTGATTCACCTCACACTGGGTTTGTTAGGTAAAACCATGTTTATTATTCTCAAGCTGTCAGTCTTTCTCCATCAGCTAGAAAAGAAGGACACATAGCCATATAGCCTATCTCATGATTAGGGGCAAAAACTGAACAAGGGGACCACAAGGCTATTTCCCCTTTTTCCCTCCTGTAGGTCTTTCTCTGATAATCCATTTCAGAAGAAACTAAAACTACAGGAGTGTTCAAGAAAGAAACCTGGAACATTTCTTAATAAATACTGGTAACAGTAAATACTGGATTAAAATTGAGAAAATTCAATCCCGTTGTCAACTGCCAGCACAATGCATCCTTATGCATTTCCCATTCTGTGACTCAGTTTCCCATTTGTAAAGCTGGACAGAGCTTTGCTTCTCCCATTATTTAGACTGAAGTAGTTCTTCTAATGTATAATATTTATACAACTCACTATTAGCTAGAATTTTTAAGCTTCATTACAACAAATTTTATTTATTTATTTTTGTTAGAATTCATGTCCTAATTCATTTCATACTACAAAAATGTTGCACTGGTTGACAGAGGATAACCAAGTTTAACAGGGCTTCGTCTTAGTCAGGATGACATGGTTCATACTGCCTTTAACTGGTAGAAAGTCACAGCAGCTGTTCACACTGAAGATGAATACAGGAAGGATTAAAGCACAATAACAGTGAGATGTTAAATGCATTATAAATAAGACAGAAGAAAAGGCAACTTAGTCCTTAAAACATTTTAGAGATCAATAGAGGAAATACAGTAAAAGGAGGGAGAGTCATGAGTTGTATTGAAACATTTTGATGGCTTGCAGCACTGGCAGCATCAGAGTTCCTGAGAGCAGGGACTTGACCCACACTGGGGGACAAGGGGTTTGTGCCGCACGTGAGAGGGAAGCGGCAAGGGGGCCACGAGCAAGACCCTGCACAATGAGGACATTGCTGCTCAGAGAAGCACTTCCTCTTTCTTTTTTTAAAAATCTAACTGCACACAATACTAATAAGACAACATTTTAAAAGACAGAATAAAAATTCAAATAAGAAGTTACTTTGTAGTACCAAAATTGCTAATCAGTCTGAAGATAACCAGAGTAGGCTTGCAAGAAGACACAAATTTACCAAGATCAATGGATGAAGATGAAAAAAAATATTTTCAGATACACAGACACTCCTGCACATCAAGTCATGCATATATCAAGATGTACAAAGCCATTTTTTTTATTATTAAAAAAGAAGAGAGGGAAAAGAAAGATGATGCAGGAGCAGTTTTCAGTTAAATATTGAAAGACACAATCGGCAACTCCTGCATTTCAGAAAAACTAACCATCTCTACCTTAATCAGAATAGTCAGACTCAGAAGAGTCTAACTCTTCAAGTTAATTTATTATTATTATTATTAATAATTCACTTGCTATATAAATTTAATATTGGCAACACTGGAGAGTTAAAAAATACCATCTCAATGTGTTTATCATTGAGTTTGATAAATGGTCAGCTTAAACAACAGCGTGGCAATCTCACAGCCACAGTATTATATGGTCAGAGTGGAGAGTGGATAATGAAAGGAAGAACAGGAGGTGCCTCTTCTACCTAACCACAGTTAGCATGGCATATTATGCTAACATTGCATAATGATAGCAAAATCTACCACACTTTCAACATGAGTGTTCCAGTTTTTGGTGTTAGCATCCTAAATGGGAAGTGATATGATGTTTGGGAGACAATTGTTCTTCAGTTTTATGAAAGTGATTTAAGTCATCCAGAGCAAATGAAACTAGGAACGGATTTTGAGATTATTAGAGGCTGCAGAAAAGAGCAAAATCCAAGGAAATGTGCATTTGTCTCTCCATTCCTAAATTATTCCTAAATTCTCAACACTCAGTCTACTATGGTTTGTTTTTTAAATCCTCTCCTCCTGTAGCCATAACACCAGTAGAGTAATACGATATCAACTCACCTCTTCCTCACCAATAAACTAAATATCCCTGATCTCAATGACTGGAATTCCTTTCTGCTCTGAATCAGAATAAGCTCCGCTCTTCAAGGAACTATTAATTAAACCAGAATATTTATATCCATGGGTTGGGCACAGTAACTCTTTGATAATCCACTGCCTGTATGTGCTACTGTCTTCTGAAAAGTCAGGAACAGAAGGTAGCAACAGAATCACGCAGTCCTATGATTTACTGTACAGTTATAACTAAGTTATATAGAGTCCACACTGTCATGAAGTCTTTAATATAACACACCCAATCACATAATCCACTTCAGAACCCTGGGGAACTTCTCAGGCCCCAGAGCTCGAGTTCAGGAGACCCCAGTTCTGCTCCAGTCTTTATTAGTCACCCTGGAATTAAGTTATCAGTATCCACATGGAAATCCAGGGACAATAAATTAACCCACTCTCATTGTTACTACCATAAAGTCATCCTGCAACATCTGTTGTCTCTGTAAGCACCAATCACTCAATGCTTCCAGACAGGACACTCTGCGAGATGTGGCCTAAGGAAACCTGCCGGGGACACATTGCTATTTCTCATGTACTTGGAATGTCAGCAGCACCCAGCAGCCCGCCAGGGTGTTTTTCCCCAGACATGTAACTGAAGCACTTGCACCGTGAATTCCTGGCCACAGGGGAGTGCTTCATCATCCTACACTCCAAGCACGGGCCAAGCGTCACAGGGACACAGAACAGAAACAAGCCAAGAGCACTGAAGTTTTGCAGGAGCTGTCAGCGACTCTGGAGCCCTTGAGAGCCCGTGGCGCGAGTCCCGCAGCGGTCCCGCTTCACGCCCTGACAGGACACGGAGAGCTGCCGGCATGGGCAGCCGCGCGGCCCCGCGCGCCCCCACCTCCATGTCCGAGAGCTCCTTCCAGAGCGGCTGGCTGATGCCGATGGTGTCGAGCATGCGCGAGAACTTGAAGCGGTTCTCGGCGGAGTCGATGGCCTCCGGGGAGGTGCACAGGATGCGGCACTGCTGCCGGTGCAGGGCCATGGCGATGTTGTTGGGCAGCTGCCCGCCCATGGACAGGATGACGCCCTCGGGGCTCTCCAGCTCGTAGATGTCCATGACGACCTGTGGGAGGCGCCGCGCGGTCGGGACGAGCCCCTGCGGCCCCGCCGCCCCGGCCGCCGGACAGCCGCTCCCGCCTCCGCGGCGGCGCCTTCCCGTTGCTTTTAACTATTATTATTTTTTTCTACCCCCTCTTCGTTTCGAGTCC
>JAWLRI010000760.1:358642-411970 GCA_034781795.1 Crypturellus tataupa | reverse complement strand
ATGCTGCCCTGTGCCATGTGCTCTAGGTGGCCCTGCGTGTGCAGGGGGGTTGGACTAGATGACCTCTAGAGGTCCCTCTAGAGGTCCCTTCCAACCTTAGGCATTCTATGATTCTATGTTACCGTGTTATGGAATAGCATTTATTTTTTAAAATGATGCATAAAACCCTGTGTCCTGTAAAGTATTGGTAGTATGAGAAAAGCCAAAAATAGCTGTTATGGATCAAAACAGTGATTCTCTTTAACTAAAGAGGACAAGGAGAAAGCATTACTGATGAAGGTTGGAGTACGTTTATTTGTTTAATGAAACCAGCCTCCTATGATTTACTGAATAAATATTTAAAAAATGCAAATCTAAGAAATTATACTTTCTAGCAATAAAATACTGAGAGAAATAGCAGACAATGTAGTCTTTAAATTCTCTATGTCCTGCTATTTGGGAGATTAAATGTAATATGCCCAGTGGTACATCACATCCCATCTTGCAGTCTTCCACCCTTCCCAGCACTTGAATTTAACAGGTATGTTTATTGAAGTTTTTTGGAAAACCTAAATAAGCACACATCAGCCAGGTTAATAAAAATTGTACAAAATCATGGTTTATTGAAAACTGAAAAAAAATGAAACAGATGTTATCATATTACACTGTGCTCATGAAGCAACAGCAAAGAGGAGACTGATGCAGTGCAATGGAATTTCAACTCATCATAAAACAAGCAAGCAAACAAACAAAAAAAACCTTTTAGCTATTCAGTATGGAAAGTGCATTCCAATCCTGCAATCTTGCCATGACTGACATAATACAGAAAAAAAAAACAAAACAAAAACATATTCAAGACAAAGTTAAAGACTGGCATGCTGGGCAAGGAAAGTTCTTATTCTTTGTAAGAGTTCTTTCTTCACACTGTCCGGTACCAAGGCTGAAAAAAACACAAAAGAACGGAAGTAAAAATGAAATAGGAAAGACAGCCAAAAATCAACATTTTGCAACAGTTACTTAAATTTAAAAATTTTCTTGTAATTTTGCTGATACCTGACATAACCAAAGCTACTCTTTTTTTAAAAAAATATAAGCACATAGCAACAGAACCCAATAAACTTAAAGTTAACCTTGTAAATAAGAGAAGTTGTGAATAAAGGCAAGCTTTTATTTGGCTATAAACAAGACATTTAAGCATTTAGAGAACATGCTTATTTAACAGGAAACATATCATTAGAAATTAGTTTGATCATCATGGGTATCTTTTTCTTTACCAATTTAAAAGCAAAAACTTCTTGGCTGTGACCTCAGAGTAGGAATCTTCAGCAAGTTATTTTGAAGATCTCTCTTTAAGAGTTAACAATGTTTCTATCACCAGGAGCAAAGCTTCTTAAACACTCTAGAACTATGTATAAAGAATTCTCTCTCTCTCTGTGTGTGTGAGTGTGTGTGTGTGTGTGTGTGTGTGTGTGTGCACGCGTGTGCATGTTCTGTCCTTTGCTTCTCCTACTATCCATTATGTAGTTCAGGATTTTGTCTAAGAAACAGTTGGAAAAAGAAAGAAAGAAAAAAAAAACCCAAACCCACCACACACACACACTCTCCACTTCATAACTACAGCTACGCCACTTCAGTCACAGAAAATTTCCTGGAACTATGAAGTTAATTATAAATAGGATGGGTTCATGTGACACAAGGTCAGTACAAAAAGTATAGCTGTTACACCATGCAAATATTTATATTTTGTTTCTGGTCAAAAACAAGCTACTAACACTTTTCCTTCACATAAACACAAGCTATTTCACAATGCTGCTTTGAAACAAGCCTTGAAATATAGGTAGGTATATTTGCTAATGCACACACAGTCACTTTTCCATTATATTTCCTTACCTCTGCCTTTGGGAGTGATTTCTGCCACCAAATCATCCACAGTAACATGCTCTAATCCTTTTTCTTTAATCACATCTAAAGAATGCCAAGACAGACATTTGAAGACTTTTAATACATTTAGTATAAGACCAAACCAGTGCCAATGGTTAAGATACGAAGCCTGCAGGGACAGGTCAGAGGAGACTAGTCTGCAATCTAAAATTACCTCGTTAACTCAGTATCTACTTTATATTACAACAGATTTAGTCTCTAATGCATACTACCCATCTAAGAATGTGATCCTTTCCCTGCTGATGCATCTCAACTAGCTCAGACTTTAAAAATCTAATGTTACAATTGCTTGTGTATTATTGGAAGTGCTGTATTAGTTTGTGACCTGCTCACATTTCCAAAGAAATTGATCCAATTGCATTTGTTTCCCCCAATGTTGTGTATAGAAGACTTCAACTTAAAATACAGAAAAGTATTTATAACTTTTTGCAGTGTCCTATCTTCCTAATTGGGTTAAATTGGTTAATCTCTATTTCAGCAAAGAAAAAATTCAAACAGGTAAAAAACCTATTACAAAATATAAAAGCTATGAGAAACACTGTGTGACTGCGTGATTAATACATTTGGTTTCTTTAAAGAAATTCTCTACTTATAAAACTTGAAGACTACTGATAATGTAGACGTCAACTTTGAAAAGAATCTTGCATTCAACACCAAAGTTCTAAAATGTGTTCTCTAAATGAGAATGTTTTTACTACACTATACATATATCAATAGGTAAAAGATCTGAAGAATCCTAGACTCTAGGACACCAGAATCTTTTCTACCAACTGCCACCACATGTGTTGTTTGAACACTGGCTTTTCCTGGTTCACCTTCCTGTAAAAGCTCACCATGTGCTAGTGTAATTATTGTCTCTAATCCACAATTACAGAAGAACCAAAGTGGAAGTACCAAAAGAAATAACTGTCCCTTCTGTTGCAGGTAATCATGCTCTGAACAGGAACAACTAATTTGATATTTACTTTCTCAGCAGTTGCAATTCAACATACCAGTAGAGCTAGTGCAATTTCAAATAACTTTACCATAGCTGATTCAAAACTGTAGTAAAACCAGATAAACATTTATTTCACTATCCATACTATGCATAATCCCTACATATTTTAATATCCATAATCCAATCAAGCAGACAACTGCAAGAATTAATCACTTTAGCCTTCTTTGCATATCCTTCTGTGATAATGACTTAACACTGTTAGGTCTACAAAATGAAAAATTTCATTAATTAAAACTTTATCAATTAATTATAAAATATTAATTGAATGTTAAGATATCAGGCACCACAGATCTGATCAAAATAAAGACAAAAACTGAAGGAATTTGTTGTCTGCTTTAAGGAAGGTACTATCAATAAAATAAAGAGTTTCATGCAGTTTACAGATCTATTCATTGCAGGAAGCGCAAACAGTTAATTCAACATCAAAGACAAGGTTGTTTTTTTTCTCATCCAAATAATTACCTTATTTTTATGAAATGTATTCAATAGGAGGAACAAAAGCATTTTCTTTCTCACTCCCAAGTGCAAATGCTGCAGTTTTATGTTTATAAGTTGCTTACCACAGTGTTTTCTCTCGATTTCCTTTTTTTTTAATTCTCCTGTCTCCAAAACAAGAAGCAGTATGAGCACTAACACCTACAGAACCAATGCAAATACTTTTCTCAGAAATCTAATAAGTTTCAGACTAGAGAAGAAATTGGAAAATTTCAAGGCCAACAGAAAATAGCAAGATGCTTTCTTACATGTTAGATTATTTGCCACAGACGCTTTCCTCTTGCCTAAGTCTTGTTAAGATTGACTATTAAACTCAACCTTTCATCTGTGACATTTGGCTAGGAACTTAGTTGATTACAAAGAACATTAGTTGGCTACCATTACCTTTGCAATGTGCCTTCAACTGATCCTTCCAGCCACATTCAATTAACTTGGCTCTCAGCAACTCTTTAAGGCTGTTAAAAGAAAAAGGAGGTGAAGGGGTGGTTCTTGTCTACAGACACAAACATTCTTAGCTAAAATATGCACCAGTACAGAATTAAGTCTATAATTACTGCTCACAGACGACTGACAAGAACAGCAGCTGAAATGGCTGAACAGCATGCGAATCCTATCCTGCACGGACCCTACCATTTCTGTTCATTTTACCACATTGGACCATAAGGAGGTCTTGGCTCTGGAGCTGATCCACAGTACTTTTTCTGGCAGTTTTTCTGTTATAGCCACAGGAAAAAAAGAAAGTGGGATGTAAGGATATAACCACTTCAGCTCCCCAAGTCATGTCTGGTGTCAAACATATGCGTGCACTAGCTTTCATGGTGAGAATATTTCAGCTGAAATCAGGTCTTCAAAATAAATACAGCTCCCCCATATAAGAAGGGTTCGGTACTGCACATGTCTTTAGCCGTGGATCCGCCTGTCTCGTTACATTTTATCTCATGTCAGATGTCAAACAGGAGAACACATATTCTAGAGTAATACAGTAAGACACGTTTCAAGGCAGGTAACACAACTCAGAAGTGTGTAGGCCCGAGTGGGGGCTAAGCTCTGCTCCCCGGTGTGCTCCCCCTAGGCAGTGCGCAGGGCACCCACTCACCGCTCTCGTTCTCCAGTTTCTATCAGCTTCTGGTTAATGGTCGCTCTCATCTGGGCATCTTTATTCATTTTGCAAGGCTAGGTGTCCACGGATCTACAGGAAGCAGGAGCAAGTTTTAACATCAGCAACGCTTGGAACTGCAGCGAGATATTGCCCGACCCCTGCCTGGCCCGGCTGCTGGAGCGCCCCCGACCCGCACCGCCGCGCTCACCCCGCGCCGCCGCCCTCTCACCGCCAGCGGAAGCCGCCACAGCCCCCCGCCCCACCAGCACCTCCCCCTCCGTCGCGGCGCTGGCAAATGGCGGTAGCGCCGCAACTACAACTCCCAGCATGCACCGCTGGGACTGTGCAGCGCCTGCGCATGAACTACAGCTCCCGGCATGCCGCGCGCCTGCGCCGCGCTAGGTCTGCGGCCGTGTCTTTAACTACTGTTCCCGGCACGCCCTGCGGCGCCTGCAGCGGTGCTCCCATCGTGCCTCGCGGCCGCTGCCCGCGGGCGGCGGCGAGGGAGCCGCCGTGTCCCGCCAGGGCCCCGGTGGCAATGGCGGCCGGCGCCGCGCACTGCTCGCTGAGGGCGAAGCGCCTCCTCCTGGACGCTAGGTTCGAGGGCTACAAGCTGTCCCTGGAGCCGCTCGCCTGCTACCAGCTGGCGCTCGATGCGGGTGAGCGGCGGCCCACGGCCGGGGATGGGGCCACGGGGGAAGCATCGCAGATGCCCGGGGCCTGTCCCTCTGAAACGCGGTCAGTTTCCGGGTGGGGGAGGAGGCCGATGTGAGGGGCCCCGTGCTGACTCGTGCACCGAGCTGAGCCCCGCTGGGGTGGTGGTCTTCGAAAGAGGCTTGAAGTAGGTAGGCGCGAGTTAGCAGAATACACGTGAAGCTGATCTCTCCTATAAACCCCAGCAAATTTTGCCCTCTTTTGTTTTTGTTATGATTTTGCTTCAGAGGTGATGCTTCCGACTGCTCATTCCACACACTGCTTTTCTCGCTGGTTACCAGGCTTCCAGATCAAGCTTCTCAGCTCTTCTTAAAGAGCATTAACACAAAGTGGTACTTGTACGTGCTTTACAGCTGAAATTTCCCAGCATCCTCGTTCTGCTGATTTGTTAAATTTATGCATACTGTGTTTTTTAAAGCTATGACTGTCATGTGGGACAATTTCTGTGAGCTGGCCTTTGTCTGCTCTAAATATTTACAGAGCTATAAACCATTCTTTTGAGTGATCTTTTAGGCATTTTTAATGTTAATATTGAGTATGTGATCTTAATAGAATGGTTTACATTAAAGTTAGTTTAAAGGTATTTTTCTATATCTTTGCTTATATTATAGACGGGAATATGGATTGAGCCATAGAAACCATGTCCTGTAGGCTTTGACTTTTTCAAAGCATGCGATAGGAAAAAAAATAATACTATGGAGAAGGACAGGCTTTTCTAGTTTTCAGCACATCTATGATCAGATTTCAAGCTTCAGAAATGCGCTCAAGGATTCACTATTTAGGGATTATTAAATTAACATTTTGCTTTGGGTGTAGGACTTGATTTTATTTCCTCAAAGTGGAGGTGAATAATATGTAATAGCTGAAGAGAAGGTTGAAGATTAAGCTATCAGTGCAAATAATCTATGATTTTACTCACGCATTCACACAAAGAAAAATATGGTAGTAAGGTGGAAGATTAATGCTAAGCAATTTTTTTTCTCCCCCTCCCCCGCTGTGGGTGCATTTGTCTGAAATAAGCTGACATCTCGAGTTCTGCCAATTCCAATGGATGTGGAATAGAAACTTCTGATAGAATCAAATACTTGAGTAGATGGACAGTAGTATTTGATGTTGCTGGACGACTTTTATTGATTGTCATATTCTTGTGACCCCATTAAACTGAATTTTTGTCGTCATATAAAACTTAGTGTTCATCTCTGCCTTTAATTGTTTAAACTGTGATTTCCATAAATTTGATGTGGTCAGAAGTAGCAAAAAATGGAAATCTCTTTTTTTTTAAAAAAAAAATATTTATTTATTATTTTGGACCTGCAGTAGAGGTTGGACATTTCTAGTGGATTTCTTAGATATGTGGCAGTGATGAAGAATGATGAATCCTTGTGTTATATGATCTATGTTAGCTCCTGTGATTAGCATATCCTTCCTTAATTTGTGTCTTTCTTGTTAACCATTCTGCCCTGGACCGTCTAAACTGTTTTCTGTGAGAAATTCTCTCTTATATTTTTTTTTTTTTTAGGTATTGAAGAGTCTGCACTGTTATACATTTAGTTCTGGACTATGTTGGTTTTTTATACTGCTTCCCTCTTCATGTTGTTTGTTTGACAGAACCCTTGTCAAAATGTCACGATGCATCTATAGCTTTTAGAAGTAAAAACATCTGCGAAGTGAACCAGATGTTCACTCAAACATGTTTGGCAACAGGCATGCAGTGAGAGGTTCCTTTGATCTTATTATATATTTTTGTTTACATTTTTTGGGGAAAGAATGTTAATATTAATGATAGTGCTATTTTGAGTCAGTTCTGCTTAGAACATAAGATGCGTAAGATTTCTCTAGAAATTCAGTGAAAGTGTTGCCCATTAGTAATGCCCTAGAAAGTAAAGAAAAGAAGAAGAAAAATGTGTTTGTCTTTTGGATCTAATCTGTTTCAAACTTTTATAAAAAATTCTTTTTTCAATAGCCTATACAACTGAAGAATACATACAGGAAAACTTCTTAAAATAATACTTGTGAAATGCTAGGGAAGTCATCGTGCTGGATGTTTACAGCCATAGGTTGTACATCTGTATTTAGATCTCAGGCACATGATCTCACATTTTAATTTAATTCCTTGATAAAGAGAAAAAAATAGTAGGAGTAACTTGTCTTGTAACTGTCATCAATTAAAATGGTTCTTGCAGCTAGTAAAAGATTATAAGTTGAGATTTTACTGTACTGGCACTGTGTTTCACAAGCTGCTTTTTGGATGTGGCTCAGTTTGTCTTTAATTTAGTGTGTGCAATAGATCCTATTTACATTTCACATCTGTGTAGGTAACTTGATCCAGCAAGCCTGCTTCATCAGTATCTACTAGCTGATGTTTGTTTTCAGTAAACGATACATCAGGTGAAAACCAAAAAATAATAAAAAAAACCCTGTTAACATCTTTACTGTGTTAGAACAAATAAGCCTCATATTTTTAAGTCATCAGCAACAATAAGGTCCTTAATATTGTAAGAAAAATAACTTACGCCAGATTGAAGGAATCTGTGTATGTTGACAATTTACACTGTAAAATGAATTAATGTTAACTCTTCTGGCAGTAGATGAATGTATATGAAATACCAAATCTCTTCCACTGAGTGGCACTGCAAGACAAAGTATAACATACAGATATTAGATGTCCCAAAATAACACATTGATATAATTGCATATTTTCTAGTATTTTTAAGTCCTTTTTTTTTTCTGAATTCAATACAGTAGGCTATGACTTCCTCTACTCACTTTTTTTTTTTTTTTACCTTCTTCTTTTTGCAATTCTGTTTTACAATATTTGATGACCGATGAGAGGCTAACCCCCATGCTAGTATTGTCTGTTCATAAGAAGGTGGGTTTTCTTGCACTACGGAATAATAAATAGAAAAAATAGTGTTAGGTTAGGGATATCTTACAGTTTCTGTCTATTGTCATGTATTTTTTTATTTTTTAATTTTTTGGTTTAATTAAAGTAGGAGTGGAAAATTTATTTTCTTTTTTTATGTAAATTATTATTAAATTATTAGAGGTAAACTATACATTGTTATATTTAATTCCCTTTCCTTTTATATTTCCTTCTTTTCCTTTCCTTTTGTATCTTCTTTTTGAGTTATGTGTTTTTAAATTCTTAGTTAAGTCTCTCAACTCATTCTATACTCTCTTAATATAGAATCTCCTATAAACTGAGCACATCGTATGTCATAGCCTGCATTTACGTACATATTTCACTTGATCATAGAATTCATTTCAGTTAATCAAGGATGGAACATTTTCTCCAGTGACTACTTTTAGTACAGGATGCATTATAGTATATGATGCCTGCAATTGATAATATTTGAAAACCTTATATGAGGGTACAGTAGACGTTTGCTTGATTCCTGATTAAAGTCACCTACAAATCGTATAGTTTCTTGACTTCTCTTTGTGAAGAAACGTGTTTGGCATTTTCAGGGTTTTGATTTTCTGTGGTGGACGAGTTGTTATTATTTGGGGCTTGTCAGGGCTACAAGCTGAAAAAGGCAAGACAAAATTTATTTTCTTCAGCTTTTGTGAAGTTTATGATCCCATAATCAGTTCATCAATAGTATATTGTTCCCAGAATTTTCTTGAAAAGTTATGTATTCTGCTTTAGGAAGTGTCTAGTTTAAACTATTTTTGATATTTGTATATGTTTTAGTTAAATATCTGTCAGCAGATATTTGACTGGCTGAGGGGAGTGGGAGCAGAAGCTGTAAAATAAGACAATTTTAGACTTTTTATGCTGAAAATGCTGTATGTGCTTCAGCATGTACATTCTGATTTAGAAAGATCAGTTAATGTAGCTGAATGAAGTGTCCTTGGTTTCACTGAAAAAAAATAACTTAGATTATTTCTGTTTCTTTATTGTTTATAGTATATTCATGTAGTCTCTGGTCTTGTCATGTTGAGAAGACTCGCTTTTTGGTATTCATGCTTTCTTCAGTGTCTGAACAACCTTAGAACATGTGTAATTTTTATTTTTTCTACAATGTAACTCACTGTGAAATATTCTAGTTAAGTTAAAAATTGGAATGGGTACCATGTTTCTGGTTATGATAGGTATGTTTTCTTGTTAGACCTTCCATATTCTAACTCCTTTTTGAAGCGCAATGGCTTGAGGAACAGTGATTTATTGATTGCAGAGAAGCTGAAATCTCTTCTTATGTGGTGAATATGAATAATGATTTGAGCTGAGTAAAGGAATGCTGTTGGTTTGCAAATATCAACAAAGATGAGGAGGCTAATTGCTTCTACGGGACCCGTATAAAACAGCAGTATAATATGACTGGATTATTTATTTTATTAACGAGACAATATTATCTTGCTTAGCTTCTTGTAGGCACTCTTAAGTTAATAGGTTATACCTCTAATGGGGTCAATTTTGAGCCAGCTAGGCATCACAACCCCAGAAATCACATAATCACCAGACTACACTGGAAAATGAATTATAGTTTGTAACCCTCAGTGTTCTACTGAGAGTAGAATGAAATACCTTTTTTTTAAACAGATTTTAAGGAGATTATGAAAAAAAAAGTGTAAGAAATCTAGGATGAGAACTGCTTGAGTTGTAAATTATTGATATCACGGGACTAGGTGGACTAGAGGGAAATGCTGGAAATAGCTTTGCTGTGTTTCAGAGGAAAAAAAGAGTAGAAAGAAATTTGTTGACATGCTGGGGCTATAGCTGCTAGATTGCCATATGGATGAGGAAGAGGAGGAAAGATGTTTAGCTGGTAGTTCCTGTCAGGGAAGTTACATTTCAAAACCACCTTTTAAAGGAAAACAGTCTTATAGAGATAACATTAGTTGTGATTACTGCCAACTGAAGAGAGATTTTTCTAGTTGGAAAAAACTCAATTGATGATTTTAAGTAGTACTCATCCATTACTGAAGAAGGTACCAGTATTAAGTGAATAGCTCTTTATAGCCTGTTTATAGTTAGAGAAAGCATAGGCCAAAATTTTTGAGGGCATCTTGGACATTTCTTAAGATTTCTTCAACTTTAGTGGGAGTGCTGGGGACATATTTCTTAAGTAACCACAGAATCAGTACTAATTTTGCTTTGTACTGTTTTATTTTTTGCCTAGTGGATATTGATTGCTTAATTCAGAATTGAAGACTGAAATGCATATAGTGAGGGAGGATATTTCTTTAGCCTGTTTATACAAGTTATCAGAGAGCAGATTTTTTTTTTTTTTCCTACAATGGGAATTTTTTTCTCTTCACAAATAGACTGGATGAATTTTGCATGATAGGTACTTGTGTGTGGTATAGTTGTGTCTGTTTTGGGTTTGTGTGTTTATTTTTTGCCTTGTGACAGTCATTGACAAATTATAGAAACTTCAGTGCCTGTTGGGAAGAGACAGTGTAGGCTATTATCAGTGGTAATGGTTTCTACATGATCCTACTAAATGATTGCAGTGCCTTGAATGTATGTGAGCTATTTCCAAGTTTATACTGACATTTTAAACTTCATATATAATATCTTTCTTCAAATAAATCATGCTTGTGGCCTAAGAATGGAAGAATTAATCTTAAATATATTTCCTAGCTGTTAAAATAATATCTCTCTCCTTTTTTTTCACCCCACAGCTGTTGCAGAAGTTGCACTTCGTGATGATCAATATACCCTTGACCACATGCGTGCCTTTGGCATGTTTAATTATCTTCACCTGGATTTTTGGTACCACGATAATGTCTACTACATTGACCAATATGGAAGGGTTATGAATGTGTCAGTGACTCTGGTAAGAGTAAGATACCTTTAAAAATTACTGGAATTAAAAAGGTAGAGATAGATAAGGTAGAAAAAATGACAGAAAAGACCCAGATGCAGAAACTGAGAAAGGTATTACCAGAAAGACAGGGAAACCAGTAAAATACAGTTCATCATGAAGGGTGAAGAGATTTTAAGTGAAGGGTGTTGGGCATTTTTTTCATTAATAGTGTGGTATCAAGTCTTACTCTATTCTGAGGATGATGAGCACATGGTGGAAAGCTGAAGGAAATAATAGATACTTCTAGTTGCCAGGTATTTCTCCTCTATATTATTTGATGTCTGTGTGCTAATTTGAAAATCTAGTCACTGTAGATATAAGACATAGAATAATTAGAATTATTACTGAATGCTTATATAGACTAGTAGCTGAATTTGCACATTAAAAGATGCTGCTGGCCTTGGGACAGTTTGAAATAGAGTGCAAGTAAACTAGACCAAATAGAAGAACGTGACATATCTCCGCTTTTATAGTGATGTTTTTAAATAATTACATTTTCCATTTCTTTGGGGGTATTTTCTTTTGTAGGTGCACTAATTTCCACTACAAACCTATTCTGTGTGAAAAAGGGTACAGCTGTCTGGATGCTATTCCTCTGATGTGTCCAGTTGCAAGGCTTGGTCGTTAAACAATAGTGGACTGTGTTACTTTGAATGTGTAATTTGGAGTAAGATCGTATCTCTGACAATTGCAGTTTGTGTCCTGTTGGGTATTAATTATACTTCCTCACTAAAATCTAGGATTTCTCTGTTTTCATGGTGACTTATGATTGAGTCCCTTCTGGGTCATTAAGCATAGCTTTTTAAAATGTTAATCTTTCTAAAAGGTTAAAGAAAACACACAAAAAATATATCCAGTTGTTAGCTACTGTGATTCTTCATTCATAACAGTTATTTGATTAATGTTTTGTGGTGAGAAAGGTAATAATGTAGATACTCCGTTCTCATAATAAGATTTGCTCTGTCAGTAAATGATTTGAGACTGCTGTTTTACATAAAACAATTTCATATGACAAGGCAGTTGAATTTTTAGGATTAGAAATATATTTTGTCATGCTACCAAGGAATTTGACTGTAATCCTGAGGCACAAAGGAAAACACTGAGAAATGTGTGACTTTTGAGAGTGTGTGGCTTACTCTGAGCAAGATTCTGGACAGAATATGAGCAGGTCAGGACTAATCTAAGAGAAATCCTGAAATGGTAATTCTAGGGTATCTGGAAATCTAGGTTTCCAGAGTATAAAAAGCTAAGAACTAGAGCCACAGGACAGTTTCTTTTCTTTTCATAAACTGTACAGCTCAGGCCACCGGCATTCTCTTGCTGAGCTAGAAAAACCTTCCTAGGACTTCTTCCCTTATTTCCAGCAATGCTCAAATTCCCATCAGGAACATCTTAAGGGAAGGAACTTGTCAGGGAAAGCCCTTTGGACTGTACCACAATTGTGTTATTTTAAGAGACCATCCCAACAAGCAGGAAATAAGCAAAGGCAGCAAGAGGCCTGCATGGATGAGCAAGAAGCTTCTGACTGAAGTCAAACATAAAAAAAAGAGACATATAAGGAGGTGGAAGGAGGGACCATGGCCCAAGAAGAATATCGACATGCTGATGGATCGCGCAGGGTTGGGGTTAGGAAGAATAAAGTCCACTTGGAGTTAAAAGTTGCAAGGGTATGTGAAGGACAGCAAGAAAGGCTCCTACGAGTACATAAGCAGCAAAAGGAAAGTCAGGGGAATGTGAGCGTGCTACTGAATGGGGCATAGGCTCTGGTGACAGAGGGCACAAAAAGGACAGGGGTCCTGAATGGCTGCGTTTGAGTCTTCCCTGAGAAGGCTGACTCTGCTTAGACCACCTCTCGTGCTGCATCCTGTGCTCCTCTCCCAAGCAAAAGTGAGTCTGGAGGGTGTTTGGCAAAGGGGCCCTGAGTAGGATTAAGGGGTTGGATCATCTCTTGTATGAAGAAAGGCTGAGAAAATTGGGACTGTGGACCCTGGGAAGGAGAAGGCCCAGAGGGGGAACTTATCAATGTGTATGAACCTGATAGAAGGATGTTGAGAGAACAGAGCGAAAATCTTCTCAGTAGTGTCTAGTGAGCATGAGAGGCAGGGGGCACAAACCGTAACCCAGGAAAATCTATCTGGAAACAAGAGAGCTCTGGTGATGGTGACTGAGCATTTTGATCAGGTTGCCCAAAGAGGTTGTGGAGTGTCCATCTGTTTCTGGCATTAGAGCTATTGAAAGCACCAGGTTATGGTCCTGGACAACTAGCTGTAGGTGACCCTCATTGAACAGGAGGGTGGAATAGATGCTCTCCATAGGTACCTTTTGAACTCCAGCTATTCTGTGGTCTTGTGGTTTTCCTTTATTAGGAAGAACTAAAGTCTGTACTGAAGCCTGAAAATGTCATTCTTAAGGCATAAAATAAGAAGGCTTTTACAAAAGGCAGAATTTAGCATTTTTATGTACACATATATTATTCTTGCATTTAGCTGTTGCATGTTACAGATGGCCCCTTGGACATTTTTAAGAAGGTGACACTTTGTTAATATCCCATCACAGTTTTTTTATTCTACCAGGCAAATAAGTTGTCACCATCTTGTGTCCTAATATACAAATCAGTACTGTTCTGTAAATGGAGCGTTTACATATGTATAAGAAGGAATGTGTATTCATAAACATCAACAAGATCTCTCATTACAAATGTGCCTGGCTGTGTATTAGTCAAATGCATATTATAAAAATTGTTTTTATAAACTCTGATGTTTGTTATGGCTACCCCTAAATAGCAAATTTCTGCTATGACTTAGGTGCTAGAAAAGATGCAGTCTGTGCATGCAAAGACTGTAAGATCATTCCACTTGCTCAAAATCAAACGTAAAGTAAGAAAGATAAGAAATGATTATCATAAGCAGTTTTTCTTAGTTGATGGATTCAAATGGTGCTTATTCTAAGTTGAGAAAATCCTTACCCTAACTCAACTAAAAATACCGTATGTTAAAACTTCACCATTCCACTACAACTATCAAATCTCTTTAATTCAATAAGCTAGTATTGGTACTTTATTTTAAAGAACTGACAGCTAGTGTAGAGATAGTATTATTTTTTGCTATTTATTTACTTGTGTCTAACTCATGACTTTAGCTTGAAAAAAATTAAAAAGTTCTCTCCTCCAGCAGTTATTTTTGGAGGTGATTTCTATACCACTAACAACTTGCACCAAAAGTGTGTCTTTTTACGTTCAAGTAATGGAGCTGGGAAATTGTGGCAACTGTGACTGTCCTTGCACTTAATTAAAATCCTTAATGACATCTCCATTCTCATTGTTCTAAATTCAAGTAAGAAATTGCTCTGGAACTCCATTTCCATAATTTCTAGTTAATTTTATTTCAAAATAGATATTAGTTATAGAAGAAACAAATTGTGAGAGTTCTATTCAGAAGGAGTCAGTAAAAGCAAGCAGTTAAGGTGGAGGAAAAAACCTACCTTCAAGACTTGCGTTTCAGACAGACTTGCAAATACTTTACTCTGTATTATTCAGAACATTGGATATGGATTGTTTTTGTTCAGTTAGACATGTCTACTGTCTAGATATTTTATTAAAATTATTTACTATGGTTATTTTGTGGAAATAATTGCAATCACAATATAATTCCTGGCTCTTATTTCCTTACCCTTTGTTTTTACATTATCTTTTTTGCTCAGTCAGTCCTCTCCTCAGAAAATTCATCCTTATTTTGTTATCAAATACAACTCATTTGTACAGTATGACAAGCTGTGACTGTAGAACAATATAATTTCTTAATGGAATTAAAGAATTTTAAATCATATAGACATGCCAAATAATCTAAGCTTAAATTTAACTATTTAGCTATTTAAGGTCAAATAGGCTTGCTTTTGATAGGACTGGAAGAACAGGGGGAAATTTTAAGTTTGTATTCTGTATTTCCTCTCTTATTCCTACACAGCTACTCCTATCCCCAGGAGGTAATGGCAAGAGCCATATTGTTGAGAATTTCTAGACAGATTTTGAATGCAGGCTGCTAAGAGGCTAGGAGTTGGGGTTAGTGTTGTAAGCAAGTGTAGCAAATCACTGCTGAAATGAGGATTGTTACAACAGTGAAGGCACTTGCAGTAAGTCTAAAGTGTACAAGCAGAACCACAGAGATCAGGAGGGAGCAAAATAAAACCTCAAGGAATGTGGAGATGGGTAGGCTTTAAAGGCCACTAGTGGAGGTAACGGGCAGAGTGGGGATGAAAAGTGGTGGAGCAGACAAATCTTACAGTGAATTAAAAGGAGTCGAAGAACCTGTATGAAAAGGAACTGTTTGATGCAGTTTTGTTGTGTTTGTTTGTTTTTAACTATTTTGCAATCATTAAAATCTGATTCCTGTGAATAAACCTTATTTCTGTTAATTTACTATAGCTGGTGTAGCCTTTTCCTACTAGTCACAATATATCATCATAGTATCTCAACATCTCCTCAGTCTTCTGAGATAGGGAATTACTATTATCCACTGTTACTTAAATGTCATATAGAGAGACAGTAATTTCAAGTCACTAAGTAAAAACATCACATATGATACAGAAAGGTTTTGAAGAAAAGTTTTGTTCCAACTTCAAGTCAGTCCATCCATTCCGTTCTTGAATTTCAAGAGAGTAAAGGACTATTCTGATATGCTTAAAATTAAATTTGTGAACAGTAAATGTTTGTGAATAGAAGTATTTTCTTCTCTCCCTTTTAGAGAGAGGCTTTCTATTGTGAAGATTATTTTACATTTTCTTCAGGAGTCTTTCTGAGTCCTGGCACTTCTGTTTGGTATTGATGAAGCGGATATGGGCTTTGAAAGATTAAATGGCCAATAGTTCACAATAAAAAGAAACCTGCATCCAAAGCTACTTGAAGCTTACCCTTAAGATTCACTTGACCTCCTTTCAGCTGGCTTTCTTTTATAATGTTGCAAAGCCCTGTGAATTGCTGTTATGTAGCTGATATTTCTTCTTTTAGTGTTAGGATACATCAAATTTAGAACAGACTTTTTTTTCCCTAAAGTAGTCATGCAACCTGCTAGTTACAGCCAAGCATTTTTATTGTAGTGTCTGCTTTTCAGTGTAATACTAGTGCATTTCAGAATAAACTAAGAATAAAATAAAAGATTAGGAAACCAAAATACTTTACATGTGGATGTGATATTTGTTATTGTTGCTGTTTTGTTTTTGTTTGTTTTGTTTTAGTTCTTCTATTTTCCCTTCCTGAAAGTGTTACATTAGTGGACTAGTTTAAGAAATATAGTGATATTACTGAAAGTACAGAGTAGCCCTGAATGCTTTGGAAAATTAAAAGTCTGTTTTACATCTCTTCCTTTGCAGGTTTTGTAATTGTCCCTGTGCCTTTCATAGTTCATGGTCATCTGTAATGTGAATTCAAGTAGCCCCAAAAGGCAAGCAGGCTGGTTATCATCTGATCTTTTTTTGCTGTTGGTTATTAAAAGGATACTTAAATCCAATTTATCTTGCTTACCTTTGAGCACATTCTGAATGCACATCTGTTTTTGATAATATCTGGAAAGTGTGAAGTCCCTTCAAAATAGAGTTCTCAATAAATGCTTGCACATGCATATACATTATTTTCCTTTTACAAACATACAGTGCACACATGCCAAGAACTATTTTAAGGATGATGCTTTATATTTTCCAGTGAGTGTTTGTGGATGAAAATAAGTGTGTTTCTATTTGGACTAGAAGTAGATATTGATATAGCTATCTCCTATTTTTTTTTCTTCCTTTATAAGCTCTCTATATGTTTGAGTGAAGATGAGGAGCATCAGGTGTTTTGAACATATTGTAATAGTTTGTAGCTGACTTTCAGGGCCTGTGATGGGACAGAGATTTCATATGATACTTTTTGCGCTGCTATTTCTTAGGCTCTTGTTCATTCTTACTGTAATAGAAGGGTATATTTTGTATGGCACATAGATAAATACTTATTTTCCTCCACAGGCTTTCAATACAAAAATACGCTACTGTTTGTTCCTCTGTTTTTTACGTCATTGAAAATGTCTTCAGATCTGCCCTTCTAATGATTTTTCTTTCAAATTCCCTTTTTCCATTTTTAAAGATTTATATCTATTCAAATCTTTCTATTTTTTTGGTGAATTTTAGTAATGACAATTTTTCTTTGTGCTAAGCAGTTTTTTAATTTGTGAAGATGCTAAGATAAGTCTAGATCAACCTCCTGTAAATGAGCTTAGAAAAGTAAAACTGGTTAGTTTTTAATGGGACCATCAACTCTATTTTGAAGAAATATGTGGTGCTAGTATATTTCTGTCTGAGGTTGCCTTTTGCTTTTTAGCCTATGTATGCTATTATTTCTGTTAAAAGTTGTCTGAGAACAATGGAAATATAAGGAGACCAGGAGAGGAAACTGTTTTGAGGGATACAGTTTACCAGGTTCTCATACATTATTTAGTATTTTGTCGCAAAAACAAAAGAACTGTTTTTACCTTTTGGATGCAGAAATGACTAAATCTTAATACTAAAAGAGACTTCTTGTGTTATTATGCATGTGTGTTTGGAATTATTTGAAATTGGGGAAATCGGGCAATTCGGTATTGTTTAGGAGTGCCCATATAATGGCTTGTGTGTACAGTGTTATCCTATAGTGCAGATATCCTCAGCTAGCCGAAGAAACCGGTGAACTGCTGCTGAGGTCTGTTACTCTTAAATTTCTAATACTTGCAGAAAATTAATAATTGATGTTATTTAGTAAGAACTTAATATGTGACTTCTTACTTGCAGGATACTGCTCTACAAAAACCGAGAGAAGTTTTCAGACTACCAACAGAATTGACAGCTTATGATAATCGCGTTTGTGCTTCGATATATTTCTCTTCTTCCACTTGGGTAACCCTTTCTGATGGAACAGGACGGCTGTATTTAATTAAATCAGGCAAACGTGGGAACAGTGCATCTGAAAAGTGGGAGGTAAGTCTTGCAATAATATTTTTAACTGTGACCCAGTGTATGCAGGGGGATTGGACTAGATGACCTCTAGAGGTCCCTTCCAACCTTAGGCATTCTATGATTCTATGTACATCTCAATTTTTACTCTTGCATTTTTTTGAAAGATGCAGATATGTAATAGTATGAAAAGTTAAGCTTTAAATCATAATGCAGTACCATGGATTTGGGATTGTGTCCAAAGATGAATCATCCAGTGGGGTAATAATGTCTTTGTGTGCAGAATATATATAAAATTCAAATGATTGAAAAGGAAAAGCCTTTTGGTTGAAAAAGAATTTGCCTTAACAAAAGTGAGCATATTTCTAAGTAGGAGGCTAAATGTTCTCGAGAATATATATATATATATATATATATATTTAAATAACCTTTATCTGTTCTTCTAAGTCTGTCTGGGGCTTTCCCCCTCACCACCACTTATTGTTTATTAATTCAGCTTTCCAGTATAAACTAATAATCCTATGGATTATCTAGGCCTATACTAAACAAGTATAATATAAGCAATCGTATTTCCAGGACTTAACTGTGGTAAGTGTTCATACTATGCACGTAGCTTTGGAAAGTTGCTGGTGCTTAGTATCTTCACTTCAAACTATTGGTTGTAAATAAAGTGAGGTTTTTTATGACTGTCATGATGAAATATTTTCCATAATTCCTGTAACAAGTCTGCATAAAGAGCAATTTGTGTCCTTTCTGCTTCCAAACCAAAGCAGTTTTATTAATGCCGATAGTAATATTGGTTGTCCTGCTTGGATGTAGTTGATGTACTTAAGCTGTGATTGTTTACCTATGGTATTATGAATTTTTTATTCTGTGCTTATACCTCTGTGTTGTGAAGAAGGAATCTGGTGTATGTACCCCATATTTGGTGTGCAATTTTTACAAAGTTTCCTGAATAGTCTTTAAGTTTTAGTAGTGGCAGGATCTGAAATCCCTATCCTGATAAGGATGACTTCAGCCACTGCATCTTTTTGAAAGTTCAATTTTTAAGGAACCAGTCCTGTTCTTTAGTTGGATTTGGTACTTGGTTGTAAATACCAGCTGGTTTTTGTTCTGTTCTGTGTAAGAATATTCTTCCATAAGAAGTCAAATAAATGACATTGGAGTTGCCAGTCAAGTCACTACACATTAAAAAAAAAAATCAAAACCTCATATCATTAGCACCTTCTAAACACAAATATTGTACTCTTTCATTTAATTATTGGGTTTTATTTATATTCTTTTTCATCAGACTTTAGGAAAAAAAAAAAAAGAATCACTTCTAAAAGTATTCACCAAATAGGTTAATGTGTCATGGTCTGCAGAGACCTTCAAGGTGGTTGGATACCTAGGCAGGGCCTCTGTGCAAAACCTATGTTTTTATGTTGAATGCCAAACCCCTTTCCTCAGTTAATGTGCTATCTTTACAAATCCTGGTCTACTCATCAGTTGTACCTCACGTGCTGAGGAACTAAATGGTCGTAATGCTGATATCTTTGTGCATCTTTATTCTTTGTGTAGTGGACCCTTCTGATGTTTTGATAATACAAAGAGTAATAAAACCATTTCAGAACAATGTTTTGATGGCCAAGGAAGAAGGAATTGGAAGTGAATGATGTTCATTGATGTGTATGGACAGGAATTGGAAGTGAATGATGTTCATTGATGTGTATGGACAGAGGAGTGTTTTTTGGAAAGCAAACTTGCAGTGCTTTGACATCCAGTCAAGTTTCATTGCTTTCTGAGGAATAGAAAAATGCAAAATCTTCTCGTTTTGACTAGATTTTTCTGTCTTCCAGATTGTGTATAATGAAGAACTAGGCAATCCATTTACTATAATACACAGTGTTTCATTTGTAAAATCAGATAAACATTCAGTAGCTGTACTGTTGCTTAGAGTAGAAAAAGATGAACTGGATACAAAAGGAAGTGGATATCATATTGCCTTGGAATGGATTACAATTACAGAGACGAGCAAAGAGAGTAAGTGTTTTATTGGTAGGTAATGTGAATTAACTTCTATCATGTTTTCCTTCTTGGTCTTAGGAGTTATTCATTTCTCAGTTTCTGATCCTCAAAATCATACCTCGTTACTTTTTACATAGGTAGAAATAAAAGAACTATAGAAAATGAATAATGTTCTTGATTTCCCTACAGTAAAATATTATGAAGACATCCCATTAATTTTAGATCAATACATTACAAATGTTAATTAGTTTTTTAAAACCTATTAATTAATATATTATCTCAGTAAAGTCTGGCAAAGGGCGACTTATAGCTGGTCAGTATGACCGATCACATTTACGTTAAAGATTGTAGCTATTGTAAGGAATGTAAGAGCCTGTTTGGAAGCAAGATTTAAAGATTTGTCAATTAAAGTAGTTTACCATTTTAGGGAAGACTTTTCATGTAGTCTCATTATATTCCTAAAAAAGTCTGCTTTGGTTATTGATAGAAACAAGATCTATAAGTGTGTATTAAAGTAGTTGGTTGCATGTGTAGGATGTTATCAAAACGTGTGTTGACATCCTACATATTCCATCTGGATAGGAGATTGAGGAGTGTCTTCTCAAAATCCGCTTTAGAAACCTGTGGTAATGGAAAAAAATTGTAAAAGAGTGAGAAATCCATGTAGGATGGCCTTAAACTGGCCAGCTGAACTGCATAAACTTCTGAATATTACTAGTTATATCTGGTTATATAATAGTTATCTTACAAGAAAAAGTAAATTGGCTATACTGACATCTAGATTTTAAGACCAAAGCTTAGAGAGAATGCTGACACAACCTTGAATATTATATTTTGCAAATAGAATGATTTTTTTTTTCCCACCACCATAGCCTGGTCTTGTCTAATCTCTCTGCTAATACATTTTTTTTTTACCAAGTAAGGCAGTAGTTACAAAGACATAATTTCCTTAAGTGAATATATGTGTAAAAGACTGAAAATAATTCTGGGAGTTAATTTCTCTTATCTGTGAGAATTTTAACAAATTTTTAGCTATTTACTAAAAAAAAAAGTTGTTTGTATAATCTCTCTATCATTCACAAGTTAATTGATTGCTGAGAATTTTGAGTACATTTAGCCTAATGAAAAGAGAAGAATCTGTCACTCTAGTGACTTAAAACATAGGTAATGTCTGTGTATTTGGGAGCACAGTGGAGAATGGCAGGGACCTTGAGGACAGTGGTCTAGAAAAGCTGAAGGTGGTGAGCATTTTCCATTGTGGTGTCAGGCCAAGTCATTTTAGTGCTTCTCAAGTTTTACTGCCATTTAGAAAGTGTTTAGAAGCATTTTTTTAGTGGGACTGTAAACAACTTGATGAATGGCTGGACTACCTCTACGTGAAAAAGACATTGTAAGAAAAAGACTAAACTGCATTAATTTTAGGATCTGTGTGTTTAAGAAACTGTAGCAAAAAAAAAAAAAAAAAAAAAAAAAAATTAAAAACCACAAATTTTTTTTTAAACCACATTACTGCGTTTTAACTGATGGTGTTTTTTTTAAGTGTTTGTAATGAGTTTGTTATATAATTTTTCTCCACTAAAAAAATACTGGTTTTGAGAGATATTTTGTTTTTTTTTTTTTCATTTTATAGGTGATCATAGATATGAGATCTTCAAAAGGAGAGTTTTACAAGGAAAATCACTTCCTCATTATGCAGCAATTGAACCAAGTGGAGATGGTTTAATGATTCTGTCCTACAAACCATTCAAATTCATGCAAGATGAGGAAGAAAAAATAGAAGAAAATGCTGATGAAAAAGTAACAAATGAAAAGAAAGGTAAAACTTTTCTGGTAGATTATGACAGACTACTCTGTTTCAACAAAATAAGTAGCTAATGAGTTTAGCCTCAGTTGAGAAATTTTAACCCGGTGTGTTTGTCTTAACTGCACGATTTCCGGAGGAGAGGCGGAGAGCAGTTTGGTGTCTTTAATGTCTTTGTTCTTCCTTGGAATCTGTATTGTCTATAAACCTATATGAGAGGTTTTTTTTAGATAGGAGATGCAAACATACATTGCCATAGGATGGCAACTAAAGCAAAACTAAAATAAGGATCTGCTAGGTGAGTTGCTCTGCCACCTAGACTTCATCATCTAGCTTAAGTTCTTCACCTTCCTAACACTTGAATTTGAAGCCATCTTATAACATTTGGCTGTCAAGATCTTTAGGTATCCTTTATAAGTGTGACTAAATGTGTATACTGGTGTCTTTTTTTAATGTGGTATTGCAGCAGGGAAAGTTAACAGTAAAATCTGCATAGGAATCAAATAGCATAGTTTCTATCCTACTGCCAATTTTCTTTTTCTAGTTATGCTAAAACTAGACTATCATGCAGAAGCTCAAAGTAGCACTTCAAACATCTGGTTATTACTGAGTGATTTTTTTTTTTTTCTTTTTTTCTTCTCCTCTGGGTTGTTTAAGTGTGCAGTCCTCCTCCTCTGAATATTTAATACAGGAAGTAAAATGCCATTGTGGTCATTTTGTTCTTACTGTCCTCTGTTACGAGATGTGGGAGGATAAACAGGATGTAGCCATTATACTGGCAGGAAAGACTGTGCAGGAAGGTGTGGAGTCCATCTGTGCCTGTGGAATGTACATGTAGCATATGCTGTAAGCAACAGATAACTGTAAAGTACTTCCAAATTTTCAGAATGTCAATTTGGAACATGCCAAATCTTTGTAACTCTCCAAGAGCTCACAAGATAAACACTTCAGTATGTTTAAGTATGTTTGTTACCAATTTCATAATGGTACAATAATTTTAAATTGATATTTAATGTTTATTGTGTAACTCTGCATGTTTGTCAATGGAAATTAGTGTCCCTTGTATGGACAACAATTAATATGTTTGAAAATAAGCTTTTTTTCGATTATTATAGTCAAGATAACTTTCATGCTAATTGTTCAGAGTTAATTTCCATTCTTCACAGACTTGTCCATATCTCCCAGAATAGGGTTTGTAATCTGCTTTTTGTGTGTTCTGTATGTTTCCAACTGTAGACCCTCTCTATTACTGGCAACAGACTGAAGATGACTTGACAATAACAGTTCCCATTCCTCAAGATATCATTAAGGATGACATAAAAGTACATTTTTCCTCTGATAATATATATGTTACACTGAAAGACCAGCCTCCTTTGATGGAAGGAAAACTCTATTCATCTGTGGACCATGAAAGCTGCACGTGGATAATTGGAGAGAACAAAAGGTGTTGTATGTGATTTTCACTTTGACTACTGATAGATAAGAGTTGAGTATGAAAGTAGAAGATCACTGGACCACTTGACTTTAGGCTGCTCTGCGAATGGACTCGTGTGCTAGACCTCCATTGCTGAGCTCTGAAACAGTTCTTATCAGTATGACCTAATATTGCGGTTTTCAGTGTTAATCTTCTCATACTGTTTTCATGTGTGTTAACCTACGTTTATTGGCAGTCAGAGTTAATGTGGAGTTTTAAAGTTTTCCATTGCCTTTCTAAATAATAATTAGCGTTATGAGCTATTGGAGATTAGCCTCTGTGCACACGTTCACACCACCTACTTCTCTGTAAGCAGGATCTTCAGTTCACTTCAGTCGGTCATAGTACAAAAGTGAGTAGATAAGCTGCTAAATGCTTTTCATAGAAAACAGTTTATGAAATCATGATGAAACTTTGGTGAACAATTCTGTCCAGGTTATAAAAATAAAAATATTAACTAAACAAAAACTTTTTTTTTTCCCCCTCAAATAATGGCAAAAACCCCCAGATATCCAAATAATAATAAATGTTATGTTTTCTTTTCATAGATGGAAGCTTTTGGTTTTCTACTAGCGTAACGGAGAAGGTCTTTAGTCTAGTTTGATTCATAAATTTCTTATTTTTTCTAATTCATGTAAATGATAGAAAATAATTGTGTTTGAATTTAACATGCTATAGACCTCAACTACAACTATTTTTGAGCAATTTTGCTTTTTTTTTTTTTTTTTTTGGTACTCTTTTTGCTTTCAAAAATGAAAACGCCAAAGAATAAATAAAAAAAAAAAAAACTTAAGCCTTAGTCAAATTTACTTTTTTATTGCAAAAATGGTTAATTCTACAATCTTCGTTTTCTGATAGAGTTTTATCAATTAGTTTTAGATATATTATTTAGCTTTCTATTTAGGCTCTTTGTATTATTCTCAGAGCATCCAGAGGGTGCTTCAGAGCACCAAACTGAGATGCCTTAAGTGTAGTCATTGTCTTAGACATTTAAATGGTCTATTTGTTTATAAAGCTTACACTTACACTAGTAAAAATGTTACATGTACAGAAGGTGACATAACAGAGTTATTTCTCCATTTGCTTCTGTACATGCTAAAAGGCAACCCGAAAACTCTCAGTATTTAGAAATGTACCTTTCTGAGATTTGTCTGAGATTTGAAGCCCAGAGCTCTTGTTGTAAGCTGTTTCTTCAGTGCAGTTAGAAGGTACGGTGGCACTTGGAGGTATATGCACCATTTAGCCCTATCTTGCAGGACTGAGAGAACTAGTTGCTTGTATGTAATGCTGCTTAGCACATTGCTTGTGATCCATCTATTTAAAAGATGGTTTGGCAGTTTCTCATCTCTCACAGCTGCAGTTCCCCTTGTACTGCTTGGTCAGAGCTGAAGACTTGAGTCGTGGAGAATGAAATGCCATGTGCACACTATGAAGAACAAGTAGCTATTCCATCTTATTCACTTCCTTTTTTTTTTTTTTTTTTTTTTCTTTCCCCCACTCTCATGCCTGTATTATTTTGTAAAAGTACTTTAGGAATTTTGCAGCTTCCCTGGTCAGTTAGACTAGTGGTTTTGTTGTATTTTGTTCTGGGGGCAGCAGTGGGTGTTGAAAGTCCAGAAAACAGAAACTACACATTGCGTATTCAGAAGTTTTGTGTTTGTGCCTCAGCAAACCTCACAAACTTGGAGGAATGTGCAATGGAATGTGCAAGTCTCATACAGAGTTCTTAAAATTTCAAGTTGGGATTTGTGTACTGGTCCACAGTGATCAAATATTGATAGATATTTAATCTTACTGCAAGATGGAATTGTCCACGGTCTTCAAGTGTTTTCCTGTAATATGTATGAATCCAGCCACCCAAATATATATATTTTTTTGCAAATAATGTATCATAGTCAATACTAACCATCTATGAAGTTGATCTTTATGTATCTTTAGATAATACCTCACCTTTTGTAATTAATATGTAATCGCAAGAGGAGTGGTAGGTAGGCCATAATGCAGATTGTTCATAGTTTAATTAAAGAGTGAACTTAATTGTTTTTTTTTTTTTTTTTTTTTTTTTTGTTTTTTGTTAAAGTATTAAATTTTTTGGGGTTTTGTTTAATAGAGGCCATATTGGGG
Source organism: Crypturellus tataupa (assembly GCA_034781795.1). Taxonomy (NCBI): domain Eukaryota; kingdom Metazoa; phylum Chordata; class Aves; order Tinamiformes; family Tinamidae; genus Crypturellus; species Crypturellus tataupa. The sequence goes on along the minus strand of JAWLRI010000760.1, from coordinate 386,572 downwards.
CTACAAATTAAAAAGTCAACCTTGAAAAGCTGAATGCACAAAAACCATGACTTTCTACTTGTTTTATTTTTTAAGTTTTCCAGAACATTATTCTACCTTTAGTGGCTCGAACTAGAAGAAGTTGGCTATTATTGGCAATCATGATGAGAAAATAGGACATAAACTGCCAGAAGGGAATGGGTAGAATTCTGGCAGAAGGATGTAAAACAAAAGACAAATAATACCCTTTTAGGGTAAATTCTGTTCTAGAAGATGAAAGAAGGGAGGGGAAAAATGTTGCTTATGTCTTAAATGAATTTAAGGAAAAAGCCCATTTTTTTCTCTCTCTCTTTTTAATGCTATCTAACAGTAACTAATGAAGAAGCCAGATGCTGCTGTGAGGCAGGTACATGCAGTTTTCATTCAATGTTAATTTTTATGAACTTTCATTTTCTGATGAAGCAGACACCTTTACAGAAAGACATGACAGTGCCATATAACAACCTTGATATTCTCTTCTCCACACACCTATTTTCAGCCAAAATAAGACATGCCTGGAGTGATCTGCTCCTGGTACGTGTAGTTCTGTGACATGAAATCTTAGTTAGGGATTCGAAGCACATTGTGTTGAGCTTTCTGTAGATACAGAACCATCAGCTGAATCTTGAACCAAAAATAATTCAGACAGAACATGGTGGGAGCAAGATAGAAGCTGATGGGGGAATTACAAAGAAATGACACAAAATGTAAAACTACTGAAAGTTTCATTGTTCAAATGTGATTCATAACTGAATTTATCTTGGGTCTTCTCCTAGAAAAGTAATTAAGAGTGCCAATGTACTATCCATATCTGCACACTTACTGCTTTTGCTTTCTCCTAGTGTAAAGTAATGGACCACTATTTATTGAAACAGGCAGGTTTGTTAATTGATTGCTTAAAGATTAATTTCCCATTTATGGTATCATCATGTGAAACAACTAAGAGGGCACCTGGTTCTATGGAAATAGAGGTATTCTTCTGCAGAATAACTTTAAACATAGCTTATAGTAGTACATTAAAATATAACTTTTCAGTTGTAGGGTGTTAACTATCCCTCTGACAAGTAACTCAGTGGTTGGGGCTAATTACAAAGTGGATAATTTGGTATGAATCTCGGGTTTCTGTTTTAATGAAAGAGGTATGATCCATAAATAATATCCACAAATAATAGGGGCATTTAATTACACAGATAGTTATACACTTAAATGTATAATTAATTAAATAAAAGCTGCAATTCTTAATGTTAGTACTGTAGTATGACTTAAGATCTGTTGAGCAAAACTCTAAAACATATTGCCAATATCTTTAAAAAATTATGTTACTTCTAATGCCAGTTTAACTACTTGAGTTTATAAATGAAACTGAGAATTAATCAAATAGTTTTTACTTTAATGCAGTAGTTAGTAAATTAGAAGGTTTTCTTATTCTGTCAGCTAAGAGCATTGATGCTCTAGATCTTGCTAAAAGTGCATTTAATTTACCTCTCACTACATATGTTTCACACGTATGTAGGTTTAATGCAGTTACTACCAGGAATTGATGTATTGGTACACTGGTTACAGTTCTCTTCCCCTCACTTCTTTTTATACGTGTTTTATTTTTTTAATTCTATTTTTTTTACAGGTTACAGAAATTAAACCATATTTGAAATACAGTTTTAGGTGCACAGTGTAGGTAACTGAATATATTGCAGTATTTTTGAGGTGTTTCAAATAGAAATATTTTTGTCCTAGATATTGTACAAAAATATTCATTTAAGTCACCATATCATTAGGTACTTAATAGTTTTCAAATAAACCATTAGTGAAACGAAGTGTGTCTTTGTATACATCTCTTAATTGCTGATCTTTTACATTAATTAATATATTTTATTAACTACTTCAGATGAAATGCCATTTAAATTGAAAATAATGAGCACTCTTATGTAAATACGTTTTTGTTATGTAGACTTTTAGAAATCACTTGTACTTGATCTGATTTTGTTTGGAATATTTTCCTTTACAACAGTTTATTTCGTAAATCAAATCCTAGGAGTTACTATTATGTGGTTTTCGTAATTAATTCAGGTTGGAGAGAAGTGTTCAAATCTACCTCTAGAGCTTTTGACTGTCCTTTGAAAGATGGTGAAAGATTTTCATTTACTTCTCCTGTTTGTATTTTAGCTTGGAAATTTCTCTAATTAAGAAAAGTGAGGGACCCCAGTGGCCTGAACTAATAGTTGGTGACACAAGAGGAGAATTGATTGTGGACCCTTCCCAACGCTCTGCAATGACTGAAAGCCTGATGCGTCTTGCCTCTGAAGTAATGGTAAGAAAACAAAATTAAAGCATTCAAACGACTTGCAAATTTGGTTGTTGTCTTTTCTTGATATTCTAGCACCCCCTTCTTTGACATGACATAGCTCTTAAGTTTGTGTGCTATTTGAAATACTAACACTACATTCCTCTTACCTAAAAGTAATGACAACAATATCACTAGAGAGTTGTGAATAAACTTTGAACTGTAATAAATCTTCATGAACAACTGAATTGAGCTTAGATGATAATATCTGTCAGTAAAAGTTTGGTTAAATGTTGAAAACAAAGTTCATTCCCATCATTTAACATGTGGCAGTTTTCAAAGAGTTGATTTAAATAATTTTAAAGGATTTTTTTTTTTTGGTAGTATCTTTTGGCAAAAATGTGCACCAGAAAGAATAAAAAAGGCAAACAAAAGAATTACCCAAATCCCTTAAACCTAAATAATTGATTGTTAAATTGCTAACAAAGATACAGATTCAGTTCTGAAATTTGGTGAATAACCTCTTAAGTCAAAACAGGCTTCTGTGTAAATGTCATCTATTTAAGGTCTATAAGTCTTAATGATGTCAACGGATATTTTCTTTTAAAACAAGAATAAATTATCTTTTAAAATAAATATGTTAATGGGAATAGTCCACAGCATTTCTTAAATGTGATTGTGATTGGCTACTCCATGAAGTGATTTGTTGATTCTGTTTCTTATCACTTCTGTCTCTAGGTAAAAAATCTTTTTGTGTGTTTGTGTGTGTGTTTTTTTTATGATTATTTACATTTTGCTCTCTACTTACAAATACAGAAGCAACCACTAGGATTCACTCTTGAGCTGCTTTTTGTTACGAAACGTAGACTGAATTCCTCAGTCCTCATTATTTAATACAATATCCAATCCTATGACTCTTTTGGCTCTCTCCTGAATCTTGGATTTTAATAAACTGTGAACATAATTCTATATATGATATTCTAGCAGTAATTGCACCTACCCCAGGTTCAGCAGTAATAGGAAGTAAGAGTTGCATGTCCCTATGATCACTTACTATTTTTTTCAGTCTGTTTTAATATTTATAAACCAAAATATTTTTGCACAGGATGAGCTGTGACTATTACCTTTGATCCAATATTTTGTTGCTGTAGTGTTTTGTTTGTTTGTTTGTTTCCTAGGGAAGGTTTAAGAAACCATATTTGTGATTCGTGAACTTTCTGACATTTTGATTTTCTTGAGGAGCTTTGTTTAAAACAAACAATATTCCATTTTTAACTGGTGCTTGTTTGATACTTCCCCTCTTATTTTAATTAGAAAGTACATCTCATCTAAAACCTTGTGAAATGTGACTCCCTATGGATCTTGATTTATTAGTTTTGGATTATTACTCTTTTGAATGAGGCTGAAAGAGTGCTGTTGAAATTCTGCCTACTGATTAAATTGATTTCTCTTCAGCTTCATTCTGTAGGCCAGGTATTGTAGAACAGTTTCATTAACTTCAGGTTGTCTTTATGAGTTAGTTTTGCAACTCAAATACTTTCCTTTCCTCCCCTAATTTTTAAGTTTGGGTGCAATAATAAGCATCTAAATCAACATCTTGGCAACTGTTCATTTAAGTAAGTGTTAAAGTTCCAGAGTAATAAAATAGTTATCTACATGTGTATAATAGAAATGTGGATGGTGGAAGATTTCAGTTTGTTTATAGGTCATCCCCATCAACAGTATAAATAAAAATTTTAAATGAGGGGATTTTTTAATCTGTATATTTACAAACAAGTGATTCAGCCTTTCAGAATTGTGGTTTTCTTTTTTCTTTTTTTTTTTTTTTCTTTTTCAAATGAGAGAAATGGAAAAAAACATAAACTAGCTGTAATTTTAGTGTTTCCAACTAGATCAATGTCACTGTCTTGAAAATAATTTTCACATAGTTTAAAAATATTGTGTAAATTTAGGATTTTTAAGATACATAAAATGGCTTATCTTGAAGTGCATTTTATAGTAGAAACAAATTGAAGTTCCCCAACCAAAAGTATTTTCTAGTATGTATTAAATAACTCATTTTAACACAAATATGAGTATATGGGATTTCATGCAGCAGTTTGACTTGTGGCGTCTGAATATTTTTAGCAAAGTCTCTCAAAAAGTTTGATTTTATTTGTGTGCTGGTTAATATGGAAGTGTGTGTGTGTGTGTGTGTGTGTGTGAGAGAGAGAGAGATGGCAGTGGTTCTTCTCCCAGTAAACCAGAGGCCATCAAGAATGCTCCATAGGGAAGAGAGGAACCCCAAAATCTAGCCTTCCAAACGACAAGCAGCTTGTTTCAAGTTCTGTGCATTAGCCTTGAACACATCACTTAATTTTTCCTGTTTTTTTCTTTGTCATATTTAGGCAGGTTAACCCTGTAACTCTGTCTTATTTTTGAACTTTAATAGTCTTAGTCTGTTAAAGTTTTGTCTTGTGTTTCCTTTGTTTTGTTTCAGCCCACAAACTGTTTTTCCTTGTTTTGAGAGCATTGAGAACTATGCAAACATTAATTTTAAGTGATTGTCAGTAAAGAACAAAGGAGGAATATATTTAGAGCTACCTATACAGTGAATGACTCCATTTTTTTCTCCTAGTATTTCCCATAGCAATCTTTAAAGAAACTTATTTTTATATAAACTTACTTGACCTCTGTAGGCTTTGAGGATTATCTGCCCTTTCTGCTCATGAAAGGGAATCTATTGCTCACATTCTGCTGCCTCATATTCCTTGCCTTAACTGAAGTGGATTTTATTGTACTTGGCACCCACGCTGTCCTTCACAAGAGAAATGGTTGTATTCATTTGAGATAAGTGCATAGTAATTTTGATCTGTATGTATAAAAGGATGTACTGTTGATTACACTGCCATTCTTGTTCTGTTGAACTTTCTTTTTCTGTTATGAAAAAGGATTTATACGTATATTTTGAATATTTTGGATTTTCAGTGTATTTCATTGTATCTTGCTTTCAGAATTCAAACCCAGACAAAGAGAAACCACCTTGTAATGCACAAGAATTAGAGGAATGTGATGCTTTTCTTGAAGACAGTGCAAGTTTGTGCAGATTTGATGGTGATACCTTGAAAATTACTCATATAGTAAGTGCTACGAAACATTACAAAAATATACTAAAATGTTTTATCAGATATGAAAGTGGCATTATTTTATCAGAACAAAAATATGTCCAAATTCTTGAAATCATGTATATTTTTCCTATAATGTAAAAATTGCTATAACTGCATAAATTATGGTCTGGATCATGGGGATCTAGGCAGGACTGAATAGATCCTGTTGTCAGCAATTGGCTTCACAGCTGGTCTTGACAACAGGATTTTGGTTTCTGTGACTGTGCACCCCTCTTCAAGGACTGACAACCGTTTGGAGCAGATGGAGTACACCTACAGATGACCCAAAACTGGGAGAAGTGGCAAAGGCAGCAGGTGGTTGTGCTGTGTTTGGGAAGGATTCTGACAGACTGGAGAAACAGGCAAAGAAGAACGTCCTGAAGTTCCACAAAGGGAACATCAAAGTGCTGCCCTTGGAGGGAAGTTGCATCTTGCACCAATATGTGCGGGGAGCTGGTGGGCTGGAGAGCATCTTTGCACAGAAAGACTTGGTGTCCTGGTGGACAAGAAGCCCAGCGTGGGCCCACAGTGTGGTGGCCAAAGGGATCCTGGGCTGCACCAGGTAGAGCATTACGGGTAGCTCGAGGTGGGTGATCCTTTCCCTCCGCTCCACTCTGCAGAGCAGCAGAGAGGACAACAGAAACACTTTATCTGAAAGAAAAGTTGAACTGAACATGATTCTGAACTAGAGCAGAGTAAGAAAGGATTCATCAGAAGCGCTACACTAAGATTAAGTGAAATCCCAAAATTTATTTCCACAATTGAAGGGATTCAGTTGATCATTTTAAACTCATTTGGTAAACTGGGAAAACTTCTCATTTAAAAATATTCTGACAATTTTAGAATTTAAATATTTTTTCAAAAGAATCCTTTTTCTACCTCACATTATGCTTATCTTTTAATAACAGTTTTACTGGAAAATTCCAGACCATAGTCTTAACTTAAATGGATTCTGAGGGTTATTTAGTTGGAATGAAATAATTTGTAGTGTCATCTTCAATGCATTTTTCCCCATAGGAGGAATTTCTTGATTTCATTTTCTGTTTATTATAAAAGTAATCTAATTTCTAGTCATTGAAAATGTGCATGAGTTTGGAAGACAGATAAAATTGTTGGCCTTCGGCATTTAATCAGCCCTAGTCAAATGTAGTTGCTTTTTATCTCAGAGTTCTTATGAGTTATTTGTTGGAACCCATTTTTTAAAAGTAAAAAGACCAAATATAACTAGAAGGAAAAACACCTGTTATGATTTTCAGTGTAGCAGTTCAGAAGTGGTTATTTATTTTTTTTTTTTTTTAATGGACTGCTTATGCTGCTTCAACGAAGGGTCTTACAGAAGCATCTTTGTTATTTGTGGGACAAAGTCTTTTGTTACTAACTTTGGAGATGCTCTATGGCCATATCATCAAGGAGGTGGAACAGTTTTTGTTTTAACTCTACAGAGAACCATCTCTAACTTATGAAAAGAAAGGAATAAATTGGCTTTGGTGAAAAAGATAAGAGTATGCACATACTGACAAAGAATAAAGAATAATTTTTAAAAACTAGTAAGCTTAATCAAGTAGGTCTTCTGCTTTGTGGATATTGTATGATAGCTAAGATTTATCAAAAGATAAAATGTATCATAAGACCTAAAAACTTTACAGTACCTGCAAGGAGAGTATCAAAAAGATTCAGCCCTCCTGTTCAGTGACACATGGTGAAAGGACAAGAGGAGGTGGGAATAAGTTGAAACAAGAGGTTCACAATGAATATAAGAAGACTTTCATACCATGATTGTAGCGTGGAGTGTGGAGTCTCTATCCTCTGACGTTTTCAAGACTAGTCTGAATAAAGACCTGAATAACTTGTCTAACCTCGTGCTGGTAGATTTATGTGGCATATAGTGTTCTCTAGTAGGTATGGCAGTCTAGGGACTGTAAAGAGCTCTTTAAGGGTGGGGGAGGGGTGTATAACCTGTTCTAAGTAGAGAGGTGGAACTAGACAGTACCCTAAAGTACCTTCCAACCTCAGCCTAAGCTGTGATTCTGTTTTTTGTTTGGTGGTTTGTTGTTGTTTGGAAACATTAGCTTCTACCCTCCCCCCCCCCCACACATACACACACTATACAGCAAACCATTTACGTGTTGATTTGGCTATTCTTCTCAAATTGTTTTTCTGCTAGCAAATAATTGGCTTGTCATTGTATTTTTTCAGAGGTGCAACCAACACAGCTTCTCACCTTTCCAGGCATTGCCATACTCGCACAGTTGCATGTGTCTTTTTGCTCTTTGCTGGAGAGGATGTTGTGAAACTTCTCCTGAATTGTATTGGAGTTAAAATCTTGAAATATTTAACTAAGAACCTTGAGTTATAATTTAAGGAGATAAAACATTAATTATACCTGTTCTTTTAAAAACTTGATTTTATTTTCCTTGGCACTTTCTTATGTATTTCAAAGGCAGTGATCTAGCTGAAATAAATGGGATTGACAGCTAACAATGGCATTTCAGGAACAATAAATAAGAATTTTCCTATATAGATGTATTAGCTTTATATTCGTTCTTTAAGGCAATTAATGATGATGAGATGGAGGATGGACTGTGTTTTGCTGTCAGGAGAAGTTTTGCCAGGTCAAGTATGGACTAGTTAAAAATGCTACCTAAGGTTTTGGCACCTCTTTCAATGGCATTTACAATATGAAATTTGTCCTCTGTATTGCATCAATTGAGTCCTGCTAAAACCAGTGACAGACACAGATGGTAGAACTGACAGAAGTTAGTGACCGGGTCAATGCTGCAAGATACCCAAAGTATAAATGTTGCTGAGTGCATGCAAAGGGGAGAGGCAGACGTCTGATTGTTTTGCAAAATTAGAATGATTTTGGAAAAAGGAGTTGTTTATTTTATAGATAAAAGAGAGTAAGCCCAAATACGGTGGATCAAAGGAAAAAATGACCAATGCACTAGATTTGCGTAGGTATTTGAGTAGCTAATTTCAGGAGATAATTTCAGTAGGTAATTTTGTCAAGCACTTGAGATTTGTGGGAGGAAAAATTTCTGGTCGATAGGTGGATTATGGAACTACAGTAAAAAAGGTTCATTTTCTCCCAGCTGGTGGGTAATGCTCTTCCCTTATACTCCTGTATTGTGCTATGAATGAGGCTACCTTTTCAGCAGTGCTAGAGTAATTTGTGTTAACTAAAATTTCATATCATTCTGTGAACAGTATCAGGTTTATTATGTCCAGGCTATAAGAATGTCACATGTTTCTGCACGTCACTGATACTGTAGGAACAAGTTACTTTTTTCCTTTTTAACCAAGGAGTTGAGTGAATGAGTGACAAATCAAAGTGAATAGCTTGTTCTAAAAAAAGGAAAGAGATCTCTACAGAGCAGACACACGTGGAGACATACATTGTAAATACTTAATCAGACTGCAGAATGATACTCTTCTATGCATTTCTCTTCTGAATATTTGTACATAAACAGCAGATAGAAATAATTATTTGTAAAGATATTGAATAAAAATACTTTCTTTAGCACTTTCTTTAGTGCTAATCAATAAAGTCTTTCCTCTGAAGACTTCCACATTTTCTTTTTTGCTACCTTCAGATTCAGTAGGTCACTCTGACTTTTGATTCTTTTCTTAGGACTCATTTCCAGCATCTAGTCCTATTGTAAAAATCTCAATAAGGCAGGATGTCATGTAAGAGAAGTACAAAGCTATTCCCTTCCTGACGTTTCACCTTCACTGTGCCTTGGCATGTGCTCCTCGGAGATGTCTGCCCCACTTGCCTCTGTCGGTGTCCTCTCTCCTGATGATTTTCGGCCCTTGGCAAATGTTGCGGAGCTTGAAACTAGGATTTTCCACTTGTACTCTGTGTTTTACTCTGAACACTGTAACAATGTAACTTCCTCCTGCTTCCTGATTTATTTTCTAAGGCACCTTTTCATGGAGCTCTTGACAGCATTTTTGCTAGAGTTTCTTTACCTCTTATTTGCTTGAAAATTCCTAATGCTCATTTCTTGATTGAAGCTGGTCTAATGGGAGGATTGCATCTTTGCTTTCATAGCCACTGCTGCGAGTGAAGAGTGTCTCTGCCTCTTGAACAGCAGCACAGGAAACACTAGTAATGAGGCTGTTTGGAGTTCAGGCATTAAACTTCATCACCTGAAATTATTTTCTTTGCTCTGCTACAGACTGCATAGCCTCAAGTAAATAAATCCCTGAGTCTCAATAAGTGTTTCTGTACCCTGGACCTCGTCTTGAGATTAAATTAAGGTCTTCAAGAGTAGACCCCATCCTTTTACAATTGTACAATGGTAGCATATAAAGAGAACTGTGACAATTGTTTGGGACTTATTAGTCTATAAATGTCAATGTCTGAAATCCATGTGGAGAAGTTCTCCTTAGCTGTTGATCAATGTGATATGGCCTAATGTATTCTAATATTTTTACCAACTAACAAATATTAAGCAACTGGAACAAAAAGATCTAGTTTCGATGACATGTGATAGATTCCATATGCTCTGAATGGGTATTTTTTAATTTCTGTGTTTTGTTTTTAGATTAATCTTGGAAGCAACCAGTATCTTTTCTCAGTTGTTGTGGATCCCAAAGAAATGCCTTGCTTCTGTCTGAGGCATGATGTTGATGCTCTTCTCTGGCAGCCCCACTCTGATGAACCAGAGAACATGTGGGAACACATTGCAACTTTTAATGCTTTAGGTATAAAATTAACAGTTCTCTGCCTGAGACTTTACTTCTCACGTACTTTGTGTGGTTTCTGTTGATACTCTTATTTAATTAAATTTGGGTTGAAGGGTACTATAACTCTAATAAGAGAATGCTAGCTTAATTTTTACAAATATTACGACTTAGGAGATAGAAAATGTTTATGCCTGGAGAGGAAAATAAGCCTTCTCAGAAAACGTACAGGATGCAAGCCCAGTCCTGCACAGTATTTTATTATTATTTTCTTAAAAAACAAAAAGGAAAATTTCTGAGATTAAGCTATTTGAAGATTTTTTTTTTTTTAAGTGCACAACTAATGCCTAAATATTTGCACAGAAATAATAAAACAGTTGCAGTTTACTGATGACAGGTCTAGGTGTTTAAAGGCTTATGATAAGATATTTTAATAAGAGACATATGGAATTTTTCTACCTTATTTACCCTGGTGGCAAGCCTGAAATTGGAAATGATTGTTCATTGTGCCTTCTAAGGACTCGGGGGTATGAGATTATCCTAGTACAAATTGACTGAAGATGAACTAAAACAGATTTTTGATATATGTGTATTTAAGCTATGGAACTTTCTGCCACAAAGCTTTGTGGACAGGAAAGTGTTTTAAAAAAGGGGAAAATAAGAGTGTAATGATCCCATCTATGCCTATAGAAGTTACTGTTTTTCAATTAGACTGGCAAAAATGTAGAAAATAGGATTGTGAAAAGCACCTGGTTATTGGTGCCTTCCTGTACTTAGGCCTTAGACTTTGTTTTTTGGACCCATCTTTAGCAATTGCCTCCCCCAAATAAAATTATTTGACCTCACCAATATCAGTTAATCTACATCCAAAATTAAAAAGAACTTGTTAACTATTTTATAGAGCTTGCAGAGGTTGCTGTAATACAGATAGAGATACTCTATCTAGCTATATATACATAGACATTAAAAATACCAATTAGGAAGGTATATAGAAGTGTTTGTGTATTCCATTGTCTAAAGTGTCATCCCCCAAACTGTTGGCTTATTTAAATGACAACAGCACAGGAAACACTAAGAGTGAGGCTATTTGCAGGTGAGGCATTAGACTAAAATATCTGAAATAATTTTCTTTGCTCTGCCATAAACTGCATAACCTCAAGTAAATAAATCCTTGGGTCTCAATAACTATTTCTGTCCATTGGACTTCATGTTGAAATTAAATTAAGGTCTTCAAAATTCCATCCTTCTACATTCCTATTTCTTTCACATATATTTCTTTATTTCTTTTAACAAATTATTATTTTGATGCTAGGCTTGATTTTTGACATAGTGGTTGGATAAGCTACTAAAAACATTCTATTGCTTCTCTCTCTTTTTTTTTTTTTTTTTTTTTTCCTGTGTATCTTCTTGGGCCCTGCAGGCTATGTCCAAGCATCAAAGCAGGACAAGAAGTTCATGGCTTGTGCCCCAAATCATTCCTATGCTGCCCTCTGCGAGTGCCTGCGTCGAGTCTTCATCTACCGGCAGCCGGCGCCGCTGCCCACGGTCCTCTACAACAGGAAGGAGGGGAGACAGGTGGGGCAGGTCGCTAAGCAGCTGGTGGCTACCCTGGAAGCCAGCGATCCTATCCTAGGCTTTCAGGCTACCAATGAGAGATTATTTGTTCTCACAACAAAAACCCTGTTTTTAATAAAAGTAAACACTGATAATTAATTAATTAGTATATTCTGTAGTTTGTGTTCGCAAGGGTAGAAGAACTAAATAGATAATTTATCTGAGGAGTTCATGATGAAGTTTAAAAGGAAATGGAACATTTTACAGGGGAATCAATTTTTTTCTCTAGAAAGCTTTTCCCCTTTGATGCCTTTGCAGTTCTTCAGAGTCCAGAAAAAAGTCTCTTTGCTATCAACTTTCCTAAAACTATTGTTAGAGACTGATCCTGCATAGGCAAATAAGTTTATGCTTTTTTTTTGCATTGACAAATACAATTATTTGGAAAAGAACACGCTTCTGAATTTTGAGAATTCATTTCTGTTTCTAATTGCCACTGCTTTCCTCTGAAGGAAGTACTCAGATAAGGAAATAAAGTGAATTAGAAGCATACAATGTCCAAAGTAAAGTGTATCATAAAGAAAAATTTCCAAATTCAAATACAGTTGGTCAAAGATGATTGAATGTTTCAGTTTTCAAGGATATTGAATGGAGTAATATATTTCTTATGCAGATATTGGATTCAAGTAGAATAATTACATTGTATATTCAGATTTTTGATTTTTTGGATTGTTCTGTGACTTATACTTGCAGTGAAATCTCTTTTTATTTTAAGAGACACTGTAATAGCTTTTACTATTTCTTAAAGGAGAAATAAGAATCAATATATATCTGGTGGTCATACATTGTTCAGTACAGGTCAAGGTCTAGTTATAATCTCAGTTTTCACTTTGATCGCAGGTTGTACGTGACCAATTTGCAACTTTAAAATGTCTAGTGGAAGACACACCTGTATCTAAACCTGAGATTTGAACTCAAGTGCTGCTTCTGCTTTAGATACCGCCCCACACGTGTGTTAGTGCTTAGGAAGAGAGTTCAAATTGCTCTTGCAATTTCAAATCAAAAGTTCGAACTTGCTCTCTTGCAAAGGAAGAGCGCAATGACCATGAGGATGCTCTGAGGCTTTTGCTAACAAACTTGTGTATTTAATTGCTTTAAAAGTTGTATCTGGAGATTATTAACTGTTTTAAAGTTACCATGGCAATACAGTTTGTTTTTTTTTTTTTTTTTTTAAAAAAAAAAAAAAAGGTGAGTTATGACAGTTGCAGCTTTTTTTTTTGTTATCTGTGGAGAGGAGAAGATAGACTCATTTTTGTGGACTGTCAGCTTTATAGTGGTGACTGCTTTGGCTCTCCTGTAAGTTCTCCAGATCTGTATCAGTGCAATGATTGAACAGGATACGGAGAATTTACAAGGGAGACAGCTTGTCAACAACAACAACAACAACAACAACAAAAAAGCTCTTCAAGTAGTTTGAATTTTTTTTTCCTCTTCCTGACATCAGTACTATACTACATATCCATTAGAATATTTTCCTTATTCTGACTTACAGTTAAAACTGAATTGAGCCTTAAACCTTCCTCCTTATTCTATCTTTTTAAAAAGACTGTGTTGAAACTGCACTTTTTAAAAAGATTCAAGGAAAGTGCTACTGTTCCATGAGTGTATTGCTTCTAAATATTTGTTATTGAAAAAAATGTCAAACAAGGTTGTGGAATTCAGCAGTTCATTAGAAAGAATTTATGCAGTTAATTACTTTGCAGCATAAAGTGCATTGAGTTTTATATGAATATTACTTCATTACCTGAAATTAATCCATTGGGAATGCAGAATGAAGAACAGGTAATAGGTTTTGGGAAATGGAGGAAGGAAGAGGGAATGAGAGATTCACAGGGAATGTGCATTTTTCAATTTGTATCTGTCAGAAGCTTCAGAATAGATGAGAATTTCAGCTGTTATTTGTCAAATCCTGCTTGCTGTGTAATAGATGCCTAGAAACAGCTTAATCTTCCGGAACAGATGAAACAAAGTCACATAAAATGGTCAACAATTTGGCGGCTGTGTTACAATCCACAGTGAAGAAAAAAATGCCCAAACTCAGAGGAGTGCATGTTTGCTCACAGGTGGAGAGTGACACATGGAGAAGAAGTTGTTCATCAATGGGTGATGGTACTGGCATCCACAAAGGATAGGTCAGAATCTGTTTTATTTTCCCTTTCTCTATGTATTGAGTGCTGTATTTAAAAGACTTTTTGTCTTGAAGAACCCTACGTGCTGTTGTGCAGCAAGCTGCTCTGATTCGGTGGCTGCAAGCGAGGCACTTACTCTCATCAGCATTTCCATTTCTGTGTTCACTTTAAGGCTTATTTGTGTAGGGTTTTAATGCAGATTCGTACAAAGAATTTGGATTATTATGTGAGTATGCAAAAGGAGTGGTTTTCTGAAAATGATAACCTGACTTTTTCTAGGATTCGTCTTCTTGAAATCTTAAATGTTAAGCCACAGTACTTCCTGAGAGTCATCAATCAACTGAGATTCATTTACAGAATTTCCAAGGAATTACTTGACTATTATACACTTACATTATTTATTTCAATCATTCTTTTTCAATATTTTCCCTGGCTGACTGCCTATTTGGAATGTATCATGTATTCTTCTACAAGTTCCAAAGGAATGGAAAAAATATTAAATTTTATTAATAAAGATTTTATAATTACTTTGAAGGATTTCTGTTTATTTCAAACTTCCATCTTTCATGTGCTATTGAAATAAAAGTAGAAACAAGAAATGCCTGAAAATATGACTTGATATTTTATGGAGTGCTTGGTTTTAGGATGAAGTGCTCATGGGTACCTGCACTGCGGTGTGGTGTCTGACAACAAGAGTTGCGCTATTGCATTCCTTGTTTATTAATACACTCATTTTTTTCTCTCATGTTCTATATCTGCCAACATACAAGTTTAAAGTGTAATTACTGGAGGAGGTTGATGTGTAATCTGGGGTGTCCTTGTCTTGGTGTGCACAGTGCATCCTCTGATCCCATCCTTGTTGCATGTAAAGCCCAAATGATCTTTGCAGACACTTTTTGATGGAAGAAGCAGAGAAAACCATATTTTCTTTTGCTCCCCTTCCATCAACCTCTTTGTAGAGAGGTAGAAGGAGAAATGGTCAGAGTTGGTCTCTATATTCTGTGTCAAAAAGTAGCTCCTCACAAGTGAAGCAGCAGATGCTGAAAGTGCCAGTAGCACTAATGCGTGCAGCTTGCCTATTATCAATTTGCTGTGCTTCATTTTAATAATGAACACTGCTGCGCTAACTTCACCAGTTCTTTGCCTTCTGTCAATTTTTATTTTACATTCTCATTATGCAAATACAGCATTAGATAGACTTCAAGTCTACAACCAATCATGCACTACTCTATAATAACAATCTTTTACTTGAATTATTGCTGATTACTATCCCAAAATTGTATATCACAACTTGTTTATGAATCAAATTATTGTAATCACAGTGGCAATAGTCTTAAATTCTAACTCTTAATTCCAGATTCTTCTCCTTTGGTGCGAGTAGAAAATATGCGTGATCAGTTCTGTGGTAATTGAATCTGTGATGCAGGGTTTTCGTGTGTTTTTCTGTCCATAGCCTTTCCTCTTCCCCCATTTTTGTTATGGTAGCAGTACTGGTCTTGGTGGGCAGGTATACATCATTAAATTGAAATGAGAGATCTGTAGGTTGGTTCCCCTCCTGTCAAAAGGATTATGGTCTTACAGTGGCAGTCCATGAAATGATACAACTAGTACCAAACTATGAGCTTCTTCAAAAAATAACAACCATACTTGGGTATTTATAAAAGGCTTCTATTTTTTTGCTTAAGGAGTGTGTGCCATACACATATTTTCTAACAGCTTTCTGGAAATCTGGTGAGATTTGAGGGTTTTGTTTCCCCTTTATGTAATGTATCTGCACATATGCTATGGATAAAGAACAACAGGGTCAAGAGAGGGAATATACAGCTGGAGTCTTTGAGATGAAAAAATCAAATATTAACCAACTCTTTTCCAGTAATTTCATATGCAAAGTTTAGTGCTATTTTACTTTGAGAACTATCTGCTGAAGTCTTCCCTGTTAAAAATAAAGGATTAAACTGCTTCTGAAATCTTGGTTTCTTTTAACAGACTTTTATATATTCCCATAGCTGGGGGACATTAATAATAGGATGATAGCGGTAATTAACAGGTTCAGATTTAGACTTGCAAACAGTTTTTGCAAATCTGTTGCTCTTAGTATAATATTCTGTGTAATCCCTTTCTTTTGCAATCTAGTTAAACTAGCATTTGCAGGGAATTGCCAAGAAAGTGCAAGATACTGAAAATAAATTTATATATGTGTATATATATGTAGACATATGTATATCACTTTAATGTCATTTTTGTTAGTGTGTGTTAGAGCTGTGGTGAATATACAAGTATCTGCTAGCTTTTCTTAGTGTCCTGCTTGCATTCTAGAGAATTGAGGTGAGATTTGTGTGTGCCATTTTTTCTTTTTATGTATATATGTGCGCACATATATTCATGTTGCCTCAAAAGCATGCCATGAAAGATGCAGTAAATTCTTTTAATATTACTAGTGGCAAAGCTTATTTGTTAATTGGAATTTTTTACAAAAATTTGTAGCCTATTTATAAATGTATATATATATATATATATATATATTTGGAAGTTGGCTATTTGACCTAAAGTAGAAATAATTTCCTGTATGTTAAATGTGGAGATGGACTTGATAAAATAATTTTCACAGTTAATGTGAAGAGGTCTTGATTCTGATTATTAGAAGCCCCCTTGGGACGTGTATTATTATTACTACTTTCCTGATTTTCTATCATGTTTTCCTGTTGCCGGCTGTTTTCCCCTTATTTTTGTTGTACTACACTGAAATGTAAACATCTGCAAGTGTCTGGCATAAATGCGTTGCAACATCAGTCATGATAAACTATCAGTCTGAGCACATCAGTTGTGAGACCTATGGAGTTTTTCTTCTGCTGAGGATTAAATATGTGGTTTCTTATTCATGCACCAAAAGTTAAACAGCTCAGAGGCCAAATATTGCACAGATACCTTCAGTTGAAAGAGATGGTTCAGGAGCAATAAGCATTTGTTTTTATCAAAACAAGTGAGGTTGAATGGGAAAAGCAAAAGAACCATTGAATTACAGATACAGTCACTTTATCACTGAAATTGCTGCTGATTGGCTTTCGATGATTTTTCTATTTGAAGCTGTTCATTCTTTTCCTCTGTTCTGTGTGTCCTTTCTAATAAATACAGAGTGCCTTATGGTAATTTGGGGTTGAAATGTTTATTGGAATTCTCTATATAAGTGAATTAAACTTGCATGTGATCTATCTGTAACATGGGCACAAGGTACAAGATGGATAGATCTAGTCATAAAGAAGTAGGAACACTGACTCCTGATCTGATCAAGAGCTGATGACCACCTAAACAGAGATAAAAACAAATGTTCTGAAGGCATTTTCTTGCAATGTCCAATTTTAGCGAGAGTAAGGACTTGCATAGGTGAAATAAAGTGTACGGGGGCTTAAACTGCAGATCAGATGGCTGCTTTCAGGTTTGGATGTTGGTGTTGCGAGCTGGACGGAAAGCATGAGGGCATCAGCACAAACAGGGCCATTGCTGGCCATGGTTTGGGCTTGCTGCTGGGGGAGATGCCCTGGGGTTTCTGCTGCCTCACCAGCACGCTCCTGGAAATAAATTCACAGCATTGTAGGAATACCAGTGTCCTATCTGAGCTCTTGTTATCCTCCTCATCTTGTTTATGGGCAAAGAGGAAGCACATCTTATATATAACATAAAGCTAAGAATTTACTGTTAGTATTATTCTTTTTGAATTAGTCAAGATTTCTGTATTAGTGTAGATCTGTTTTGCACACACTTAGTTCCTACCGCTTTTCCTGGAGTTGTGGTCACCCTTCCCTTGTGTCCCTGGGTTGATGGTTTCATTTTGGTGGTGGTGGCAGGTGGTGTCACAGCAAGTTGAAAACATCCAGGTTCTTCTCTGGGAGGAGTATGATGGTCACGCTTGTGACTTCTTCTTGCTTAGGATCCACTAGGCATCATCTTTATATTTTTGCTAGCAACCTTTTACACCTTTCTTCGCTGGCCCATAACTCCACATTGCATTCAACTTTACGTTGTGCCTTTTCTATGTGTTAGGTAGTATCTCTCTTCCCTCTGTCCCGCTCCAGGTCTGCTTTTCCTGAGCTGACCATATGCGAGTTGTTTATAGCCGTGGGGTCTCCAGGGCCAAGCTCCATCTTTTACCATCCCAGGTCTATGCTCATCTGCTTTGCACCCTCTGTCTCTGCTTTTTGTAGCCTGTATGATCAGAGGCCTTGATATTTCTACAGTTCACCATCATGTTAGTTATAAACATCTCTTTCTGCATAGAATATCTGCCTGTTACTGCACTCTCTAGAATATAAACCATGGTTGTGCCACACAATAAACAAAAGTCAAAGAACATAGCCGTAGACAGCAAGTCAATTAAACTGCTCTCACAACTAAGCCAAGTAGAAAAAGCTGCAGCCAGGTCAAGAGATGTTCACATAAGAGGAAGCCATGCAAGTCGTGAGGGCTTGCAAACTCGGTGCAAAGTTTATGGCCTCTTACTAGCAGCGGCAACACTGTATTAATGGCTAGATTCGTTGCAGTCCTTGCTGAGAAGTGTTCTCCACCACAGACACATTTAATGAATCATTTCATACCTTTTCTACTCCTTGATTCTTGATTTTACTCTTTTTGGGCTTTGGATACAACTCCATCAGGGGGGCTTTTAGCGTGCGTGACTGCAAATTGCAGCAGGATGGAGAGACGATGTAGACGTGCAGGTACCAATCCATACTGCATAGGCAGGCAGGGATTATATTCCCTCTAAAAATAAAGTTGTTAGCATTATGTCAATGTCCAGTTGTCTAGAAAAGTAGTCCCTGTACTTAAGGAGCTATTGCTTGATAACAGAGCACCTGCCAGCAGAAAGCTTTATTTTACAGCAAAAGCAAAATGACATTGAAGTGCAGATCTGGCAAGCGAAAGGGAAGTCATCAGTGCAGCTGCCGGGGTGATCCCTGTTACTCCTTTTGTGCTGTTTGTTCCCTGTCGCAGCTCCCTGCTGCCCAAAAAAGCCAAAGCTATCATGGATAAGAAGCTGCTTTAGAAAGCATCGGCTGTTCTTGCAGTGTCAGGATTCTCTGGGTCCAGCATGACAGCAGGGATTAAAAAAAAGGAGAGAAAAAAAAAAAAAAAAAGGAAAGAAAAATCTTCTGCCTTTTCACGTTAAACCAAAACTGTCTAAAAACTCAAGAGCTGCTTAATTGTGGTTTCACCTTTTCACTTTTTTTTTCCCCAGAGAGTATATCAGTACCTTTTTTTCTCTGATTTCAGCTATCTTAGTTTTGTGCACTAAGAATAAAATATCTGTGTATGTTTGAGACTGGTGCACCTTAATGTTCTCTCTGCAAATTATTTAAAATAAGTTAATTCTCATTTGTGGTTATATCTATGGGAATGTGTGTAAAAGAGAAGGAGAAAAAACAAGCCATATGGCAGGGGTTACAAATGGCTGTGCTGCTTAGGGAAATTAATAACTGTGAGGATTGATGTATGTGCGCCTGCTGGGGCTCAGACATCCATATGCCGCTGTTTCAGGAAACTGGCTGAGTCAATAAACAAACATTCGAAAGACAGAAATCGAGCCAGCATACAGCATTAAAAAAAAAAAAAAAAAAAAAAAAAAATAACCCTTTAAAAAGCAAAAGATTATAAAAAAAAAGTCCATCTTGAGCTCTAAGATTCAGAAGCAAAGAAGATTAAAGGGAGCTTGTTTATTAATATATGTCTGCTGCCCATTAGATGCAGCATCTGTTTTCTGATGTTTGCAGTTCTTTTTCTGAGGCTCTAAAATATTTTTTTAACATTTTTTCTAATTCTTCCTCAGCATTAACTAATTACTTAAATAGGGCCATTCAAGAATTCCTCTGGAGCCATCGTTCAGACTCATGAAATACAGAATATGAGTTTCCTGCCTTCATAAAAGAGGGAAACATTTTTAAATGTGATTCATTCCTTTCTTCTCTTTCCTTTCTGGAGGAAATAAGGTTCTTTTGTCAAAACAGAAATTCAGTGAAGCTACGTGCAGCAGTGAGTGCAGAGCAGAGGTGCCTGGAGCTCTCTCTTGGGACACCTGCCCAGAGTAGCACAGGATCTTCACTTTCCTTTAGGCTGGGATTGGACCTCTTCTTTAAAAACTCCTTATTTTCTCCATGAGGCAGAGAAACTAGCTAGAAAACTTGATTCTCCTCCTATCTGGAGCACAGTGCTGGCTGTTTTCCCTGAAGCCGGGTGGACGGTGGCCTTTCCAAACATCCCACGAGGGAGGCGGTTTCTTTGCTGTTGGAGCTTGCGTTTTGGGAAGAAAAGCTGGCATTATGTTACAGCATTGGCTAGGAACTGTCAGGGGAGGTTTTGAGTTATCTCAGTAATAAAACGGGAGCGACCAGCTGCATGGCAGTGCGGTGCTTTTCTGTGCGTGCAAAACTTGGCCAAACCTGACCTCCCTGAACCGAACCTTTTTATGCTGCACTTTCCTGGAAAGAAAAGAAGCATAAATGGAAAACAGTAACGTTGTGTCACATTACTGATTTAGAATTAATGTGGAAAATTAAAAGTACATTCTAGTCATATGTGAGTGATAGCGCCAAAGATATAAGGAAATAAAATCAGATTTTAGTTAGAGAAAATTAACAGAGAGTTTGCAGCATGCAGTGTCTGCAGTAGTCCAAGCAGTAAAATCCTGTTTCATGTGTAACCCGGGGGCCCTGCCCTGGTCCAGCCGATGGCTGAATGTGTGGGGCTGCGGCTGCCCAGCGGGCGCAGGACGGCAGCCACTGCAGGATCGAACCTGCTCCGAAAGCACAGCAAAGCTGCAAGCTAAAAGCTCTTGTCCCCTCTGTCAACTTCCTCTCAGTCAGGAGCGTGAAGGGAAGTAATCCAGTTAAGGCCGCATGTCCTGTCATTATATTCATGTGTTTCTTTTCCAACAGGGAATAGCTTATGCCCCCCTGGTGAGTGAGAACCCATGGTGACACATTTGCTTCACCCCTCTGTAGAGGAAACTATATGCTAGTAAAAGATTTTGTTTTTAACTGCATTAATTTTATACTTTGGAGCTTATAGTTGATTTAGATTATAGTTACAAAATGATGTGAAGAAAGAGAAAGGTGCAACATTCACATGTTCCTCAACTGCTTATTTTCCAATTTCCATTCTCTGTAAAATAGTTACGGGAACCCAGAAGTTCTGTACTTGAGGCCAGGGGATGTTCTTCACCCTTCACTGCTGCTTTGAAGGCTGGTTCAGGTTTGTTTTCCAGTCATGCACCAGAATATTAAAATTTTGACAATTTTTACCCTAGTTTCACTAGAGAATAGATTCTTTTTTCTTTTTTTTCTTTTTCTTTTTTTCTGACTCATCCTTTTACCTTCTGGGAGAAGCTGTTTTTACATCAAGAACTGTGGCTAAAATTTTGCCCATAGGGAAGAAAGTGAGCAGAGCCAGTACTAGCTGCTGACGGGCAGAGTGGAGGTCTAAAAGGCTGCAGATTTGAGTTAAGCTGCAGGCCACTGGGATTAGCGTTCCTTGCAGCATCAGGAACAAAATAAAGCTTTAAAATAGGAATGAAGTCTGACTCCTCACTGAAAACAAAAGCAGTGAAAACACTGTGGCTGTGTGTGAGACTTCCCCCGTCCATGGACATTCCCATGTTAGCAGCAGATGGCTATGGCTTTGCCTGAAGTGCTTTAGGAGGTGCTGACTGTTAGAGCTGTTCAGGTCTCACACATTGCCCCTGCAGGCCTGGCCGTCCCTTTGCCCCTGTTCCCTCTGCAGGGGGAAGCGTGGGGTGTCTAGTGACGTCTGCGCCCACGGTCGGCAGCCCCTGCCGAGGGGCTGCTGGAGTCACTGGATCCTGCCCGGGCTCTTCCCAGAGGGACCCTTTGCAAATTGGTCAATTTAAGAATTGTCTTCTCTTTTGTAGCTCAGGGTTTTTCCCATTTTCTTTCCTTTTCTTTCTCCATGAGTCTCACCATAGTTAGAATCACAGAATAATTAAGCTGGAGAATAGCTTTACGATCATCAAGTCCAATCATAATTAGCAATTTGTTCTCTTTTCAATACTGTTGCTGAAACATTATTCTTTGATGCAGAAATCCTTGAGGCTTTTCTAAGGCTTACTCATTTTTGTTCCAGCAGTTTTACAGTGTCTGACATTGCATGTATAATTGTATTCGGGTTTTACTATAAATTGAAATATGCTTGTCCCTAGAAAATCCCTGAGTGTAACAAATCAGGAAAAAGGGCACAATCAAGATGTGGTGCCCCCAAAATCAAAAGATATCTGCTTAGTTAGTAAATATATATAAAAGGGTAAGGATACTGAAATAAGCACAGTTGCAGTTATTTTGAAGACCTGAACTTTAAGCTTTCTGGCCATGGAAGAGCAAGTGGCCAGTTGAAACTACCCAACTTCATTCTGTGAACTGCCTTGTTGCCCCTAAAACCCAGGATCTCAACAACTCAGTGATCTACAAGGTGAGCTATAAAGATTGTCAGGGACATGGTTGGAGAGAGCCATTCCTGGCAATGGTGTGACAAGGAGCATGCCGTGGTCCTAGGCACCGCTCAGAGTCTCTATCCTGATTGTGTCTCTCTTTGCCATTAGGGTTTTTGTTTTTAACTTGCATACCAATGAGTAATATTGGCAAGATCAGTAAATCTGTTATGTCATCGGGTGATTGGAACATACCTTGAGACACCCTCTCTGAAGTGCTCCGTGTACTTACAGCTCTGCATGCAAACAGAAATTACTTAGCTAGCATGTGCTGTGGGTTAGCATATAGGATGAATTTCAGCTTTACATTACATTCTACTTTCACCAGTTATCAATTTAAACTTTTTATTTGTTTGGATTTAATTTTTGGATTTTTTTTATTTATTTGTTTTCATTCATGCAGAGCCAGTTATATATCACTCTTAGCTGACAAAGAAGAAATAGATATCTTTCTTAACAGATTTTTTCTTTTGTGAGTTTTCCTTGGCTTTAAAAACAGGTGTGTGGAGCTGTAAGTGACAAGTTTTCACTGATGGGACAGGTAGAGAGACGGTAGGACAGGAGCTGATCAGCTGCATCCCTCAGGCTAAAACATAAAGGGCTGCATCTTCTCTTGAGCTCAAATACCACGGACGCAGGATTAGACCAACCAGGGGGAATCCAATGGAAGAATGCCAGGTTGCTCTATGAGGCTGCCCCCACATTGACCTGGATGAGCAGTGCTTAGGTGCTAGTGAGCCAGAAGTTAAACAGAGGTCTGATTTGCTGTTCCCTCCCTGTGCTGGAAAGGACACTCAAGCACAGGCTTTGTGCCAGATTATGGCACTTTGCTGCTGTTAAGAATCGCTCTTCCTGGAAAGAATTCAGAGTCACCCCTTTGCAGTTGGATTTAGTCCTTCTAGGATAAAACAGGAGAGAGAAGCAGAACTGAGCTGGCCTGAGGCACAGTTTAAGCTAGGAAGTGGTGTAGAACTAAGCCTGTTGAATGGACACCACTTACACTCTTATTTTGGCATCATTCCTGGAGTGAATGCAGGCATGGGAGGATATCTAAATATTCTACAGCTCTGTAAGCACAAAACAAGGAATAGTTCACATTAGCAGAAGCACTGTTATACACATGCAGCACTACTGGATTAAGGGGTATTCTATCACTTTATATATATTGGGATATTTTAATGCCACAGTATTTTACAGACTAGATAAGAACTAAGAATTAGAGTGCCACTGCACTCTAATTGTAAGATTAAAAACTTGGAAGTAAAAAGCCCACTGAAGTGCCCAACACTCTCTGTTCATTTAGAGAGCTCGCCTTCATCCACTGAGCGAGGCAGCGGTTTTGTTCAGGCTCACTTCCAGCAGTGATGACAAGTAGACGTCACCAACTACACTCTAAATAATTGTGGCTAAAAATCTAGCTACTTACCTTGGTCTGAAATTAATTAGACCTCCTGTTTTTCAGGTCCTGATCCAATTGGCTATTCCTCTTTGTTTTTCTCCCCGCTGCTCAAGTCTGTTTTCTGTCACTTGAATTCTGCATTTTCTCCCCTTTCCCGTACAGGACTTTGATGAGAGATTTGTGTCTAACTGCTTTAAATCTCGTCTTTCCTGGTGATTCCCTTTTCCACGCTTCTGCGCCCTGGCTGGTGAGTCTATTTCTTTAATTTGAAGTGCATAAGAATCACAGGCCAATTGTAAATCACAAAGCTGCCTTAACATGCCTGGAGAGGACAGGAGATTCTCCAGAAATATCTCCCCAGTATCCATCGGAAATTATTCACCATGACCCAGACAGCATGACAGACAAGTCTTGTACGAGGGCTTGAAACACTAACCTCGTTTCACCGTTGCATTTTTACTCTGAGCTACAAGGAAATCTAGTAGTGACATCATCACAGTGCTGTTCAGTTCAATGTTAGTACTGTTAATGATATGGTTCTTTATTTTTTTTAAATGAGAATAAACTTAGCTAAAGTACTTTCTTATGCATCAGTGGCAGAATAGCATGGCTTTTAACAGGAAAATACTCTTTTCTCTCCTTGAAGGTTTGATTTGTTATCAATAGAAACAAGCTGGCTTTGAAGCAAAAGTTGCTCAAGTAGTGGACACATCAGCAGGAATAATACTTGTAATAGCAGTAATCCTCATTCTTATCACGCACATGACTACATTTGGTAGCCACAGCCACCCCTGCTTCAGGCAGAAACCATGTCTCTCCTCATGGGCTGCTGGTGCAGCTTTTGGCTGCTTGTGTGGGAAATCTGCTGGGTGTGAGTGAGGGTCCTTGTCCCATGTAAGGGGACCTTTGAGGCAGCAGTGGCTGCCATGCATACAAGATGTCCCTAAGTCACAGCAAGGGCAAATCTCAAGGACAAATCTTGCCACTGGAGCCCTTGCAACTGCTCCCTCAGCATAAGCAGAGAGGCCAGTCCTGAGCCCACTGGCCTCTCTCAGCTATCACAGAGAACTTACCCAAAACTCGAGCCACAGCTTTTGGGGACTCGTTATGGACATCAGTTTCACTTTGAAAAAGGATGTTGGTAGACCTCAAGATCAAGCTCCATTGATCAGAATTTGCTACTGTGAGACAGTAAATCTGGATGGTTCCAAAGCCCTGCTGCAGCCAGCAACACAGTACCGATATTCCCATAGGTAGAAAAGTCACTGATGTACACTGGTGTATACCGTAATATAACTGTTATCTTTCTAGGGTACCTTGGAGGTAACAGCCTCTTTGTGAAGGAGAGATTTAACATCCTCTTTGCTGGTTGGTGCCAGTGTTTTGTCTGTTTAGAATTACAGTATCTCACTAAGAGCGTCTCTGAGGCAAATGGAGCTGATTCCTTCCTGTTCTGAAAACTTGGAGCCCATCAGATTTCTACAGACTGGAAGGCAATTATCTTGGCATTTCACAATCTGTTTTTTTTCTTTTTTTCTGAACAAAATCCAAATCCTTCAACATTTCATTGCAGCTTCCTGTTTTATAAAGTTCTATCATTGCTGATTATAAACTCCAGGTTCTTAGTTTGCCTCTATCTTTCTTGAAGCCAGTGTCCAAAATTAAACACACCGTGTTAGCTGAGGCATTCCTAATGTCACCATGACACTGAAAATTACTCACTAAGGAGGATGCTTTCCAATGATTTGTGTATTATATCATAGTGATTACTTCTAGAACATAATTCTTTGGCTGACAGATGACAACAGCATTCCAGGCAAGAATTCCCTCAAGAGGTGAATTCTGAGGAGAAAACAAGTTCTAGTTTAGCTTGTTGCAGCAAATGGACTTGGAAATTTTTAAACCTCAGCATGCTACACACAACAAAGGATGAGGGATTAGTACTGTATTAGGATAGCAACATTCAGGTCATGTCCTGCATTTCTTATGAAAAATTTGTTATCTTGGTCACTATATTTGTGTGAACACAGAGAAAAGTGCCAAGCAGAGACAGACAAGGTATCTTTGAACAACCAGTGCTTGAACAGAAGGTACTTCAGCTGTATCCATACTGTTCCATTTAACTTTACATGCATTTCTCCAATAAGAACCTATCTTAGACCAAAACTATCAGTTTGGAATAACATTTGCCTTTGGTTCGGGTGTTTTAACACCATATCATCATATAATTTGATTCTGTGCAGCCTATGAAATTACTTAAATGGCACTGACACTGAAATGTTAAAATGTAGCTGCACAAATTTGCCTGTGTGATCTTGGGAGACAAGCACTTTGGGTATCTCTTTCTGACATCTAATCTCACCCACTTTTTGGATCTCAACATTTTACTCAAAATGCTTGTTCTTCCAGATGGAGAATCAGTGGGACATTCACTTAGAATCAAATACAGTCAGAGCCTAAAAGGAAGCAGCTTTTTGAGGTCTCTCTGTAATATAACTTTAATCCCTAGCGTATTCCTGATATAAATTAGTACTGATAAAAGACTTAGAAATGGGAAACATTATGCAATGAGGGTAAAAACTCCTCCATTACTCTGCTATTTAGCATGATAGTAGCAGGTACATCTATCTTAAGCATTTATCTTTAAACTTTCCTGGCTGAAAGAGATGAAATCCCTCAGGAACACAGTCAGTGTTCCTGAACACAGACATCTTCCTCCCAGCTGATAGATTAATATAAAAAATTAAACTTCTAATGGGTGAAATCAAACCTAATCTGAAGCCTAGTTACTTTTGCAGGCTCTTTAGTTCTTCTTCCTCCCTGGTTTGACAGAGCCTTCAAGCTGTTAATGCTTAAATATTTTGTAAATTAGACCCCAAGCATCTTGTTTTCCACAGAAAAATATTGAATTCTAATTATTCAGCTGAACATGAAAGCGTGTCTAGCTCTAAGCAACCAGACAGTCTGCAGCTCTGATTAGTCACCTAAGCATAAGTATCTTGCAGCTTTGATTAGTCATCCAGTTAGGAGAAAATTTTCTAGTTCTAATAATAAAGATGATATTTTGCAGTAAAATTAAGATACAAATTCAGTTGGAAAACGGCAAGGATAAGAATTTGTATCCTCTTTCCAAGAGAGCTGATAAGCTATGATACATTTACTAATGCATGATGGAGAATTAAATATATTGAATCTATCACAGAGAAAGGTATAGTAGTTTTCCTGTAGGAAGATTCATCTATTAATGTTGAATTTGTTACAGATAAACACACTGTAAATATGAAAGTTTTAGAAATATCTACAAAAGACTCTTTTTGGAACCCAGTCCTGCTGAGACCTTTCATTATTAAGAGCCTTCAGAATTTCAGATTTAGCTAAAGGAAAATGTGTAGATTTTTGTTTCAAACATTTGACATCATTTTGCGTTCTTTTTGCAAATACTGTAAATGACACAAATACCTTCCCTGATTCATACTAGTCACCTCTGCTGTGGTACCCTTCTTTTTGACCTAGAACAAAAAATATTTATTTTTTGAATCTGTACTTTCATTCATGGTAACATTATCAAGTGGATGACGAACTGAGGACATTACAGGTAACAATTATATTGAGTTAGAAAGTGATTAATCTAAGCGAGCATCTTATCTGAGGACAAAAAGAGGGTAAAATATGAGAAAAAAAAAAGTTGTAATCGGGAACAAAAGGAAAAGACAGGAGACCGAGCAAACGACTAACCAGCAGTTAAATACTGGGGAAGAAATCTTGAGACTACTGTACATAATTGCCAAAATAAATTTTAAACTCTGCTTTCATTAACAAAATGGTCATTATCAGAGACTAGTTATTATTACTGCTAGACAAACATTGCTATAAGCAATCTAGAGTTCTGTTTCTCATGTCCTAATATTTGGCTTGGATCTGAACCAGTCTTCCAAATGATTTGCTGTTTTCCATGGTCAAATCATTCCTTAGTTTCTATTCTGCTTCTAGGATAAAGTGTAGTAATCTTACTAAATATTATCTTCAGCCAACCTGTATTACAGTGAAAAATTTTATCTATCATCTCCCAGTCCTGTTCAATTTGTTCATCAGTGACCTGGATGAAGGCACAGAGTGCTCCCTCAGCAAATTTGCAGATGATACGAAGCTGGGAGGAGTAGCTGACACCC
>JAWLRI010000760.1:343697-358542 GCA_034781795.1 Crypturellus tataupa | reverse complement strand
GTGTGCAGGGAGGTTGGACTAGATGACCTCTAGAGGTCCCTTCCAACCTTAGGCATTCTATGATTCTGTGATTCTATAATTCTATGATCTCAGCTATTCCTTCACTTCATAAATTGATGAAAAACAGAAGAATTTTCTGAATGAACAGACAGAGGAAGAAAGATGAGGAGAAACAGAGATAAGCATGGCACAACAGCAGCATATTCTTCAAAAAAGTCTTGCACTTCTGGTGCAGAAATGTGGGGAAGTCTACCTTTATACAGGCACTGAACAAAGGGTGGATTGTGTCCCAGGACTTGGAATATGTTTCAAATCTAAAGTAAATTTCAATTCTGCTTGAGGAAAAATTCTGTCTTTCTCTAAGTGACTGTCTGCAGACTTTTGAGCATAAATGACAATCCCTAAACTAGAGAATAGATGAAACAGTTCACTGAAGAAACACAATCAGCTGTTATTGGTGTCAGTTTCACAGCATTTATGATTCTTTTGAACATGTCACACAGTATGTTTGCAAGGGCTGTAGGATCAAGATTACATTGTCACACCATTTTATGACAAACTTAATCGGCCACTGAGATGGTGTCAGTCGGAGTTATCAAATCTATCATCTTCCTGGTTTCTGAAAGCAGATCTCCGTTACAAGGAAATGAAATCAATCCAGATCTCCTTCAACAAGACCACATATTACTAGCACCTCACTAAAGTGAGCTGTCACTCATTCAAAACGGATTGTCTGGCTCTGCAAAACAGGATGTTTCTTCTCTTTTCTCATGTCCTTGGGGATATCAAATGAATAGACAATGCTGACATTTAAAAGTATTATCATTGGCATCTGAATTTTCACCCAGTGAAAAGAAGATAAGGTGTTTCACCTTGGAGTTTCTTGTTCACTGTCTAAAATCTCAAATAAATACTTGTGTCTTTATAAATCAGGAATGTTTCCCTCAAAACTAGGAAAGTAAAGCCTTATT
The DNA here is from genome assembly GCA_034781795.1 of Crypturellus tataupa. Lineage (NCBI taxonomy): Eukaryota > Metazoa > Chordata > Aves > Tinamiformes > Tinamidae > Crypturellus > Crypturellus tataupa. The sequence goes on along the minus strand of JAWLRI010000760.1, from coordinate 357,571 downwards.
TTTGCTCAGTGAAACTTCACATGTCAGAAAGAAATTGACATTTATCTGGGACTCCTTGTTAGCTCTCTGCATTACCAGTAGAGTATGAACCAGAACAACTGAGAACGTGCTGACATAATTGGAAGTTTCCACATTGTCTAATTTTAAATTAATTAGACAGCAGGAGTTATTGTTAGTTTCCAAGGGTCAGTCCTGCTTGAGGAGGTGTTGAACCTGCCTTGGACCATCCATCTTCTCAGTCCTGCACAGCTCACAAGCTTGGACACTTGGCCAGGCACAGACATGCATGTGAGTCACAGGAAATGGCCTGGTCTTCTGGCAGGGGTAAAGCCAACCCCTGGCTTGGGGTCACCTCTGGAGAAACCTGCCCTGAGAGCATCCCTGCTGGGGCGCAAGCGTCAGAGTGGTACCATGCTCACTTGGGTGTCTGCTGTACTGCTCCCTGTGCTAGAATGAGCTCATCGACTTTAAATCTCCACAATAGGAAAAAGTCTAAATACCTTACAGAGAGAGAGGAAGAATTGGAAAGAAAGATGAATTGAATGAATTTCAGGCATAATATATGAGACTTGATATGTTTATATTGCATCCTCAGAGCCTGCAGCAATAGGACTATTTCAAATGAGCAACATGCATTTCAAATTCACTGTCTTTCATTCTGTTTACTTAGCTAACAGCAGTCAGCAACTCACGGGTCTCTATCCACAACAGCACTCAGTAAGTATTGCCACATTGCATCAGGTCTAGAAATAAAATACCTTTTTCTCTTCAGGATTGTGAGTTATAATCTGCATAAGAAACATATTATGAAGCATACAATAGCCACTTCAATACTGCTATACTGCCATGAAATTAGCAGAATGACTGCAAGTGTCCCTTAACTTTCTCTGTGGATGTAGTCTTTTCTTTTCTGAATTCAATTCAGAATTATTCAATTACAATTATTTTTCAGTTGTTAGTAATGATTTTAGATCCTAATTACTGAGTGTAATATTTGCTCTCTATCTTCATCGGTTTAGTTGCATGGAAAAATTCACCTCTGCACTCCAGTAGCCAGTAAGTACAGGATCTGGCATTGCATGGTAGTCACAACTCTGAGCTTTCTATTTTTATTGATATTTTAAGTTTATGAGATGATCAAAAAGTGATATTTGAAGAAAATAATTTCTGAAGTATCCAGATATTTGGCTCAGAGCACATCTGCTGTTTATCTGGTGTGAAGGAGCCTGCAGCTGAAACAGTCCATGTATAATCATCAATCAAAGACTCTCGTTGGCTTGTCCTCAAGCTGAGTTATTAATGAGGAAGTAGAAACTGAAGAGAAGGAAAAGAAGCTGGAAGCAGTTCACGCTGAGATGGACTCTGGTATCATTAAGGCTTTGAGGAGCCAGATCTGGAAACTTGTTTGCTCAGAATAAATCTGCAAGCTCTGAACAAGAGATAGCATCTTGAGATATGGTCTTGAGATAAAAGTCAGATAAAAATATTTCTTAATGAGCTTTATGTTTTGGTTTGATGTGGTATTATTAAAGCAGGCATATGTTATTGCAAGCTCATTGCTTTTGCCTTGCCCAGATGCCCAACATTCATGGAGATGCTTGTGCTGAATGACACACCTTTCACTGCTTTCTTTCGTTTCAGCTATCAGGAGGACCAACCATGCGAATAATTGTTCTCTGAGTAATTCATGCCATTAGCTTCAAAAAGATTTTGAAATTCAGAAAATCTCAAACCAATTTTTGATCTATTTCTTTGTTTTGATAGGAGTGATAGTAACAGACGTAGAAGCAGGAGGAGTTTTTGCCTTGTCCTTCCATTCATGGCTGTTCAAGAATCTCATTATTCTAATGAATAAAAAGGAATCTTCTCCGGATTATGAAATTATCCATGAAGAGTTAATATCACACCTCTTTGATCTTATGCTATGTGTGTTGCAAATACAAGCAAGTATTCAGCTTCTCCAAAGACTTCTGAATGAATGAATATGAGTCCCATTTCCAGAAGCCTGTTTCATATTTGCATACTAATCATCAAATAGCATTTTTTTTTTATTTATGTAGCATCTTCAACTGTCACTTCAATGCAAGGATAATATTATTTTAGAAAAGTTCTGGTCTACTTATAGTAATTTTACTTCGTATTCTCACATATACCTCATACAGATGACTAGATCCCATATATATTCAGCTAGGGCAAAATACAGCTAGTACAGAGCTAATTATCTGAAGTCTACTAGACTAATAGATAAGGGATGACAATATTGTGAGGACATGATTTAAAGCTTAGTGTAAGTGTTACAGTATTTGTGGACTATCACTTGGTCACCTGAATTTTGATCATTTTCCTCACTGAGATGGCAGCACTGACAGTTCATACACAGATGAAGATAGAACATAAACCACTGTGATTATTTTCCAGATTTCCAGTGTGATGAAATAGAAATATTTTAAAATGTAAAATTGCTGTGATGATCAGATTGTTTGATTTTCAGCTAATAGGTGCTTTGGATTTAAATAAGTTGTGGTTTCCCATTTCATTTCTAAATATACATCCTGTGTGCTGAATAACTTATTGACCCTTCGTCATTTCTGCTCATTGTCCTCCTGGATGACAATGTCAGCTTGAATGCAGCACAGACTGGCTTTAAAGACACCATGCTTTTTTTTCAGTAATTTTCTCCTAAATGTGGTCTATTCACAAATATAAATCAGCGACATATTGCACAGATCTATTATCCCAAATTATCTGTAATTCCTCCAGACACTGAGAGCTATCTTATACTACAATACATTTTCTTTCATACGATTATTGTCCAGTATTGGAGAAAGAAATATCTTTATAAACAAAATAGCTTTGTTTCATTGTAACAGAACCACTTTCTGCTTTGGACCTGTCAGAAGACCTGCATCATAAGGTTTTGCAGTCGATATAAATTCAAGATATGTCCATCATAAAAAGGGAGCTCTTATCCCTCGCAAGTACTGAGTGTTTGATGGATGTCATTTATTTTAGACTTGTACTTGTTTATTCACTGGAGCTTATGAATAAAACCTATTTGGACATATCTAAACTATTGGATAATAATATTTTTAACCAATGAAAATGAGTGATCATCTACACTACACTCAATAGAAATTTATTATAAATGATCATAAATATTTTCTGTTATTTCTTACATTTTTACCTCGGCAGACTGAACAATTTTTAGCTCTGTACATTGGGATTAGGAGTATGTACACAACAGAGATACCGAGTCATTTGATGCAGTAAAATGCAGCCGTGATTTAAACTTATCGACACACATGCAGCTTTGCTTTCCCTTAACTTTTTTGGCCTGAAATTCTTGAGACATTTGAGCTCTAAAAGAGACTCCAATGCCACTGTGAGCCCAAGACCTCTCAGGAGCAAGCCAAGACTGAATTTTGTTCTCTTCACTGTGGCAAAAGTGAGACAAAACCCCCATCAAGCAGGTTTAATCTACATAGGTCAGCATTACTCTAGTACATTTCTACAGAGTGTTTTTGTGTTGCATTATTTCCCTATGCTGGAAAAATGATCCAACGGTGAGTGTGTTCTGGATGGGCTCGAGATTCGGCAATAATCAGGTCAGAACGAGGTGACTGCATCGAGCATTTATTCAGGTGAAAACACATAAAAGCAGCAAAGTATGGATAACTACTCACGAGGTGATACCTGCCGATGGGATACTGGACCCGAACATCCTCTTGAGCTGGCAGATCAGAGAGAGAGAGAGTTGCTGTCCGGCTCCCACGGAGACAGCACAGGCCTCAGAGTTAGGAGTTTCTCCTTCCCCCTCTCTCTCCTCACTGCCCTCCTTTATGCCCCACACATCCTGGCACACAGGGTGAGTAGGACCCAGGAGGCAGGACAGGGGGCGGACAAACGCCGCCTTCAGTTGAGCAGCTCTCCCTGCTGAGTGCACAGGCGCGCGTGCCAGTCGAGGGTCCCAGCCCTCAATTCGAGGGTCTTGCTTTCCTCCTCTTCTTCCTCATTCCCAGGTGTTTGACCTCCAAAGCTAGTTTGGAGGATGGCTGCGGTTAAGTTGGCTATGAGCCCGGTCGAGCAGCTGCCTTCAACAGGCTGTCGGAGGGAGCTGCCTGTGAAGCGGGCTGAGCAGCTGCATCTGTGCTCCTTATCGCTCAGCCTAGGCAGGCAAACACCTTCTCTCTCGAGGTCTGGACTCTGCTTCCCACAGGAGATTTTTATGACTCTACAGATCATAGAAATTTCTATCTCCAGTACAGAGTGTAAGTGCATTTACTTCAGGAGGCAAATCTAAGAGAGGTATAGGCTGAGAGGGAGATATACATTCCTGCAGCATCTTGGGGACTCAGAGAGCCTTGTTTGTGGCCATCGCTCTGGCCATCATAACGCTTTGCTCTGGACACCTGATGAGACCTCATTTCCCAGACAGAAAACCAGGCAGAGACCAGATCGGTGAGGGCCAATGAGTATCCATCTATTTGTGTTGTACCTGACCTGTCACTGAAGGACCTCAGTGGAGACAGCCAAGTTGATGAGACTCAGTGCATCTTCTTAAGCTTAAGTTTAGTTAAGTTCATAAAATAAACTTCTGAACAACTACAAATTTAAAAAGATTATTTTCTTGCCTTCATTTTAATATATTAGAACCGACGTTTTACCAAAAATGTCCGTTATGACTCTTATGTTAATCACTCTCATTCATTTTGGAGTAAATTAATTTTATTTGTCAGGTACGTTATTACATTCTAGTTAATGAACAGATACAGTTATCATAGAAACCTATAATAAACTAATAAATATTTTTTTCATGTCTTATGTTTCCTTTCTTATAGGTGAAACTTCTAAAACAAAAACAAACATGTGCTTTTGTTCTTTCCCTCCAGTCTTCTTCCCAGTCTTGAGAAGGATTCGTTTGTTTGGAGGTTGTCACTGGAAATGGAGGCTGTGGTACAGAGACTTATAATGGGGATACTCTAAAAGCCTAAGAATATTTGTCTGCAAATGTTCTTGATGTAGATAATTGCTCAAAAACTCTGGGGATAGCAGATGCTGGCCCAGGAGAAGTAACTTTTTTCTTTTCTTTTTTTTCCCCTTGCATCAGCTGTTATTATCAGCCATCAGACTGAATCAGAATGAGGTCTGGATAATATTTTTCATTCTGTCTTGCAATGTCTTGCAAAAGAAAACATATTAATTTACCCTGGACATAAAACAGTTGTGACAAGTATGTTTGGATTTAGTACCAAAGGAATGATATTTCTTTCTTTTTCTTTTTTTTTTCTCTTATTTCTTTATTGTGCTTGTATCTAAATTGTAAATGTCTAACAATTCATCATTTTCCTGTTAGTGATTATAAGTGTCTGTTTTCTGTAGTTTGTAAGTGTCTTCTCTGAATGAGCTTGAAGTTCTGCTTCTCCAACTCACGAATCATTTAAAAATCACAATAGCATTTGTATTAATTGACTTTTAAAATTACACTATAAACAAACTAAAATTCATTTTACAAATACAAAAGAAGTCAAAGAGAAGAGACAGTAGTGTTTTATAATAATCAGTACCTAATGCATCACCTCTTTTTTTTTGAAGTAATATTCATGTTTTAACTGAGAGAATTAAAGTGCTTATCATATTTTCTTTGTTTTCAAAGTAGATTTGGTGAATGTGAGTGAAGCTAACTTGTTGTCATTCTTAAGTTGTCTTCATTTGTATGATGTCCTCCTAGATGTTCCTTCCTACAGCATTTTTCTAAAGCAGATCACTTCCAGTTGAGTCACAGACATACAACAGAAACAAAGAAATCAACAAGCAAATAAAGAAGAAAAAGAATAAATAACATAATTTATATTTCCTGCTTTGTGACTTTTTGCAGGACCAGATTATGACCTCTTTGTATAGAAAAAAAAGAAAAGGGAGAAAATCTATCGAAAAAGATGGATACAGGGTATTCTAATATGTTTTTCTAATAATATTTTATAAGCTAAGTATTAAATCCAGTTTTCCTGTGCACAATCTGTGACAGGGTTTAAGAGATTATCCTAAACCAAGGTAAGAAATGCATAGCAAAACTGACCAAGTCAAGGGCATCAGAAGTATTTGTTGTATCAATTTTCTTTCTAATACAGTGGATTTGAGCATCAGAAAGACTAGGAAAAACCTTACTACTACGTTCACAAAAATCCAACACCCTGCACAACAAATCCCCTTCCCAAAGCCTCTTCGAGTCCAAGGCGTACTGAATCTTCCAGGCCTGATCCCTTAAGGAAGCCTCTTTTTCCTCCAGGCTGGGCTGCAAAGCTCAGTTCTGTTGGGCCGGGATCCAGGCAGTAGCAAGGAGAGATGAAGTGAAAGAGCTGTGGAGGATTAATGGAGCTTTTGGTGGATAGTCACCTACTGCCTCCTCCCCATCAGTGTATAGCACTCCCCATCCAGTCCTCTTCTGGCTCTGTTTATACTGTTAATGTTCCTGGCACTGAGGCCAGCTGGTCTTGAATAGTTCTGGTCACATACATCCTCTCCAACAGGATAGGGACACTTAGCGTATCTGCTGGACCATCCCCTGCCCACACTAACTCTTGAACTTCACCGGCAGGTGATTTGGGATGGTGCTGTCAATCCTAACTGCTCTAACAATTTAGCGACATAAATAGTTCAGTTACAGAGTCTCATCTTGTTACTTAGTTTACCATATAGATAAGCCCTTGACTTCCAGCCCTGTCCTCTACCTCCACCCGACTCTGCAGCTCTGAAGGCCGTCTTGCCTTTCAGCACAGTCCTCCAGGCCACTCTCCTAGCACCCCTTCCTCTAGAACCTACAGTACAGAATCCACTCTAAATTGTCACCTCTCTTTCTGGATCTTCAGCAGTGCTTTCCCTCCTACTGAAACTTGTCCCACAGCCTCCCACACTGCCTGCTCCTCCTCTGCCTCCAGGTGGGGGAATTGAGTGGGAAGAGAGGGCAGAATACAGTCTTGGTGACAGCTTCTTGGTAAAAGGTTTCTTGGAGAAAAATCCAAAGGATTTCTTTATAAATTCAGATAGTGTTTTTGATTAACATGATTTAGAAGTGAACACAGAGCGAGACTCTTTCATTGTTGATTGTTCATATCTGAATGATGGGATTCATAATTGAAATTAGAACAGAAACTACAGTTGATAAAATTTTATCTACCTAGTTTGTGGGTCTGCCTAGAGCAGACTTGATACACTAAAAACATCTCTCTCAAATGTATTTCTTCTTGTATAAGACCAAAGTTAAATATTCCTAAGGAAACAAAGAATATCAGAAGGCAAGCATTATTTATTTGTAAAAAGGCAGAAAATATAACCAAGAGATCAGTTTGGCAGATGGAGAAAAGAGCATGGCAGATCTGTATTCAGAAGCGAATGTCTGAAAGTCGCAGAAGTTTTAAGATACACTTAGAAAAAGGCATTAAGAGACTCTTTACGTTGGTTTTCAGTTATTCAAATATCCTAAATCCTTCACTGTCAAGCTAAAGTATTGGTATACTTAAAGTCCCATTTTGTATGACAGAAAAATAAATGAAGTCATAATAAGTATTAGGCATTTATGATCCAATAGATGGAAATTTAGATGGCTTGATGGATTACTCAGAAAGTTTTTTAAAATAAACATTCTTATTGATATACATATATCTTAATTCTTGTTCCTTTTGTTCAGAAACATGATAGAAAATATGTTTATGTTGTCATTAAATGACCCCAACCCAATATTTTCACCTGATGATTGAGTTTCCTTGTTCCATTGTTAAGAATGTATTACTCGTGTCAGATCATATTAAAATATTCACGGTGGTTATTCATCTGGCATGGTTTTGCCATGGAAGTAAACTATTTTAAAATGTTCTATAAGCAATTCAGGACAAAGGTAATCATGAATATTGATTCATCTTTATGGTCTTTGATAAGGTAAGGATTTTTAGTAAGACCTTTGACAGTCTCCCACTGCATTCTCTTGGAGAAGCTGGCAACTCATGGCTTAGACATATGTACTCCTTAGTGGGCAAGAAACTGGCTATATGTCTTTCATACTCTGTTTAAAAAAAAACAAACATGCAAATAAGTACAATAATTGCAGATTTAAAAAGAGATTTGCTTATGAAGGCAAATAATTCTTGGCAGCAGCATTCTCTATTTCAGAAGATTCAAAGGCTACACTACCCATCTCAATGTCTTCGGTGTTGTTTTTATCCTCTTCACATCTGCACAGTCACAGCTTCAGATTAATGAACTTCTACAGCCGTAGTCTGACAGGAGTGGGTACACTGTCATCGCCGTTTTTCTTATGGCACTTCATAATGGCAAACTGAAACTATGTACACTCATTCAGACACAGCTTCACAAGTTCCTTATCTTTTCAAGTGCTTTTGTTCAGGATAAGAGCGAATTCCCTCTCAGGAGCTGGGATCTATCATCTCAGTCACTTCCTAGATGTCTCAGAAATATGTAGGCTTGTTCTTCTTACATGATAACAAGGAAATAACAAACTATGTTATTGAAAATATTGATATTTCCCTCTTAGACAAAGTTCTGAAAATATCTAATACTAGAATAAACCCAAATATTGGGGTAGCTTGCAGAAAATATTCCATATATTTATGCTGAAAAGTAGCAATCTTCTGAAGTTGTATTGATGACCATGCCTTCCATTCCAATCTGAAATTGTATTAAATACCTTTCTCTTTCCCCTGCTTAGCTGTATACATATTTCATTTCAGCAATAAAAGCGTAGTTACAGTAAATGTCACAAAATTACCCCATATCATGTAAATTAGAGCACCATGAACTTTTTATGAGGGCACCTATTTCTCAGTTCTGTAATCATTCAAGGAAATTCATTTGTATGGAGAAGCATTTGTGTGGTTGTGTGGAAACACATAAAATTATTTATTATTATTATTTTACTTCTAGTCATTGTTCTGTTAGTATTATTTCAGTGAAACAGTTGTGTTTCTAAGTAGTGCAATCTTTTAAAAGTTTACTTTTAGAAAGAGATTCTGTCTGGTTAGGTAAAGTTGTTTTTGTTTTCTATTTGACAAAAGCTGGCACTGGCAAGCTTTGCTTCATTTATTTTCAGTTTTATAAAACTTAATAATTAAAGCAGATATTCCCAAGCCATACACGAATTCATCTACATATTATGTCTAAGAGCTACTCAGATATAATGTTCATCTTGCACAAAAAGCAGAACTATAAAAATATTTTCCAAAGGTTATGCCTGAGTAAAATAATGTGAGAGTTCATACAGGAATTTTATTTTGAAGTTTCCTTTTAAAACTCAAAAATGTACATTTACTTTTTATTAGTATAAATAAGATGCTTTAAATTTCAGTGGACCCCTAAATTCTTTTCATAGTACTGAAAAGATGTTAACTAATTAGTGCTACAAGGGACCACTGGAAGGGAAATATCCTTTATGTCATCTTTATTCCTAATTACAGAGCTAGCATATGGAATATGGAGAAGTATATATAGCATATGAAATTAGGATAAGGAAATTGTGGGTTTGTATTTGGTGACATGGAGGTGAGTTGCATGCATGTTATCAAAAGGAACATGTGATTTTTTTAGCCTCATATCAAGACAGTCAACAAAGCTTGAATAGCCCCTGGAGCTGGAGCTGAGGAAATGGCTCACAAAGATGCAGACACAGCCTTCCAGACCTGTCCTACCAGAGCAGAGGGAGGGATCAGCTCCCTTCCCCTACTGGCAACACTCAGCCCCGTGCAGCCCAGGGTGCTGTTGCCATGAGGGCACACTGTGGCTCATGGTCAGCTTGTCCCCTGGGAGCTTCTCTGCAAAGCTGCTCTCCAACCGACTGGCCCCCAGCCTGTGCTGGTGTATGGGATTATTTCTCCCCATTTGCAGAGTTGGGCATCCAGGTTTCTTGTGCAATGTATGAAAAGATTAAGGTTCCCAGCACTTCAGATTCCTAAATTGCAGGACGCTTCAGTGGGAGCCATCTGCCCTTGGTGCTAGTGACTGAGTGCTTATCCTGAAAGTGGGAAAATGGTGTTCGACTTTGGTCTGTGGGGAATTCAGCCCGTGTGAACATCATTCTACTCAGGAGAATGAGTTTCATAAGCACTGAGTGGAGGAAAATGAGAGCAAACTCAGCATTTCCACTGGTAGTACTGAGGCTGGATCCAAGTGAAAGCGGCTGATGTAAAAAGAAAGGCCAACAAGGCAGTGCCCAATGAATTGGGGAAATTATTAAACTGGTGATGAGGAGCACAGTGGCTTCTGGTCTCTGCTAAATTTCTTATTCTTTTATGGTTAATGCTGTCTAATATAGAATGCATAAACAATGCAAAGCAGGGACAGGTTTCACATGAAAGTGTTCTAGCTGCCAGACTATAGGCAGCCACTTTTCCTTCACCAAACAAAGCTTGCTTGTTGTTACCTTACCTTTCTATTCCAAAGGAAACAAAGCTTGTGTGTTCAAGTCCCTGTTAAAAAAAAAAAAAAAAAAAAAAGATGTAAAAAAGGATGTTTTGTCATCCTTACAACTGCCTCCTACAAACTGCACATCAGCACAGCTGCTCATGCATAACAGCACGTACGAGTCAGGCCCAAGCTCACAGGTCTTAAGATCTTCTCAAAGTTCATTAAAAGCTTCACTTGTTCTAACAGGGAAATTGACAGTAAAAGCCTATCAATTTCAGCATAAGGAAAAAATAAGCTCTAAGTATCAGCAGCACTGGAGCTGCAATCCCCAATGAGGGGCTTGCTTATTTCTACATAACTACATATGACATTTATTTTGAACAGCAATTAGCACGGTAACATTCAACAGGTCATTTGACTACAGTGTGACTGGCTCTCAAGGCATTTTTTGTTCATGTGTTTCCAGCTAGAAGGCAGGAGCCTGAAGGATTCAACCCCTCGCCCTTCGGTTCAGTTGCTTGTAATGACAGGACTGAGAAGTTTGTTTTGAGCTTTTACATATCAATAAGATAACTTATCATGACACTCTGCTTTCATTGCAGACAGCAAGTACCCAGAGATAATACTAAAGAATCTTCGCTTTTAAAATGCAGCTGTTTCAGGAGACATTTTCAGTTCTGTCAGGCCCACTCTTTCAGCAAAAGAAAACTTACACTTAACAATGTAGATCAGGATTAACCAGAGACATTTCTTTAAAAATATATCCTTAATGCCTCCTGTTACAGAACAGGATGCATCTGCAAAAGGCATTCTTAAGCCTAGTCACCCTGACACTGGACTCTGACACCAGTGAGGAATAGGTTAATCATAAAGACTAACACAGTTTTCTCCTACCAGCAGGAGATTTAGGAAGAGGGGCAATGAGCACAAACTGAAACATGCAAAAATTTACTTGAATAAAATAAACTATTTTCATTGTGAGGGTGGTTGAGCACTGGGACAGGTTGCCCAAGGAGGATGAGGGGTCTCCATTCCTGGAGATGCTTGAAACCCAAGTGGGTGCAGTCCCAGGCCATCTGCTGCAGCTGATCCAGGATGGTCTCCAGGAGTTCCCACCAACCCCAGCTATTTTACAACTCTGTCATGGCTTTACACTCTTGCAGCTAGATCACTAGCAAGTGCTTTGTTTTCCATTTACTGAATTTCACTTTTGGCACAATTAAATTTAGACTAAACCCACGTTATACCTCCAGGACCTTCAGTCATTAAGAGCACTCGCCTTAAATTCGCATTTGGGAATCCAGTCTTTTGACAGATTTATAATCATGACTCAGCCCATCACTACACTCAGCTTTAGACTCAAAAAGACGCACTTGGTCTTCTAAAGAACACTTGGTGTTCTAAAGGAAATTGCCTACTAAAAGAAATCATTGAGCCGAGTTCTGCACCAGCAGGTGGAAAACAATAACCTTGCATGATGTAGCACCACACTGAGATCAACCTGATTTTTGCATTATAGAAGCAGCACATAAACCAGAATGACTTTTCCATTTCATCGCTCGTTTCCATATGAAAGAATATGAAAAGCTGAGGATGATAAGATCTAGAAGGATAATCAAGATTACACTCCTACATTAAAACACAGGGGAATGTGCCAGGGAGCTCAGACTCCTAAGCTTTAATGCTTTGACTGATTCTGTCTGCAGTTTTTGAGGGAAGCAAAACATCTTCAGGGTGACAGCCCCTCGAAGGTGAGAGGTTTGCAATTCAGGAACAGACTTAATGCTTTGGTAATACAGCAAAAAATGATGAATTATCAACATATTGCACCTTATCATCACAGCTTCTTGATTTGATTGCAAGCACTGACATAGTAGATACTTCAGCACATGCTCCTTGCACTTGTGCAGCAAAGCAAAACTCCAGACTGCCACAGAATTACAGTGTTACAATTAACATTTCTGCAGCAATTGTACAAGCGTCCTACGTAACTTCTAAATATTTAGTTGACCAGAATATCCTGTAACTGATGATTCAGTTTCTGCTCCTATAAACTCCTATAAGTGTTCGCTCCCGCAAAGACAAAGTTGTTTTGGTCTCCCTTCCACAAATGAAACAGCATGACTAACAATAACAAACTTTTATTTGAAACATTCACTTGTTTCTTGCACAAGCTTCGGACATGCTGAAATCAAAGAGCTCAGCAGGGAGAAGGCCATACTTTATCTCCAGAGCAATCCGAACCTCTCTGTAAAGTTTATCCAACCCAGTCCTCATGTTCACATTCACTAACACAGAACTGGCTCATGTTTTACAGCGAGCACTTGCTCTGAAATCCAAGTCAATATTTTTATAAAATCCCATGGCCAGTGGCCATCCCCATCGCCCCTTTTGCCACAAAGGGACCAACTGGCAGGACCAGCTTATCCAAGGACCAGTTATCTCCTCGCTCCAAGTTGATACCTATTTATTTCCCATGTCAGCTCCTCATCCTCACACTCGGAAGCGAGCAGCAAAGTAATTCGGAGCACTTGCCTACATCACATCAACTGCACCAAGGTAATGAACTGAAACTTCAAGTGCATGCCCATGTCTTCGGGTATTCCATAAGAAAAGCACATCTTTGCTATATAATTACTCCCCCCAAAAACCTGTTGAACTGGGCAGCAAAAGGCACTGCATTCAAGAGGGGAAAGCGCAGAGCCTTAGATACAGATTGCTAAAATCTTTTCCGCAAAACGTGGACTACCCCACTTAAGCTTGTGTCTAATGTTCTCCAAAATTTAAGTGCTCATCAAAGCAGGATGGCTGCCCAGCAAACCAGAAGCCAAATATCAGCAAACAAAGAGGCAGAGGAAAGAGAAGAGGAAAAAAAAACAAAAAAGACGACAACAGAAGAATAACCCACAACACACAGTTATCCAAAGGAAGGCTCTGATGGAGAGGGAACATCTCGCTGTGTTTTAGAGCACACTCAGGTTTTCTCCAAATTCACCCAAGGTCCCAAACAACAAACACAGCAGAGGAGGGGTCCAGCCTCCCCACACCCCCACCAGGACCCCATCCATCCCCTCCCACAGCCCCCCAGTCCAGACAGACCCTCCCCATCCTGTCCTGACCCTTCACACAGCCCCGTGCCCTAATGTGAGGTGACAGGGGACCCCTCACACAGCCCCCATTCCAGACCAACCCTCCCCATCCTGTCCTTACTCTTCATACAGCCCCACGAGAAGGGATGGGGTCCCCTCACACAGCCCCCCATTGCAGACCAACTGTCCCACTCCCCCCCTTATACAGCCCCAAACCCCATACAGGCCCCCCATCCCCTCACACAGCCCTATATGTCCCCAATCCGTCCCTACTCCTCACACAGCCCCACATCCCAGCTGTGACCCCCATTCCATCCCCTCACATGGCCCCAAAGCGCCTCCAACCCCATCCCTACTCTTCACACAGCCCCGCAG
>JAWLRI010000760.1:324295-343597 GCA_034781795.1 Crypturellus tataupa | reverse complement strand
AAACAAAGCTTGGTTGTTGTTACCTTACCTTTCTATTCCAAACGAAACAAACCTTGTGTGTTCCACTCCCTGTTAAAAAAAAAAAAAAAAAAAAAAAGCTGTAATATAATTATCTTGTTTAACATTTTATTAGAGTAGCAACAAAAATCCGTCACAAATTTATCGCTACAGTGGCATGCATCAAAGAATTACAAAATGTTTCCTTTGAATAAAACTGTTTGTTTTTTTTTTTCTTTTATGAAGGAGTACATTAATCAGACAGTTTTCTGAATCAGCACTGAATGATTTCACAATCATATTAATGAACAACTTTGTAAGCCTTATATAATAATGGAATGACTCCAGAAATATTCTGCTTAGGAAAAAAATAGAATCCTCCTAAATCATCTCTTGTTCATTAGTTTGTGTGAATTTCTCTAGAAAAATCTGAACCAATCAGGCTGAACCAATTCACTCGTGTTTACTGTATCATTGTGTCCTACTAATAATAAAAGAATTAGAAAGAAATAATCTCCTATGGAAAACAGCAAAACTTCACATAAGCAGTTCTGTCTCAAGAAGAGATAACTAAATACTGAAAGATCAATTTGAATGTTCACTGCAGTTTTTAACTAATACACAATACTCAACATATACACAAGAGTAGACTAGTTCATATATAAATAGGCATATACAGCACTATTAAAATAAAGATTTAGCTTTGAGAACTCTTGACATAGTATTTTTTCTGTAGTGTTGAAGCTCAGATTTGTTTACAGGACCCTCTAGAGATACTTGTCACTTTCAAGGGCCAAGTGCTTGGTCCCTGCACGCATTGTGTGGTGTGGCAGCTACAACAGCAGCTCCTGAAGTAGCATCAGTCTTTCAGTCTGGAAATTAGATAAAATTGGATAATATTTTTTTCTTCTGAAGTGAAGATGGTAGGAGCTATATCATTTGGCTTGTGCCATGCAGTTCCATGGGAGCTTCATACAAATTTCCACAATATATTGTAGTTTTTTTGCTCTGTCCATAACTCTGTCCCAGTGAGAACTTTTATGGATTTCATTCAAAGCGTGTCTTAAGTATACCTAGCTCTTCCCAAATGCACAATTTACTAACATTAAAATCTGCAATATCTAAGAATTTCACAGTAGAAACAATGTAGCTACAAAAGCGAGATGCTATAGCACTGTCCCTTATGTCGTATAAGTCATATAGCTCTAAACAAAATGCAGTAAGAAGCCAGCCTGTTGCATCAAAGTCATCAAATGAGAATATAGGCATGAACTTCAATGCAACATTCAATATTCTGGTATCACTTTTAAACTAAACGTTGCAGAGGAAGTTGCTATCCACAAAATAAACACAGAAATAGTTACATTACTTCAGCCAATGACATTCAGTTACTTCCACATCAAACAAAAAGTTTTACTATACAGATATTAATGAACTTACAGTCACACAAGTTTTAAATAAACATATCTCCACAAATCTAATATACAGCCTCTAGATATAAGAAAGCTAGTTCTTGTTATAAACAGAAGGACAGGTGTAGAATCAGATCTAAAATCACATAAGCAAGATTATGTAGCAAAGTTTCTTAGTGGTATCTGTAGGAATTAGCATAACATTACAATATATTTTATAGATAACATCTCTAAGAACATAGTCACACTGAATTATAAATTAAAAACAGCACCTGAAGTTACATTTACAGTTTTATATGTGTAGACTTTCTGTGCATGAATAACCATTTCTCTTTTCAGAAATAAAAATCATCTTGAAAACCATTCCTTTTAGGTTTGTTGTTGCCCAAGTAATGTTGGTGCATAAAAAACTGCCTACATAAACTTTAGCTTTTGCTAAATACTCACTAAGAATATGGGCTCACATATCTTACTTGCACATCTTAAAGAAGAACTATGAGAGTAGAAGCCAAGAGAGTAGCTTTTGAACTATGAAAAGGAGATGGTTCTGGGGTCCCTTTACAAAATTTGAAATCTGAATCTTGATATATGTCTAACTGAAAAAACTTTTTGAAGTGTACATATTACCAAGAGGGAAATAATTTTTTATTTAAGTATGCAGAAAATCATAATTTCTTCTCTTTTCTATAAAACAACAAAAATAACTCGAGGCCCAGCACTGGCATCTCTGGTCTAGCTCCTAATACGGAGATGATGCCAGCAGTCTGGTCCAGCATGAGGAACCCGGATGATCGACATTTCAGCAGGTATTTCAGTGACAAAATAGCAATGAAGGAATGGGATTTGGACGGAATGAAGGGATTCCCCCTTTTCTTTACACCTCTCCAGTCCTCCTTCATGCTGTCTTGCTGCCTGCTTCCCTGCTCCCTGCATTTAATGCTGTTTTCTGATTGAAAGTGGAATTGGTCTGATCTCAGACCAAGACTCTTCAGTATGGACTTGGAGAAATTTGCTTGCACCTTGAACGTGCCTCTCAGCCAAGTAAATCCAAGTGTCAGTGAATGATTTCCCACGTGATTCTGTTTTACTCTGACAGTTGTTTGGGAGTAAAACTTATTCAGGTTTCTGTTCCTCTCTCTGATGTCTCCTCATGATATCCTGCTAGGATCCTGATGTTGGGTACTTTTAGGTAAATGTGAGGAATAAGATGTCACAGAGCTGAAATTTCACATTAACCTGGCAGGTAAGAAGGTTTGTTCAAAGCCGCAGTGAAGGCTGTTACAGTGATGATACCAGATTGCCAGGTGCTCCCTCCCAGAGAGCATCACTCTTCTCTTCCCACCACGACATCTTGTTGCATGTCGTGGGTGGGATTCAGGTCAGAGCTGCCAAGCCTCAGCATGCCCTTTCCATATCCTGGGAACTGCCTTAGGGACAGAGGATTTAGGGAAAAATCTGCAATACTGCCAGTGTGGGGCTGGCTTCTAGAGCGGCACACCTGGGTCTGCTCCAGCTGCTGCTCTGACAGCTGCCCTGGCTTTCAGGATATTCTTCAATGTCAAAATGTAAAATGATAGGTTCATAAAAAGGGCTTTCTGTAACAAGTCTCTCATTTCTATACTGCTGGTTAAAAATCTCTTGCTGTCACTGATCTCTTCCTGCCTTGTTAGTCATCTCTAAAGCAGAGGCAAGCTTACGGATATGACAAGAGTCAGATCTTGCAGTTCCTCTCTCCCATCCCAGTGGATGCGGCATAGCGGGGTTTGGCGAAGCAGATGTGGGTTCCCAGCAAAATCTGAATGTGAATTGTCTCTGACTCTGGATTATGAAAGGCAATGCTAAAAGCGGTCATGTACATTAAATATTGCAACAAAATTTGGAAAATTAACAAAGGCAAGTAGTACTTTCTCAGTATTTTCTTTCTTCCCAGTCAAATATACAGCTGGCTGACTTTTTAAATCACTTTTTATGCCCTGAAATATTTTTAATGGGTACCCTTTGAGGAGAAAAATGAAGCAACATTGACATTTTACACTGAATTTTCCTAGAATTTCCCTAGACACTGTCTATATCAAAGCTATAACTGCCTTGCAGCAGCCTGAAAGACAATTGCTATTGAGTCACAGTACATTATAAAAGTCTGTTCCTATACAACGTGCCATTATGTGAAGTTCAGCAAGGATTCAGTATTAGAGAAGACTTGTATTTCAAGTGTCACATCTATGGACTGGCTTGCTGAAAAAAGATAATTTTTAAAAGCTTTCTAGTGATTTTATTTTTTTTATTCCCTGCTGTGAATTGATTGCATGGGCACTCTATCTCATGCTGTTAAAGGTTTAAAAAAAAAAAGAGAGAGAGAGAGAAAAACATCATCTTCACTATCTGATATCTGCTTATTGAAGAGTGCTATGATGCCTACAGCTGGGTTTGCAGGATGGTGGCACAGGGAGTGAAGGATAGATAACTGCGGCTGTGCTCCGGGCCATGCTCCGCAGTGCTGCTCGTTGCCGTGTGCGTGCGCCCTGGCCAGGACATGGTGGAAAGAGAGCAGCCCTCATGTTGCCCCTCTTCCCAGGAGCATCGCTCGCAGTTCTCCTCTGTCTCTGGGACACATCCTGGGTTTGTCATGAGCATGTAAGAGGGCGTTGGCGTATCCCACCGAGGTCAGACCCCTGATTAAGGTCAGGTGTGTGCTTAGGTGTCCAGGTGGACTCAGCAGCGTATCCCTTTCGCCTCTAGGTGGAGAAGCAGAGTGGTGTGGAGAGGCACGTTGCAGCTCCCATGGTGTGATGCACAGCAAAGGCTTTGCTCTTCACACACGGCTGGGGAATGGGGAATGGGACTGCCCGTTCGTAATGTAGGTCTCAAGTCTGAAGGTTAGGAGAGAATAAGCACATGGAGAAAGAAGCATCTTCCTTTATCCTCATATCACCTGTAAAAGGAAAGAAAAATGTAGGTATCTCTGTGGATCATGCACACTGCAAGACCTAAGGTGAGCTGCTTATGAACAGTATTGAAGTAGCACTGCATAAAGAGCAGCATGAAAACAGTGCAGCGTGAAAACATGCACCATTAGCCAGAAGAGAGGTGGGCTAGAGAGACGTGCTACACACTGGCTGCGTCCCTGCAGAACAGAAAGAGATCTGAAGCCAGGCTGGGTTGGGAGACCTTGGTGCCATCTGCTTGATGGCACCAGACTAGTGCCACTGAGCAGGAGCCATAAGAGTGATAGGGAGGCACTCAAGACACTGCCTCCTTTTCCTTGCAGCTCCTGCAAACCATACTCTGCTTGGTGCAAGACACTCTAAGAACATCACGTCCTGTGGTGGGACAATTTTCTCTCGTCAATGTGCAATGACCTTGTCCCATTTGGCAGTGCATCCATGGGCATCATCAGCCTTCCCCACTCATTCCCCATGTTGGAAACTGGAAGCTATCCCAGCACAGCAGGGCACACGTGAGCGCTAACCCTGGATCCTGCGAAATGCACACCAAATATTTACATGCATAAATTGTTACCTCAGAGGACAAGCATGTATCACCAAGGGACATTTTTGCAGAGGACAGATAGGTGTTGGTGACAGTAATATCTTCTAGTTCAGTGCTGAAATGATCAGATTCTTTGATGACGTTGTAATTTAGGGCCACGTTGTAACTGGCAGGTTTCTTGTCCTGTTTCTGTTGGCAATTGCAAAGTTTTCTAAAGGCTGCTCTGAATTTCTGGGACATGAGATTGTAAATCACAGGATTGATGGCACTATTTAAATAAATACAGATTCTGCAAAATAAGAGGAACCAATTTTCTTGGAAGGGACTGGAGAGGAAGGAATTCACAACAACCAGTGTTCGGTAGGGCATCCACAGAAATGCAAACAGGATCACCACCACAGCCAGCATCTTGGTAACCTGGGGGAGCAAAAAGATAGGCAAAAGGATAGTCCTCAAAGCTGAGCAGGAACATGCACACTCACAAGCAGCTGCTTTATTCTCTGTTATCTTTAGTGCAAAGCAAATCTAATGTCAAACTTAGTGAAATTGACACTTAGTATCATGATAAATCTGTGAATTTCTGATCAAAGATTTATTCAGAGAGGTTTTCTGGAGCAAGAAGAACAAATTTCTTTACTATAAACTCCTCCTAACTTTTGTTAAATGGTTCTTTACAGATAAAATACATGGAATAGTTGGGGTTGAAAGCCATTCCTGGAGACTGTCTGGTCCTAACCCCTGCTACAACTGGCTGCCCAGGTTCATATTTAGTCAGATTTTGACTATTTCTAAGATGTAGAATGCATGACTTTTCTGGGAAACCTGTTCCAGTGTTTGGCCACCATCAAGTAAAAGAGCTTTTTCTTTTGCTTGAATGGAATTTATTGTATTTCAATTTGCACCTGTTGCCTCTAGTCCTGAACCAATGAGAAGATTTTGGCTCTTTCTTCTTTACATCATCCTGTCAAATATTTATACACATTGTTCAGATCTCCACTCAGCCTCCTCCAGCCTGAGCAGCCTCACTTCTCTCTTATCATATGAGAGCTGTGGTCTTTGCTGGACTCACTCCAGCAGCTCCACGTGTCTCTTGTACTGGGGAGTCCAGTGCTCACTGCAGCTCAGGATGCTGTTGACTTCTGTGCTGCAAGGACACCTGGTTGTCTCGTGGTCGGCTTTTTGTATCTTGGGTCCCCCCAGTGCTTCTCTGCAGAGCTGCTCGCCAGCAGGTCAGCCCCAGGTTATCCCTCCTTGGCGCAGGACCCTGCATTTGCCTTTGCTGAACAACATGAGGATCCTTCCTGTCCAGCTCTCCAGCCTGTTCAGATCCCTCTGGATGGCAGCACACACCTCTAGGGTATCAGGCACTGGTCTCACTATTTAATTATTGCAGATCTGAGAATTGCAACTGATTGATCTGGAAAGAGGTGTTGATTCAAGTACAAAAAAGAGGGACAAAAGAATCACAAATGTGACCTGAGCTCTGTATCACCGATTCACTCATGGGATCCGTGTGACTCGTGGCAGTCATGGGGCTGACTGTGTGTGGATGTGCTGGGCTGGCCCAGGAGCCACTCCGCAGCTGAGTGAGCGTCCAAGTCAAGAACTGCCAGGACAGCAGGGAAAGCTGCTGCCGCCCCATTGCACCCAAGAAGAATGGAGAAACACCAGCTCTACCTTCCCCAGGTGCTATGCGAAGAGAAGGCCCAGAGCTCAGCCACAGTCATGTCCCTGAGACCTGCTGCAAGGTCCTGGGCTTGCTCCTTTGCAAATGCTGCCTGGGCTGGCTGTGGAAGCAGAGCCCCCCTACGCACCGAGAGCAGTGAGGGCAGCTCCTGCTCCGTGCTCTGGTGGCTCTCGCTGCGCCCCAGCGCAGAGCAGGGCTTGACACTGCTGAGACCTCGAGCCAAAGGCGCTGCAAGCTGCCGTGCTTTTTCCCTTGAGTTTACAATTACAGATCAAGAATTTCTAAACATGATTTAGGCAAAGTTGTCTTCCTACCAGCATCAAAAATCTTCACTGGGTTTGATGGGGCTGCATACAAAGAACTAAAAGTTTGGTTCAGTGTGCTTAAGTAAGCTGCCATATCAATTTTAAAATCATAAATTATTAAATGTAAATAAACATATTTAGGGAGGGAGCTACTTATTTTATATCAATGAAGTGCTGGAAAAAAAATTTTTTTGAGGAATCTGTTTTTTATTACCTACTCCTTCTAGCCATACCCCAGACTCCGTGAAAGCATCAGCAGTGGCTTGTGCGTCAGTCTGGAGAGCTTATTAATTACTCAGGTGAAGGCAAGCATATGCTGATGCTCTTTTCTTGTGGATGTGTGCTGCATATTCTGTGTTCAGAGTACAAATTATTCTCAGTTAAGGAAATTGAAAACATGATTAAAAGGCTTTCTGCAAATCCATTTCAGTGCAAATTACAAGTGTACTTTGAATGATATCAAAATGCTTCAGTTTGAACATGCTGCATGTAACCAATCTTCAAATGCAACCTTTAGAGTTCTGAAAATGGTCTGAAAACATTTAAAATGGTTTTACTAGCTGGTTCCCAATATTTTAATTCTGAAATACACTTTATTTTTCTTGCTCCAAGATCTTGTCATTCTAAAGTGCTTTTATAAGAAATTTATTCTGCTGAAGAATCATTCTGATGTTTTAAATACCCTTTCTTGGGCTTCATTGTTTTCACTGCAATGCACGAAGATTGTATATGCCATTCTGTGATTTTGTAATCCAGAAACAGCTTTGGAGGTTGCATAATGAGGAGGCCAATTAAGTAAATTCCTATCATATTTATGTTTATGTATACTCGCACACATGCAAACACACACTTACCAGATTGTGATTGAAGGTTTCGCATCTTCCATCACAAACCATGATCTCTGCTTGCAATGGGCAGACATATTGACATACGTGATTATTGTCTAATGGGGCGGTTTTACGGGTAATATTTTGCTTTTGTATTAGCCATGGAGAGACCTTAGGTGATTAGCTTGGGCCACAAAAGAACTAACTTTAGAAGCATTTGTTGCATTAAGCGAATTGGATCCCATGAAACGTGTTTGCTAGATATGACTCTCTTTCTCCTTGTGATATCAGATAAAATAGGAAACCATACATTCTTTTGGGGACAGTATCAAATCTACAAATATGCAGATATGTAGTCATGCTGTATGAAAAACAAGAGAAAAAGACATTATCATATATATGATTGTTTTCAAATAAATGAAAACAATTTTTGAGGTTTTGGCCTTTGCTCTTCAACATTCATTACTAATTTAGTGCTATACTCTTAAATGCATTTGCATTTATAGTTAAAATTTAGTAGCTGAACTGCCTCCTCCAATCTGAATCCAGCATTTACAGGAAAACTTTCATGCTTCTTGATATTTTGATGTATTTCCAGAATTCAGACTCCCGCGTACTCTCAAACACTTTCCATGAGAAAGGTACTTGGAGCCGGTGTGTTTGCTATAAATATTCTTCTTGTACAGTGTCAAGACCAATTATTTCACCTGGCCTTTGGAGTGAGTTAAGTAGAATGAATATGTAGGCTGATGTAAAGATTACAAAGATAAAGGCTATGAATAATAACTAAATAATTATTAGCTCAAGTTTCAGGCATGCCTAATGTTGAAGCAGCAATATGTGTGTGAATATAAATGTAAGCTGATCTGAACTGCTGTTTGACAGAGGCAATGAGTTGATTGTATTGAATTTGGTTTGTCTGCAATTTTCAGTAATGCACAATCTGGTCAAAGCTTAGTTACAGACACTTGTATTTTTCCAAGATTGAATTTATGCACACACATTATGATTTATGCAATATGAATGCTTATAACTGCAGTTAATGATTTTGCTCAGCTGTTACTCATTTTGATTAGAATACAGCCAATGAACCAGTTTTCTGAAAGATTTAACAGTATAGTTAGTTTGAAAGTATCAGTAACAGGCCATTTTTGAGCTGAAAAGGCGGAAATTGTTAGACAAAAGCAATCTGTTTTTTTGCAGGCCTGAAAAATAAGAGGTCTAACTATTGCAGTTGCATTTGCCACCAAAAAATTAGAATTAAAGCAGCAGCAGAACATCCACATAATAGACTAAAAAGCCAAAGGGGACCAGGTGAACTGCCTTCTTATTGCTTGAAAGGAGATCTGAGGGAGTGAGGCTGCACCAAAATGCACACTGCAGGTTACAGCATGTCAGTACAGTCAACTGCATATCTGAACTTGTACAGAGGAGTCAGAAAAGCTGCTAGCACGTGTCTCGAAAAGTGATCTGTGCGCCCACACTTCAAACATTTTCATTATTTCATCAACAGCCCTTAAACGGATGATTTTGTAGCATAATGTTTTATCAGGGGTCAGATACCACGTGTCTGTGCCACCCTAGTGTTATGTCAGATCAGCTTTCACTGGTTGTTTCACAGCTGACATGAAGCCAGACTCCGGCTTCATACATCCTGGCTAATTTGGCAAAGCACAGTCTCATGTCCGTGCCCTATGTGGACTGAATTTGTACTCCTTAGTATCTAACAGTAGCAAAACTGCTGTCAATAACTGGGAATTATAGGCTGCACTACTAAGAAGACAGTAACAGGTAGCATTTTATCCCTGATTAATCAAAGAGTTTTTTCTAGATCTATAAAGATATTTGTACAGAAATCTAGAGGTTACCTGTAAAGTCTGGGAAATGAGCATTGGAGGAAACTGCATGTAATACACACAGAGAAATGGAAGAGTCACAAACACTTGAAAGCTGCTCAAGGAAGGATGCTCGCTGAGGAAAATACTGTTAGATATAGTTAGAGTAAGGAGAATTGTCTGAGATGGATAGAGAAACTGCTTGCACCAGATCAGCTGGGAATATTTGATCCTGGTATCCTATTTGATCCATGCTTTTCTTTCATTTCAAAGTATATGAGCAATGCTTTAGTTTGAATGTTTTCTTTAACTTTAGCATATCTTCTGTTGAGGTACCAGACTACTGGCTAAAGATAAATAACATATTAGAGCTTAAAAAAATTTTACAGCTCATCATTATGGGAAGAGTTTCATTTCTCTGCCTCTCTTCTTCCCAGGCACCCATTTTCCTTTCCATTTTATGCTGGATTTTGCCTTTGCCATATCCTGTGCAGAGCCCAATTCACTGAAACAGCAAGTAACTTATTTTGAAAAAAAATAAAGAAGAAAAATAAAGAAGAAGAAAAGTGGAAAATTTTCTACCAAGTTAGTGAGAACTGAAATCACATTCCAAAGCCAGCACAAAATGGGAACATGCATTCATGGCCAAGGAGAGTGGAAATAGCAGAAGGGAAAGGAAGAACGGGGAAGGAAAAAAAATATCTCCCTTTTGTCATCAGGAAGTGTTAGGCTGGGTCAGCTAATACTGAAATTATAACACAGTGTTGGAGAGAGATTCTTCAGATCCAAAGATCCTGTGAGATCTGATAAAAAGACCCTTGTTGGTTTGGGAAACAAGTCTTGGATCAGCCAATATTAGAATGGCCAACAGCTTCTCACAAAAATATACATACTAGAATCAATCAGTAGTTAACTAGGCCATGTTACCCTGGCCATACACAGATGCCTAGTGAGGAGTGAAGCAAACATAGGCAATACTTTGCTTAATATTCTTGCAATCTTCCTGCCTTACAATTTTTCAAGAGGGACAGAATAACCAAGAAAGAGATCCTGGACATAAGTTGACTATTCAAGGAATGTTTGAGATTGGAAGGGACCTCTAGAGAACATGATCTAGTCCAACCCCCTGCTCCAGCAGGGAGACCTAGAGCACGGGGCACAGGTTGGCATCCAGGCGGATTTTAAGATCTCCAGAGAAGGAGACTCCACAGCCTCACTGGGCAGCCTGTTCCAGGATTCTGTCATCTTCACAGGAAAGAAGTTTTTCCTCATATGTGTGTATATATATATATATATATATATATATATATATATCAATAATTAAAGTTTAAATTTATACCCATTACCCCTTGTTCTGTCACTGGCCACCATCATGAAGAGATTCAAATTGCTGAAAACTGGAACTGAGAAGGATCTAGCCAATTTCTCTTCAAATTTGAATGAAAATTCTTCAGGACTTTAGGGAAATATTTTGGTAAAGTAATTGCTAAAGCATTCTTGTAATTGTGCATGTTTCCAAAGTAAAAATCAATGCCTCTTTTAAACCAGCTCCTGTCTTCCCTTTTACCACTGTACAATTCCAATTGACCCTTGTGTCACACTCTATTTACTATATTTCGAAGTCTTTTAAAAAGAAGGACATATCAATACTACCTACAGACCTCTTTTCTTTTTTTTTTAGAAATAAGAGTTTATAAAAGCTAAGCCAAATTATAAAATACTACCCTAAAAAGAAAGAAAAGGCAGTAAACTTCTCTTTGGCATTATGATTGGGATGTTGAAATCTCCATTACATTTTTTTCCTCAGAAATCTTGAGCAGTTTTGTTTATAACTGTGATATCTCATTAGACCCCTGCTCAAAGCAAGAGTGCCACTAAAACTTGGTCCTTGCTGAAATCTTTTGCTGATCTGTTATTGATAAAAAGGATTGGGATGCTATTCTTCCACTTGGCTGTAAAACATCTTGAAATATCTTCCTTCAAACTTTCTAGCTATCGTAGTTCTGTGGCAACAATTGCAATTTCCTGGATGCTTCAGGAAGACTAGGATTTCCTCGCAGTTTCAAAAGATATGTTTAATGGAACTTCTCCAGTTCATAGTCTCTGTTTCATGGCAAGGGATAAGAAAATAATTTCAATTAACTTCCTTGGGAATAGTGATTACCTGTATAAATGATCATACAGTAGTCAAATAAATCTGAATATAGATTTTGCATTGAAGCCTGTTCTTTTGCTCTGAATAAAGTAATTGGGACTTTGAACTGCCTCATCTTTTTGATTTTTTTTTTGATCTTGCTGATCTTTCCTCTGGCAAGCTTTGAAGTTTCAGCTACTATGAACCAGGTTTGACAGTTGTTGTAAAATGTGTTGGCAAATTTTGTTTTCTCACCCACCCTGCAGCTGAACTTGATTAGAAATACGTACACCAGGGCTATTTCATTCTGTTTTCTCAGGTTCAACTTGAGCAAAGCATGTATTTCAGCAGAAATATTCTATAATTTCTCTGTGGTCAAAGAGCTTTAACCTTTCTCTTAGTGACACTTTTATTTTTTTCCTAATCTTCTCTTGCAGAAACTAAATAAATAGTCCATAAAGTCATTGTTGAAGTGTTTAATGCAGTCATCACCATTGTCCTCAGACATAATAGGTGTTTATTAAAAATTTCTTTAAGTGACAAATGAAGCACATGTTTGAAGGTTATTCAGTATGTTTTGTTGCTTAGTGCTAGTTTATGTCTCATGACCATAAAGCCCAGTGCCATGTAGCCTTGAATACAAGCCCATTCCTCCCTGAAAGTGGAATATATCAATATTGTACCTTCTTCTGCCAGAAATCTTCACCAAGGAGACAATCTAGTGTTACCTGTTAACTTCAGTGGCTGATCAAAAGCCCTAAAAAGGTACAACAATTACTCTCATTGCTTTTCATAACAAGTGGATCAGCTGAATTTTTATTCTGACATTGCCAAAACATCTCAGAAACTGAATGAACTGGCTTCTGTTCCTTCTAGGACATGAGAACCTTGATGGAAAATGAAGTGAATTGGAAATGGACTCTGATGGAACTATTATATAATGCTAGTTTTCTTTTTTAAAATTTTCATTTGCATCTATTAAAACCTGCTCCTTAGCACAGTTGCATAAAACAGAATAAATAATTCATCTGAATGGGATTATTTTAGCCTTCCACAAGTGAAATTAAGACTAGAGTTTAACATATACTATTATTACATATTGGTACTTAATTTCTCAGTAAAACTCTTTCTTGAAATGTAAATAATTCATAATTTAAGTAACCATCCCAAATCAGCAGAAACAGATGTTGTTTAGTGAACTAAAAATGCACTGTAAATGCAGATACTTTCCCTGTCCTTTGAGATTTTAAAGGAAAGGCTGAACTTTTTATGTCTTTTTTTTTCTCATCTTCCATGTTCAATTTTGTTTTGCAGTGCTTTGGGGGACCCTGAATAGCAGCCTGATGGCTTTTTCCACCAGTACTTGCCTACCAACACTTGTTGATATGGGAGTATTGTTCTTTTAGTAAACAGATTTTGTTCCTGTTAGCTTTCCAAACATTAGAGGGAAATAAATATTTCCTTGAACTAACATAGTTCTGTGACTTTTAAATCATGTGGGTGGGAGGATGAAGGCAGGGACAGGATAAGTAAGCAGAGGACCACTTTCTACCTGGAAGAGCTGATTACTGTTCATTGGTAGTGTAATATTATCTCATTCTGTGCTCATTCCTAGAGCACTCACAGGAAAAATAAGTTGAATAGGCTTGATTCACTACTTTAAAAAATATTTCAGCCCTCATTTCTAAATGATAAGGTGATCTAAATCCCTGTTCTCTTCTGAAAACAAAACAAAACAAAAGCCCTCAGCCTCTTTTTCCTCCCTTTGCAACTGGCATTAAATCTGTTTATGCCAGAGACAAAATACATGTGCTAAGGAAAGCAAGTTTAGTCCATCAGTGCTGTTTTTGCAGCAGCAGTCTTGCTCCCTCCTCTTCCTCTCACTGACAAGCTACCATACGCCTCCCTGCCTCAGCTCAAGCAATTGCCTTACACAGCTGTGGGGAAATCATTATTTTACACTGTATTTGCTTCCTCCTTAGGCATAGAGCTCTTCTAGATGCTATATCAAGGTTGTTCCTCCCTTGCCTCGCTCTCTCCGCTAGTGTAGGCTTGAGGTATTGAATCCAACATGAATTCCAAGCTGGTCTTCACATTTGCAGTCAGTCAACTTCTAATTCTACTTACCTCTCATACCGTAGACCTAAGAGCTGCATTTGTGTTTTTTTTTTTTCAAGAAAATAATTGAAATTATATTATTATAATATATGAATCACACTAAAAAGCCGTGACTATACATAGAAGCCTAAGTCTAACTCCTGGAAGCTGATGCAGAGAGATAGTTAACAATATACACTATGCATGTTTGTATATTTAGTAAAAAGTTTCTAAAAAATAGGAGTAAGGAGTAATTGTAATATTCAATGGAGCATACATAAATTTAATTCTGTAGAAACATTCTTAAATAAAAAGGAGAACTTCCACATAAGTAGGAACTTTACACTTTTTGTCACTTTTTCTGCAAGTCACATGTTGAAGACCATGTGCATCTGTTACTTTAGTGCAAGCATTAAATATATGTATGTATGTGTATATTCTTAAATGGGAGTGGAATTCACTACGGGGCCAAAATATACTGTCAGTTATACCTGTATTAATTCTTCTCTAAAACAGTGGCAAATTTGTGTCTTAGTGGCTGTTAAGACTTTAGATTAGTCTTAGTGGCTGTTAAGACTTTAGATTATTCGAGTACAGACTTATGCATTCCCAATTTACACCATTTGGTATATTTTGAAAGCTGCTATTTTATAAATAATATTACTACTCCCAATAATGTCACATTATCCTTCCTATATTGTACTGTATGCATATGCTAACTTTACTCATAATAAGGCTACATTAATCTTTCAAGTAACTTGGAAAAAACCTTGATATCTACCTAAAGAAATAAGAAAATAAAGCTCGACCCATCACTCAGGGTGCAGTCAGCTTGTCCAAAGAGCTGAGCCCCTCAGCGCTGTAACCTGCAGGAATGCACCTTGCATTTCCAGGACTATGCTCACTGCTCCATGCTGTGTGAGTGTGCTTCACTATGAATAACTTTAAAACATTTATTCTATTATCTGTATTCTTATGATATAATTACACATTGGAACACTCATAAGTAAAAATATAAATCAGCCAGTCAGATTTATGTTTCAGTTTTGAGCCATTGGTGCATATAATATTTCCTGAGAGAAAGAGTAACAAAGATACTTAACAGTCATAAAGCATTTTCATATACAGACTTGCTTAAATAAACTGTTTCATAGCAAGGAAATCAGAGACAGAAGTCAAACTTCACTTTGTTCATGCAGTGACACAGTACCTTAGCACTCAAAATCTGTTAAACCCCAAGTCTGCTAAACTCCCAGACAATTTTCCTCTCTTTTCCTTCTCAAAACTAAGTTGAGAGTCACTTGCTGTATTTGACAGCATTACTGGCAGGTTGTAGCATGAGGAAAGTAGAATCAAAAATATGTTTCATTCTGTATTGATGCCTCCTAATTGTTTTTTGATATAGGAAATGAAATATCATTTGCCCCAGTTCTAGCAGGAGGCAATAGTATTTAGGCAAGAAAAAGAAAGATAATTTATAAATATGTATGTATCATATTATTTCAGCTTGACAACATTTGGAAAAGAGATAGTATGCTTTACTGATTTCCAAATTGATCTCAAAAAGAAGGGTGGGATAGGTTTCAGAAAGCCATTTAAATTACAGTTTCTTACCTGCCGTCTAGAAGCAACAGTGCTGTTGAAAATTCTGTTAGTCATCTTGGAGTTCACTGGCTTGTTTTGGTGAGACAGGTCATTCCTGCACATTTCAGTTTTTTCTTTTGGATCTGAAGGCATTGGGTTCAGGAACAGAATCCTAGCAATCAGTCCATAGAGGACAGTTGCCAGTACCATTGGCACAACATAAAATATACCGAAATCCATCATATAGATAGGAGAATAATAGCTCCTGGACACCCTGTAGCCACAGGATACAACAGTAGTGTCTTTGTAGACTACCGTATTGAGGTCTAGCAGGAAAAACCAGAGCATGCAGTATACGGAGGTGAAAGCCCAGACAAAAATAATGATCTTTTTGGCTCTCGAAAAAGTGCATAGGAATTGAGCTTTGATTGGGTGACAGATGGCTATGTATCTCTCAATGGTGAAGGCGGTAATAGAGAAAGAAGAAGCATTGATCCCTAGGTACTGGAGATAAGTAATACAGAGACATCCCACGTAGCCGTACACCCAGGATCCATACAGGCTCTCTGTGATATTGGGCAGTCCTGCAGCCACCAGCACCATGAGATCTGCCACAGCCAGACTCACCAGATAGCAGTTTGTGGGAGTCCGCATATGTTTGGTCCTGAGGACCACCAAAACCACCATGATATTGCCCACGATTCCCAGGCCACAGATGATAAGGACCAGGAGGATGGTGACCACTTGATATTCAGCGGTAACAATCTCTTGGCTGGTTACCAGCAGCCCAGTTTGGTTCTGCTCTTCCCTTGTGCCATTCTCCATCTTCATCGTCCAGGAGTTGCTGCTTCCAGACACTTGGTCTCAACACGTGTTCTGCATGTCCTGGGGTGGAGCGTGGAGGGCACGTAGCCCTGGGGTGTCATCTTCACGGTCCCACTGTGGCCTGGTCCTCCTCTCCCCGTCAGGTACCACACCTTCCATCTCTGTAAATTCAGTTACCAGGTGGGTAGATCCTTCTCAGGTGACATTTTGTGTGCACAGGTTAAAAGCTGCTTTTCCACAGCTGGCTTGAGGTGCTCATGGAAGCAGAGCCTGCGGGGATGCTCTTCTTCCATGAAGGAGGAGGGAGGGCGGTCGGACCCCCTCGCGCTGCCGCTGCCTTGTGCTCTGCCTGGCGCTGTGCAGGCTCCGGCACCGCCGCTCTCCAGGAGGAGCTGCGTTGCCTCACGCTCGCACCGAGGGTGGAGACCGCGAGGAGGCGAGAGCAGAGTGCTCCGCAGAGCCCCTCGGCTTCTCCCTTTCATGCTGCTCTCCCTCCCCGCTCACAGGTGGCCATCCCGCTCATCGAGCGCATCGATCCACACCGACACACAGCGGGATCGTCTGCCGGCCAGAATACACAGATTTCCAAACTTCCCACTTCCCTGTGCCTGGTACTTGGGGAAGGGGTGACAACCTGCCCTGGCTCTGCAAGGAGCTGGATGTGCCCACTCAGAGTGTAGAGAAAAAACACTGCAGCTTTGGAAATCTGCAGAAAACTTCAGTTTGCACATTACTTTACAGACAAAATGCAATTTCCAGCTCATATGTTACTAACGCTGTCATCACTCCTCAGCCCTTTCCTGGATCACAGCACTGCAACAATAAAACTACTGGAGCAGGCAAATGAGCTCCGTTGCCCCCCACACCCCACGTTTGCTATTCCGCTGCAGCTCTCAGTGGAAACCCTTGTGGCTCAATGAGCTCTCCTTGCTCAGTGAGGTTGTATAAAGTTGCAGAAGAAGAAATAACTGGTAGAAGAAATTGCTTTCAGATGCACCCATGAAAAAGCTACACATGGGGTAGCTACACAAAAACAGCCACCACATTTGCTAACCAAGCAGCATAGGGAAGTATGAGCAGAGTTTGTCCTTTGGCTCTGCTGTGAATCTTAATGTGTCATGAAGAAAAATGATAGGAATCGCCCCCCACAGTGCTCTGTTAAAGAGTCCTTGGCAACTCTCCATCAACATTTCAACTCATTGTTTCTGCTTATAGTCTTGTATTAAAAAGCACAAGATTAAATCTGTCTTAAAATCTCTCTTTTCTTTTCCATTTTGTGTAATTGCTTTTGCTGCTTCTTCAGGATTGCAGGGGTTATTCCTAAAATAACACACTGCACAACTGACTGGAGAATGGTAACTTGGGCTTCAAACACATTTTAGTGTTAAAATACAAGGGTCAGGACAGGCACACACTGTAATATTTGTAAAACTAGAATGATAAACTAAAGCAATAGATGGTGACAAACAGAGGATAGTGACTGAATTAGAGCTGGAAATTAGACTCAAGCCATTTCAGACATCTGAAGACACTTGGTTAATTTTTCTGGTCATTTTTATTTTTTTGCCAGTTTTGGCTTCCCTTTTGACCAGAAGTTGGTACTTCAGCTTTTCATCTGTTGACTCCCAAGCACTTTGCCAAGATGAGCAAGCATCCTTTTCACATTTAACAGATGAATAAACCAGGGATGAAGAGAATCAAAGTCATTGCCAGTGACTTTACAGTCTCAGGGTGTGGAAAAAAATAGGTTACTGGTAATGGGCATCTTCACCTGTGGGATGGTACCATGGACCTCATAAGGTGGCATTATTTTACTCAAGAGGCCAGGGCTATTCAAACACATCATGTCAGTAAACAGGATTCCTCCTTTCCCTTTTCACCCTCTACAACATTTTGTCCTTCAAACCAAAGAGATTCACCATTAGCAATCTGTCCTTTTATAACTAAACTGCGATGTAGCCCAGGAAATTTAGCCACACAGCACTAAAATATGCCAAAAGGGAGCTCAGATATGAACTAGCACGTACTTGATTGTGCTTACAATAATGGCTAAGGACAGAGAAGAGCTGGAATATGTTTAAAAACCTTCATTAGCTGGAAGTGAACATGGGAAGTCTGGAAGATGTGCAAGCACAGTATTATTTCACAATTTGTGCCATTTCCCTCTGTACCCACTGATGGTCTGTATCAGAAACAGGAGACCGCATCTTGTCTGTCCCCTACTGGGTCGCTTTTTATGACTTTTTGCCAGGTGTTGCATGGCACTTGTCACTGGGCAAGTATTATGGCAAATAAATGGCTTAGCTCATGGTAAGATGGAAAATGTATATGCAGCAGATGTTCACAGTATTTTGATAACACTGATCAACATCTTGTATTGATTACTTTCCTTCCTTTCATGATTACACACACTACTTTCCCTTATAATGTTCCTATAAAACAGTGCAGTGATTTCTAATGTTGAAGGAATTTGAAAATACAGGTGAGTGGCTCAGGAGTGCAAGATGACCGACTTTTTGACACCGGTTTGTGTCAAAATAGTCCATCATTAATACATGGAAGCGCAGCAGCTGTGACAGAGATATTTTGAAACCAGAAGGACCATAGATTACTCTGAAACTTTTAATTCATGTCTGTTACACCATTTATACACATACTTGCTGACCCCAGCATCGAATGACACTGCATGTACATATGAGTACTGATGCCATTAGCAACTCTACAACAACAGCTAGAAAAACAGACCTGCTGATACCTTTCTGTTGGTGCAGACTTTAGGGTAGAAGAGGAGAGGAGAGGAATTATCCTCTAACTATTGATTCACCCCGAGCTGTATGCTGCTTAACCAGCCGTCTTCTTTACATATTTTCCCCATCTGTCTCAATTAAAATGCATCTACATTCACCTGAGGCACAGAAAAGAAGTATCAACAAACATTAAACACCCACTGATATGGAACAGTGACTTACTACAAACACTCTCACTAGCTATAAATTATGTTTAGTTGTGTTTCACTAAGTCAAATCACTTTCCCATATCATAGAATCATAGAATGCCTAAGGTTGGAAGGGACCTCTAGAGGTCATCTAGTCCAACCCCCCTGCACACGC
>JAWLRI010000760.1:297157-323216 GCA_034781795.1 Crypturellus tataupa | reverse complement strand
GTCTCCTTCTCTGGAGATCTTCAAGACCCGCTTGGATGCAGCCCTGTGCCACGTGTTCTAGGTGGCCCTGCATGTGCCAGGGGGTTGAACTAGATGACCTCTAGCGGTCCCTTCCAACCTTAGGCATTCTGTGATTCTGTGATTTGTATTTCTCTCTTCAAACCCATCTTGGCAGATTACAGGCATGTAGCTCTAAAAACTGAGGTTCTCTGTGCTGGAAGTTTCAGTCATGCAGAATTCAGTCTCCTTACAGCAATCTTGAAAGTACTCAAAACTTGTGAAGTTTGGACATTTCTCTGATATGGAGCCTCTTTTGTGCTCTCTACTTTGCTATGGATATAAACCAGAGTAGTTGAAGAGTATCAGAAGAAAGAGTCAGGATATGGTTACAGATTCATTACCAACTTGAGGGATGGTGATATTTTCAGATTTCCATACAATGCTTTGTGGCTAGTGAAGCTGAATGCAAGGTACAAATAAAACCAAGGATTTTTGCAGATCATATTTGTAATCCTGCCTTCTCCATCCCAAACTTTCAAATGGACAAGGTCCCTAAAATAATTCTTGCTGCCTAAGAAAGCAGTCACCAAAAATACTCAAAAGTATTTGTGTCACTTAAATCTTGGCCACTCAGCTCTAGGAAAAAGTTTACAGCAGAAAGATCATTGACCAATTGGTTTTAATAAGGCTAAGTTCACTTGGAGTATCTAAGGATCTGAATTTTTCCCATTTCTAATACTGCTTCTTATCTGTGAAGAAAAGAGATAATAAATATCAAAATGATGCTGTGATTCCAATAATAAGTGTACCAGAGACTTAAAAAAACTGTCATTTTATGACAATGAAAAAGAAAAAGGAATAGCAGCCCTCAGCCCATCAATTACAAGAAAAAAAAAGGAATCTCTTGAAAATATTTTCTTTTAATATGTGTAAAATACTGAATACTATATTGGTCATAACTTTTTTGCCAACAAAAAAGGTGGATAAATAAAATTTCAAATGAATACTGAAATGTGTTCAGTAGTGCTTTGCAAAGAAATAAACGCTGAAAGCTCAAATGATCATTTAATATTATTTTAGACTAAAAGGGATGCCTACAATTTTGATAATATACTCACATTTTCCAGCTGCGCTTAAAAGAGCTGCTAGCTTTGTAGGATCAGCATAGAGAATGCTGATAAAAAGGCTTACGAAACTGCTAAATCACCTTGTACTTTTACCATCAGCATTCAGCTGACCTCAGCACCCTAAAATACTATTGCAACTAAAACGCAAAGTGATATTTTTTTAAAAAATGAAAAAATTGTTAAAATAAAATTCCAAGAATTTCCTGTAGAGATGATCTTTATCACTTCAGTGATAGAGTACAGAAGTTGCTTACTAATTTGGATTTTGCTTTTTTTATGTTCTCATACTCTGTTTCAACCAGTGCCTTGCATATCTGTCAAAAAAGTATCTTATGCTGAAATTTCCATCTGAACTAATTCATTGAATTAACTAATGAATTGAAATATGAGTCATGCTAAGAACATGGCATGAATTAACATGTTGGAAACATGCACACGTCAAATAGTGTAGACTAAGCACTCTGTGCAATTTCATGCTGTTTGAGATCTCATTTCTTCTGTTACATCTTAAATGAGGTTTGTAGTTATTGATAATATTTAAATTCAGCAGAACACGGTCTCAGAGCTGTTTTCTAAGATAACAAGATGTTATTCATATTTTAATGCTTCCTTCAGGAATCAGTAAACTGCATATGCACAAAATATAGTTGAATTGTCTTTTTTTAAGAAGCAAGGAGATATACTGCAATGATTGTGCCTGAATAATATCTTATATCTTATCTCCGTGTAAAATAAGTTTCTTTTTCTTTTTTTTTTTTTCTCCTGTGAGCTCACACACAACTGCAAATCAGGATTCAAAGAAGGAAAATTGATGGTACCTGTCCCCACTCATAGAGAGTAACAGCGAATAGGGTGATTTCTAAATAAATTTTAATGGGCAGATTTCGAGTAAAGGGAGAGGAAAGACAAAATAAAACCCAAAGCCACACATATTCAGTATCAACAAGTTCAAAAAGGAAAATAAATTGTGAGAAAATGCTTGTTAGTCTGCAGTAGAGAAAAATTGTTAAAGAGATCTTTTTTTTTTTCTTTTTTTTTTTTTTTTTGTATTTTCAGTGATGCCTCTCAAAGAATTTGGGGAGAAGAAAAACTCCAAAGGAACTGAGTGAGGAAGGGAAGATCAGTGATAAAACAGTGACAGAAAAAATATTATTGAGAAAAGAAAGAGGCTGTGAACCTGAATTAAGATTTAAGTCCAGCTGCATGGAAGTTACAGGATGATAGTGTTGGGGGTTATCATTATCTCCCTGCCTACCTTCCGATTGCCTCTCTGCTTATCCATCGGAATAGCCGTTCCCATCTCCATATTCCGTCTGAGCTCCAGATCCAGGGGCACTTCCTGCAGGCACAGTAGAGGGTCCCAAGCTGACAAAGGCGTATATCAAGGTGTGCCTGGACAGACACAGCCTTTTCAGTCACTTCTATGTTTCTTACATGATGAAGTTTCACCAACTGAATTGAGATAGGCATCATTGTTTCTGTTCCTTGGCTGAATGACTGAGTCCTTTTAAAATATTCATAGTACATCTCATTTTGTCATAATTAAAGTCATACTTTCTCATGAAAAAGGAGAAAATTCCCTATTCTGAATCTCAAAATGGAGCAAAAAGCAAACCCCTAATGGTTAGAATTTACTACAGTAAATAAAAGGCATGGATGAAGCTGCAGTATAACTGAGTGTTTATGTTGTAAATTATAAACCACCTGGGAATATTCTCTTAGATTGCTGAAGCTGTTAAACCTACAATTCTTTTTGTGTAAAATATTCTTACTGTATAAGACAATAATAGTGGATGTTCCATTCTTGCTATTTTATATTCTATTATATATAATTATATTTTAATCTAAATTTCTTTGGTTTGAAAAGATAAACATTAAGCATTTGCTAATATCTAAAAAAACCCCTTAAATATGCAAAATGTCATCAGAGTGTGTACAGTATATTAACATACTTGTAATTTCATTTGCATGCTATAAATATTTATTGCCTTAGAGGTTAATTGATATTTTTTCATAGTATATATATATTGTGTGGTTGTGTCAGAGGACATTAGGAGAACTCCTGTTAGGTTAAGAAGACGTAGCATTTTCATCTTCGAGGATTATTTGTAAAGATTAATTCCTCTTCACAATAAACCTCAAAGTAGGTCCTTAACATTTTTGTATGACCTTATTGATCTCAATGGGAGCAGGTTCTACATATGTTCCCAGGCAGAGGGTTACATGCAAATACACTTATTATTTTTGGTTTGCTAAACTGCAGTATAGTAGTAAGGATGGGAAAAGGTGGCAATGGGCATGTGGTGCTGTTTCAGCTGCAAATGGCCCATCTGCAGAAAATTTCTGACAGTTTTAATATGCACAGATAGGTCTTCCACATGGTGCAGGTGCACCGAAATGTTTTTTTGCAAGAGATCAGTGAAAAGCCACCAAAACGGTGCTTTTTCATGGACAGTGCACGTACCAAAAAAAGCTTCTGAGCATTTGATATTTTTGCAATCCTTCAATGAAATCCCAGTTGCTTTTGATTTGCATACATGAGTGCCTGCCCTGAAATACTTGTAGCATGCTGTTTCTGCTCTGCCATCTCTGAATCCTTTGGGATTTAAATATCTTTAGAATATTTAAATATCTGATTTTCAAATGACCGTCTTTTTTGTAACGATTATTTGCACTTCTGAAGTACATTTACCACATGACTTCCTTAAGAGCCTGCCTGACTTGAGAGCAGCTTTTGCTTCTGCCATTGCAGTCAGTGCGTTCTGTTTTACCTTCTGTATCAGCATGGACTGTTCCTTAAACTAAGACTTTGGCTGAGCTCATTACTATAACATAGGTTGGAAACATCTACTTTTTGCTGAAAATTCTATTCAGCTACTGATTTAAAACTTCTTCTATGCTTACAGTGGGTTTCTTTTGCCAAGACTATATGAATCTAAACTGTTTCTTTGTGACTTCCAGTAGTCTTGGGCAAAGGTGATGAGCTCAATTGCTCAGTTTTGCACCTGGGCACGTTCTATTCTTTCCTTGTCTCTGCCGTTGAATCCCTTTGCAATATTAAGAGGACAATGCCATCCAGATCTGCTTCTGTTACTGGTCTGTGAAAAGGGATCAAGAAAGCTGATGATAAGCAGAAGAAACCCGCAATGAGTCATTGTTATAAATATAAAAACTTTAAAGGCTTAATCATACAGACTTAGTTCAAGGTCAGTCACATGAATTACTACAGATACAAGTCTTTTTCTTGAAAGTGTTTCCCCACTATATCCCTGGAAGCAGATGTCACTTATATCTTCTTATTATGTGTATTGTTTTCTGCAAAACTGATGTATCATTTCTTGAAGGAAGAAAAATGAATAAGCTAATAGTGTTTTAGAAGTTATTATGTATCTAATAGAGAAAACTAGAGAGCACTGCTTACCCTCTCATTAATCTTCAGCTGATCTGTCTATAGCAATATATAAACAAGATTTTGAGTAACTCAAGGTCTTATGATAAATTTAATCTAAACTGTTGATATGACTAAAACCCAATGTTTTAGGTGCAATATGTATAGTGTATATAGACAAACCTAATGCTTTTATATGTATACATAAAAATATTTTCGTATCTAAAATATTTCCAGATCAAAATTACACTCGTCATTTAGTTAAGCTCTACCTGATGGACAAACCCATACTGCTCATTAACTTCTATATTATGTTTGAATCAAACTGCACCTATGAGGACACTTTTGCAGAGAAAAGAATCTAACTAAATAAATGAAATCCAGCAGAGGTGTCAGATTTGGGTTTTATGTTTTATTTTCATTTTTGAATTATGAAAACAAATTGGAGACTGCAGATTTCTACTTGTCACCTTCTCAAAATCTGACCAGTGAAAGAAATAAATTTTGAATAAAACAAGGCTTAAATCTGATTTGTTTGTGACTAGGGAATAGGTCTTATTCGTAATACTTATGAACTCACTGTTTTCATGCTGTGCCTCTTCCTTTCTGAGGTTTTCCCTGTATGCTTGTGCTATATTTTTTGTGTGTTTTTCCTTATTCTTAGTAATTCTACCTGTGCCCCTGCTCCTGTGACCCTTTGAGTTCACATTGCACATCAATACCATGCTGAAAGCAACAAAACTTTCCAGGTTATAGCTGGCCATTAAAGATAACTTCTTCTCCCTTGATTCCAGCTGTGCTGAATTCCACTGGGGATCTGCAGCTGGTGCAGGGACACATGGCATCCATCCTTAGAAATACTCAAATCCTGACTGGACAAAAACCCAAGCCACCTGCTCTAGCTTTGAGCTTAGCGCAGTTTGAACCATTTAGAAATCTGTGCATTTTCCTAGGGTATCCCAGAACTGGAAGATGTGACAGAGGAACCTAAACAAAAGCAATGTCCTTCTGGATAATCAAGTGAGGTTACACCACCTGCCCATCACCAAATCTAGAATAATCTGCCCTCTAACTATTTCCTTTGCCTTCTTTCTCAAATAATTACTGTGGCATATGTCATTACTGTGACTGTCAAACCCAGCCTCGTTTCCCTTAGAATCTGTCAGCCCTTTGGAAACTCAGCAGCGCTATCATTAAACGCAGCAAGCCTCCCCCTGAATATAGACCATCATGGTTTTCAAGCAAAAAGGCTTATATACCTATTATTTTTTTTCCCACATCTGAGGTGGATGCTGCTTTGTGGACATTCTGAGGCAGTGGAGGAGTTCACAGGGAAAGGGAAGGGAACACCTAGAAATGGAGACAGCTGTTGCAGATTCCTCGGTGGTGAGTGAGTTGTCAGCACCACAGAGCATGTAATAGAAGCCCATACTTCTCCCTGACAGACTTTCATGAGCCTGGATCCCAAGATTAGCTTGACATTCCTCTGGATTATATTATGTCTTTTCATCTTTTAGAAAGCACTTATTGATGACACACTTTCAAGGAAACAAAAGTACACAGTCATCTTCTTCTTTATTTAACTAATATACACTGGAAAAATATTTTTGCTTATACTATGAAAAATATAATGGAAGCCTTTCCTGATTATGGGCATTAAGTAGGCTATCCTGTCAAATACTTACAAAAATCAAAATATTCAAAGATTATGCTGGAATTCCATTCTATAAGATTTCAATTCAGTTAGCACTCATGGCACCCTATTATCATTAAAAATAATTTCTGTGGAAGAAATCCAATATTTGAAGGAAAAAAATCCACTTCCTTAAAGATCAAAGTTTATGGTGGAAATGAGTTTTGGGTGTCCTATAGTTTTTCCATGTAAAAATAATTTTATATCTGCTTTGTATCTCTAGAGGAGGAGTCAGGAGGATAAACACTAATTCTGCCATGACAGAGTTTGCATGGAATTCTGTCATAGAGAAATTACAGTTACTTCTTTGTTATTCCAGGGGATTAAATAACAAATGTTCAGATGGAACTTCATGACATTCATTTAACTTTGTATTTTAAAGACTTGTCATAATTCAGGATGCTACCAGTCTCTTGAGCTCGGGAGATACACAACACAGGAATGTTAAGTCACTCATGAAGTTAATATATTTTGCTTATGCAAGTTCTCTCTTGCTGTGGAAATTACTCATATCACCTGAGGACCTTGATTACCAGCAAGCGGTTTAGTACATCCATGATTAGATGCACAATAGGTTTAAAAATGTGGTTGTTGGGAAGGATTTTGGCTCATTTGGTCTTGCTGACCAACTGACAGCTAAATACTTTATTCCTTGATAAATGCATAGCTCAAATAAGTTCTACAAAAATGTACTGGAAAAGGACTTCACAAGCAGCTACTAGCTGGTATAGCAGCATCCTCTGCTCAGATGAAACGGAATGTGCCCACTTGTGGAGAAACATCTTCAGATTAGCTTGAAGTTGGTGGGGGTAGACCCCTAACTCACGTAAAGCCTGAAACCTCTTTGCCACTAGTAGTGGTAAAATGAATTATGCCAGTTAAAGTGTGTGCACTGTTTTTTTACTGAGCAGATGTACTCAGTCTTCTGAGATGATCTGCTGTGGGTGGTTGGTTGTCCAGCTACAACATGGGAAATACGGACAACTGTTGGTATACATACATAAATAATCATTGACGTATATTTATTAGGCAGAAAAAAACCCGGCAAATTTGTAGAGCAGAGAGTGATTGCCGTTAGAATTAGGATATTACTGATCCAACTCATTACTGAGGAAGCAAAAGGCAATGTTATGATGCTTGCTTTTGATTTCTCCTGGGCCAGTGCC
The DNA here is from genome assembly GCA_034781795.1 of Crypturellus tataupa. NCBI lineage: Eukaryota > Metazoa > Chordata > Aves > Tinamiformes > Tinamidae > Crypturellus > Crypturellus tataupa. Next base: position 315,842 of record JAWLRI010000760.1, on the reverse strand, counting down.
AAATTAGGCCAATTTAGAAGTTTGCAAGCTGATTTTCACTTGGGTACCTAGAGGAAACAAAACTTGTGTCTCTTCATTTATTTGCTTGTTCAACATAAATAATTTTTAGATATATTGATATAGTTCAAACACATTTGACAGTAAGATTTGCAGTCTCAAGGGTGACAAATATTAACATAAGAAGTACATGAAGAAAAGAATCCTTCTTCCTTCGTCCTTCCTCATCCTACAGTAAAGAATTTCAGAAAATACAGGTGGAAGAAAGCCATTACACATAAAATAAAGCAGAGAAAATCTTTGATCAGAATTTGTGCCCTACTAGAGAATTTAACCAGAAGATGGATTTCTGCAAAAATACAAATTCCTTCTTTCTGTTGCCCATTTATATATTTTATAAATTGTTGATTTTATAAATGCAATGAAATATACAGTTCAAAGGACAAGATAGTGACTTATCTGTATGAGGCAGCTGATTTTAAAAAACACAAATAGCGATAACAACCAATCAGGGTCAGAAATAATTTGTTATTAGGGATACTAAATAGAATTGGATAAAATGAAATCCATTTGAGCTGCAATCTTATGAGATAAAGCTGAACCAATTGCTATTTTTTATTGATTTGATTTGTTTTTCCTTTATTCCTTCAGTACTTAGAAGGCAGACATTCAAAAGAATGATAAGTTTGCTCCTCCTAAGGTCCATTCATCTCTATTCAACTGTGAATGAATAGTTTAATATGTGTCCAATAGTTGAAAATAGCTTTAATGCACTGCAAAATGTCACAGCATATTAATATCTCTTTAACCAAAGGAGTTATATCTATCTGTAAATCTTCTGATCTACAAAGTATTTTTTTAATTATATTAGGAAATGTCTTTTTATGCATTATTACAGAAAGTTAATTAAAAGACGAAGCATGATTTTACAGTGAAAACACACTTTTACAGATGGATAGTGTAGTTTGAAAGAGTACATTCTGCTAGACATAGCTCCTTCCCTCTGCTCCCCCCACTTCATAAACACAGCTATAAAACTGTATGGTCCCAACACATTCACGTTTCAGCTTCCCAGTAGTTTTTCCCTTGGCCTTAGCTCTCGAGGTCAGTTATGTTTTGTGGACACTTCTCATAAGTGCTTTGAAGAGCAAGGATCATGGGCTGTACTACAAAGACCAGCTTCCCACTGCATGACCCAAGCTGGAGATACTGCTGTCCCTGTTGCCACTTGTCACAGCATGGCAAGACTCTGTGATGTGACACAGTCAAACTACAATGGGCACATGGGGTTAAGTTAACACACCGTATCAGAGCTCAGCACTCTGAAAAGAGCAGGCAAAAATACCTACTGAGTTGACTTCGGCAAAGCACCATTCCCTGTGGAGACTTAGCTTATTATAGCGCTCTATCTGTTTTTATAAAAGTCATCAGAAGCGCAGTAGGTTGTTGGTAGCTCAGATGTAACTTCCTCTCAGCCTCTCAACAGAGGAGATAAGTAAAATGCAATAAGATATATTTTAAAGTGGACAGAAAATAAGGCAAGGCTGTGCGATCCAGAGTTCAATCTTTGCAATGAAGGAGCAGCACCAAAGTTGCAAGCAGGGGTTCCAGAAATGTTACTGTATATTTAGTGTAGATTTAAGAGCACATTGAAAAAAATGACACCGCAGACTGAAATTAAGCCTCAGCAAACATGAGTGGAGCCGTAAGCAAAAGAACCAGAGACTCTGACTCTTTGACCATGCACCATGTTTGCATAATGTATATACATCATAAGCCAGGCTGTGAGAGGTTATAAAGCAGTTTTTCTTATTTGTCATGGGAGAATGAATGCCTTTATTGAGAAAAAGCAGCTTCAGAATTTGTGACTGTTTTGGCCTGAAGGAAGTTCTAGTCCCGAGCGCCTACAAGCCTGGCTGGGTGGTGGCACTTCAAATCAGTGGCAGACTGCCTGCACACTGTGGACAACAGCTCATGCTGTGGCATTTTCCAGCCTACCACATACTCTGGAATAGGACAATGTGTCCCAAAGAGGCAATGTGGCTGCTCCAGAAGACCTGACCAGGTAATCAGCCTCCAGCTGGTCCTAGCATCAGAACGGAGTGATAAATGACAGCCAGAGAAATCAGAGAGGGAAAGATGTGGAGGACAAGCAGAACAAAAGGAAATATTTTGGCTGATGATAATTTGGGAGGGTTGGATTTTCTTTTAAAGAGAGTTTAAGAAAGCCACATAAGCCAGAGAGAAAAGAGGGAAGAGGGAAAATAAAAAAGGGGCAACATAGGCATGGTGGATAGGTCTTGCAACAGCAGGTGAAAAAGGAGTTGGGATGGTAGGGGAAATGGACAAGTGAGGGTGAGAGTATCATCTCATCCAAGGTTGGCTATGCAGAATGAAATGAACAAGATGAACAGAACATATTTCCTTCCTGGTAACAGCTAATGAAACAAAACAAGTGGAGTACACACTCACACAAGCTTGGGACTTCTCTGAAGCAAAACACAGGAGACATTGGAGGAGGTAATAGCTCTACAAGGAGCTTCACCCTCCTCAATGTAGACAGGGCTACTTTTAAAAAAATGCACATCACAAAGAGAGTGTTTTTATAAAAGAATGACTTCTGACATCACTTTTTTTCAGTGCTTATCATGGGGCAGTGGCATCCAAGCCAGATGTGGTTCTCATTAGGTATTAGCTCTACCCCAGCTTTGTCTTTCTTGAAATTAAGGAAAGAGGATGATTATTTGCTCTGCTCTATTTGTTCTTCAGATGGATATTTTTCATGTTATTTTAACAGTTGATTCCTGCATTGATCACATTTGACCTTTCCCCTGCTATATGAACATTTTTAATCTCTAGAATTTTACACGTCTCTGAAAAATATAGCCGTGTACCATAATCAACCATAAAATCAAGGCAGGGATTTCAGGACCAAATTTCCTTTCACTGAATTAGTTCTGATGATAGTAAATATGGTGCTTGTAAACAGGAGGCAGCCAGGATAGCGCTTCCACAAATCTGCTCTCACAGTTTTTGTGAAGCCTCCTCAAAAGCTGCGTCCTGAAAACATTGAAATGGAAAAAAGACAGAAAGTCTGTGAGGTGAAACTTAATGGATAAGCTCATGCTAGGAATCTTAGTTAAAAATGTATTATTTTTAAGATTTTTATACTACCTTTAATTAAAAGATACTATTCTCCCATTTGCACAGTTTTAGCATCATCTCTCCTGTGGCCATGCCAACCACCAAAACTAGGTATCATTGAGAGCAACAAGCTGGATATTATATAGAGCTTATTATATCTATAATAATGCTTCAGATTTTTTCAGTCCTGACTGTGTTTCGTCCTGTGTGTGTGCATGTGTATAGATGTAAGTGGGTGTATATCAAAGCTGCATATTACAGTCCTGAAGAGCTGAAAGCTGGTCAGGCCTCTCTGTGACTAAGAGGATGAATATGGGGGTTATTTGTTTGAAAATGATTGTGGTGTGAGTTATAGGTCTTGGAGAAAACACTGTTGCTCACTGGTGAGGTTTGCTTTGAAGAAAAAGTGGGGGAAAAAAGCAAGCAATTTTTGCTTTATGTGTCAATCCATCCTTTTCTAGTTCTGCAATAAAATAACACGAGAAACCACCTGAAATCCTTATATTTTTTTTGTCTTTTCAGAGAGCTGTGACTAGTGAATAATGATTGATGAAAATATTTTTGCTGCAATTAATCATGTTGAACAGCAGTATAGAGAGTTTCTATCTAAGCTGCAAGTGTCCTGTGCATTCAGAGTGGCATTTTTGCCTATGTTTTTACAATCATAAACTGGCATGGACATACTTCATCGTTGTTCTGCTTGTATCCTCCCCAGCAACAATTTACTGCCCCCTCACCAGTCCTCAGCACAGACACAGCAGTGGGGCTCAGATCCAGGCCATCTGAATTGGAATTCTGCAGTTCTCTGTCCATAAATCTGTAAATTTATATTTGTGTACCAGTTTTCTCTCCTCTCCCTGGCTTCACACATTCCCAGAAGAGTTACAAAGGAGAGAATAAAAAAACCCTGCGGGCTCAAGAGGCAGCATTTGTTGCTTTGTTGATTGTGACTGCACTCACATAGTCACACATCCCTGAGTATTTGGTACATATAATCTTTTACTTCTCATGCAATGTTATTTTGGAAATCTGCACTGCATAAGTTTAGGAAAACTTATATGAAAATTAAGCTAGTACTTTTGCCTGTAAATGACACAGTGGGTTCAGTAGAAAAAAATGTGCAAATGTTGGATGATACCTTATGTTAATTCTATCCTTTAAATGTGGTTTCCTTAGGTGCTGTACCTGTGCGGGCTAGGTTGTTGTCTTTCTAATTATTTTAATGCTTATAGGCTCTCATAGCGTCTGTGAGGGTCACACACTTAATCTTTAATACCAAAACATGTACTATTCAGTGATTTCTTCCTTGTCTTTTGATAGCTTTTGTCACTTGAATACATAATGTGAGGTTACCCATGAAATTACACTTATTTTCAGTATATCAACTAGAGTACCTGATGCTCCTCTGGGAGAATCCTTTCAGCCTACTGTGCAGGAAGATTTCTAAGCAGTCATTGGACTAAATATGCAAACCGCACTCCTCTGAAGTCCAGCTCTCTTGTAGATTAAAATCCTCACTCAATTCTAGTAGTTGCACCTTACCATATTCTTAAAGATATGCTTCAAAGATAGCTGGAATTGTGGACCACGATGTGACCTCATTCAGAGGCATCCAATGTGTCTCAACATCGCCTGGACTTAAAAAGACCACGCAATGCTAAGAGAGCTGCTCGTATGAGTCACACACACTCAACAGTGTATAGATGGGCAATAGGAGTCTACTTTCAGTTGATGTGTTTTAAAAAAATCAAGAAAAAATCAAACACTGGCTGTGATGACAGCATTTGCTCTAAAGTTAACTTTTAACTTGCTCTGGCCAAGCAGCCAACCCAAGGCAAGATGACATATCAAAACTCATCAAAGATATGAATAGTGCTGGACAGACATGAAAGTCATGCGGATCTGGTATCACTTCCTTATACTGAAAATAAATCTGAGCAATGGACTATCTTTCTTTGTAGTCACTTTGAGATCTGAAGAGCCAGGTCTCTTGCTTCATGTGCTGGGAGTTGCAGACATCATGGAAGAGTCAGGATTGAGAGCCACTGAAGAAAAAGAAATTGAAAAGCAAGTTCATATGCTCTTCCAAAGTACCTAATGGAAGAGCAGAGAGGAGCCAGGGACAGATTTCAGTTAGGGATGCACAGTGATAGGACAAGGGCAGTAGACACAGATCAAAACATGAGAAACTCTGATTAGATAGGATGAAATGACTTTACCATGGGTGTGGTAACACAGTGGAACACTAGGCCCAGAGAAGATACAGAGTCTCCATCCTTGAAGATATTCAGAACACACCTGGACCACTTAATCTAGCTGGCCATGAGAGCAGGATGCTGGAATAGAGGATGTCCAAAGTCCCTTCCAATCTATGTGGTTTCATGGTGCTTTAGGTAACACAGACCATAAAATGTGCAGCATAGTCCATACAAAGAAGCAGTTCAGAATTCCAGATCTTGAACTAAACAAAAGTATCTTCTAATAAGCACTGTTATGAGAATGTGAGAACTTCATGGAGGGAACAGTACCAGAGCACATGGATTCTGGCAATAAAAGATATATGAGGAATGTAAAAACAATGCCAAATGAATAAATAATGTTCTGAAGTTTCTGTATTTCTAAAATTAAGATTAAATGTGAGTCTGGTTCCAGGTTATTCATTTGGAAGTATGTTGCAATGAAGATACAAAAAGTCAGACTTAATAGTATACTAGGGTTTATGGTTCTTTAATATCATACAAATGCCTTTGAGTCTTCATTTCTAAGTTGCTTATGAAAAACTAGAGAGTCAGGAAGCTTCAATCCCTGTAAGCATATCAGAAAAAGTATACAGTTACCCTAGCAACAGACATTTAATGATCTGTTTCACTACAAATAAGCTATTCAGTTGTGATATAAGTATCAGGAAAAAAATGTAGCATGGGGAAATCAGAAAGAAAGGAAGGACTACACAGTATGCAGTGAATGGAGTGCTGCTTGTGTCTGGTTACATGTGCTGAGTATCACCTGGGAGTCATTATTATTTGAAATTTCATTATTAGGAGTAGCTATGCAAACCATGTGTAAAAATAAAGCATAATATATATTCAAACATATCAAATGGAAGCCTTTATGTCACATCTTTCTGTGGTAATTATAGCAAGTCCTAGTCCTGTTCAAAGGAATTCTCCTTCAGAAGGTTAGTACCTGAGAGTTTTTAACAACTATGAAATTATCTAGAAAACCAACAGTTAAAAATAAAGTTCTAATTTAAAAAAAATCTTTATCAGCTGATCTGTTGGTAAACTGAAAGTGTTATTCATGCTCCAGCTTGAACCCTGAATATTTTCTGTGGATGGAAGCTGCATTCTGAAATGACAGCTGCGATTGGGGAGTGCTCCTATGGCTGCATGCTGTACCACTGTGTTTGCCCTGAGGACCTTCCACCCGCTCTGAGTCTGCATTTTCCTGTCATGATCTTTTGTAGGATGGCAAATTTTGCATGTACTGAGCAAACTGAGAAATCTGTTTTAAATTTTATGAGATTTCTGAGAATCATTATGTGATAGTAAGAGAAGGGTAATCAACCACAGCCCAGTGTGTTTATGTGAGCACCCATTAAGTCCAACTCTGTGATATTTATTCTATGTAGAGCAACAAAAATTGACCATTCTGAAAACTGAGACTGCTAAATGACATCCTTTGGCTGTAGAGCGCCAATAGGGAAATTAATCATAATTATTTTAGTTAGTTTTATATGGTCCTACAGGCATCCATTTCTTTTAAGTGTTTTCTAAATGTGTGTCTTTCCTTCAAAGCTATTGCCTGGGTTTTCTTGTGTTTCTTAGCCTAATTTTCTTGTCTTGTCCACATGTGATGACTACATACATCCTGGATAGTGCAGACTGTAATTTCTGTGGGAAAGAAAAGGTGTATCTCCGTGTCATTTTTACATTTCCTTATTCATTGGCCATAGCAAATAGCGGACAACCAAAACAGGGGCTGCCACAGAGCAGTGCAGAGGTACCTCCAGCCTGAATTTAACCCAGCAAGGTGGCACCTTGTGGCCCTCTTGTTGCAGTGGTTCCAACTCGGAGTCAGACTATGTCCTCTGCTGCCTTAGCAAAGCAGACATGGGCACTCCTGCGTATCTAGAGTCTGATCTCAGCTGCCTGGTGGCAAGTGCTCAGCAAGACCCCAGGAGGAGATCTCAGGGTGATATGTGGCTTGCTCTGAAATTCATCTTGCACTCAGAAGCAAAGATTTGCTCCTCTTCTCCCTGTTCTTGCCCCTCAGGGTCATGTAGTGTGTCAGCCTCTTGAAGCAACACTCAGATAAATTAGCAGAATACCACTTTTATCTCTGATACTTTTTTATTGCTACTTTCAGAAAAAATGTGAAGTGGATTTTTAAGAGGTTCTACTTCAAATGAAAGGTCACCACCATGAAAGTTTGCGAAGTGCCAGAGTAATGAGTATGTAAGGCTAGATTTAGAAAGACAGATTCTTCCTGCAAATACCCTGCAATCTCCCCACAGCTGCAAGTGGGAAAAAAGGATGCAAATGGTAATTTTTCACAGTGTGGTCATGCTTCTGCATTTTGTTTCATACAAATAGATCTCTACAGCAGTGAAGCACATAGCTGTGGTTAATCAGACTCAGTGCATAGTGGTGCAGGTAAATGGACCAGCACACATAGAAATTGGAAAGAAATCATCAGCATCATTAATATGAAACCTGCTTTTGACTCCTCTCCAGAAGGATTCCAGTCAACACTCCAAAGATTTTCCTATGATTGTTTCAAAAATAGTATAAAATCTCAAAATAAGCAAACTTTTCTATATAAATAGAAGTACCATCATCATTAGGTAGTTAATCATTTCTTTTAGAATTTGCTCCTAACTTTGAATTTATTCTTGATAACACAGAGAAGATGCATAAGTAGACAGACATTTTTTTAACTTTTGATGATGTAATTTAGCATTAGCCTCAAGAAAATCTGTGATTTAGAGAAGCAATTTACATGGATGCTTTGTTATAGAGTGAATATTAGTACCAGTAAAAAAAGTTACAGGAGCTCTAATTACTCATTCTGGTAGTTAACTGTTAAACAAAGAAAACCCTGAGTTACATATATGCAAGATTATAGCATGAAATGAGGATTTATTCAGAACTTACATAGTAGGTATAAGGTGTTTTAAACATGAAAAGATTGCTGTAGACACCAGGGTCTTATGATTCTCTTCACAGAACTATTACTTATCTCCTTGGGGACCTCAATGAGTTGTCTTCTTGCCTTTATCTTTACTGGTTATTTACAGTGTAGTTCTGGGAGAGGATTAATTGTGCAATGTTTTCACCAGACATTGGTGAAAGGGAGCCTTGGAGAGGGAGCCTTGATTTTGACATAGCCTCTCTATGTTACCATAACAACAATGGAAAATGACACCTACTGTGACTTGGTAGCATGTCCATTTTAACAGTGCCATACACAGTTCCATGCATTAGTTACCAATTTAAAAATTGCTTTGTCTTCGAAGATATTGGTATCCATTAGGATGATGTTAGAATCTAGAACATGTACTTGCCTTCACTGGCTGAAAATATTTGCTAGAATGAATATGAAAGATCAGTGTTATACATTAATAGGAAGTGTTTGGCCATCAGAAATTATAGCACGTTCACATGAGCAGCATGTATTAGGGTATCTATCCTGGCAGCTATTTTGAAATGTATTTTTCCCTAAAGGGCATGAGTTTGAGTATATTGCTTCTTGTCAGCAGGCTGACTTTAGTTGTCATATACCATGTAAATTATACCATGTAGATTCTATAAAACTTCCACTGATAACTGTAAAAAGAAAGCAAAACTATATATCCAAGCTTGAAATTCACTTTAAAGTATAGTTTGTAAATTCACCCATAGACCCTCTAACTCTGTCCATAAATTTGAATATGTATGATGATGATTTTGATCAAGATTAAAGTTCCACCTGGATACCATTTGGTCACAATTTAGGCACCATTTTTTTTTAATAGTCAACAGCACAGATGTGAATGAATTGATTAAATAATAACCAGACAGACAGTCACTTACAGCTGTGTCATTTACATTGATGATATAATTTAAGTGCTGTCTGGAGTTACTTTCATACTCTTAGCCATGGGTCCTAGGAAGATCTTTACACCCATGTATGAAGGACAGAGGTTTTTCGCTTAGAGCCGGAAGATCACTCAATAGGCAAACCTAGAAAAAGCAACAGTTCAGATGAAGAATAAATGCTGTTTCATGTAGTTGTATGAAAAAGAAAGAAAGAAGAAAAAGCATTAGGTAACCCAAATACAGTTCAGTAAAGTTAGTCAGGGACAGCGTAACCACCACTTCATCTCTCAGAGGAAATGAAAACACATTTTCAGTAAGAGGAACATTATTTTTACTTCTGGCCTCTGAATATTTCATTCCTTCAGGGGCTGATAACATAAATTTTTGCATACTTTATCCCAGAGCTAGGATCTTCTTCATAGTAGTGCCTCTAATGCAACTAAAGTCTCAAAGAGATAGATTTACCTCTATAAATCTACTGAATCCAATCTCCATTGAACTCAAAGCTGGAATGGAGAACTAGAGGATCACTACAGTTGATTGTTTCCTTAGAAATGCTAGGTTTTGGGTAGGATCTGACATATTTTATAAAGTACAAGCAGCAAATAGGACCAGATACATAAGAGAACAAGGCGGGTACAATGTTGGCAAAGAAATCCCTGAGTAACTTTTATGCAAAAACCGTCCTTTCCCAATAACACTTGTTAATGGAGGGAAAGACAATTTTCTTGTGTCATATGAGTAGGTACTCTCCTATTGGGAGACTGCAGCTCGCAGGCAGTCTCCTTCAGCCTGGGTAGTGCTTCAAAATGTGTTTCCTTCCAAGGACTCAGGATGATGGTTCCCTGCATTGGGACCATTACTATGTCCAAACTTTTCATCCAAACCTTTTTCTTGAAGATAGTATATATGAGGGAGCCAAAAAGAGCTGAAGCAATCTAAAAGTTTTCTTGTCACTGTTAAAAAAGTAAAGTCTCCTTTCCCTTTCCACCTCTACTCCTGTCTTTTCACACCTGTATCAACCCTATCAAACCAGACCTCTGGAAAATTGACTGCACTCTTCAGTGTTGCAGTTCAACTCACTCACTGAGGGGAAAACGCCACTCCATTTTGTGATTCAGAAAGGGTTTGTATGAGTGAGAGAACAGGTTCAAGATAAACAGCCATGTCCATGATCACAAAGACAGCAGCATGAGGGATGAGGGGGGTAATAAAGAAGAGGGAGACCATGTCCTGCCTGCAGCCAGAGGCTATCAGGCCAGTTCCCTGCTCCCACCAAATTGCATGATGTGTGGCATTTACCTGGAAGCAGCCACTGCAACCTTCTGCTCTGCATGCCAAGAAGAGCTGGGAAATATTCAGAAGCACCCCTGAATCTTTAGTGTAGAATCATTCTTAATTTGCAGAACCAAGTGCTAAGTCTAGTTTGAGCCATCCACAAGGAGTACGTCCTTGGTCACAAGCTGTGTCAAGTGTGTAAATAACTTAGCAATAACTTAATGAGAACACTCACAACCTTTTTTTTTATAGACTTTTTTTATAAGCATTCCTTCCTGGATGACTTTCCAGTTGATCTTTCTGGTCCTGATCTACTCATACAAAATGAAAAACTTAAACACAGTCTTCTCTATTGGTTCCAGCGGACATTGGTTCATATCCTGGCTGACTGTACAAAGAGACACAAGAAATACCTCCCAACCTGTTATTCATAGTCATCAGAAATATTTTCTTTCTCACTGCACTGCACTTACAACTTCATTTTCAAAAATCAGTCTGTTATTGCCATTGCAAAATGCAGTTTTAATTTGCCCCTCTATCTTTGCTCTCTGACAGCTATAAATAACCTAGAACATTCTGTTCTAAATAACCTAGGTTGTGAGGGATCTTCTCTAGGGTTTCAATACCATCCAGTTTGAGCAGTGGAAAATATACTGAGCTACATTAGTGATTTTCATGAACAAGGAGTTAAAATATGCTTCTTTTTGTACACTATCAATGATTATGTGTGCGTGCCCTTCTAAGATGAATTGTTATCTTAAATCTTTTGCTTTACACACAGTGAAATGCCTCTGAGAAAGGCCAAATAATCTCCTTGACAAGTATTGATGGACAGATCCTTTTATCACAGTAGAAATTATGTTAAATAAAGAATACATATAGCAAAGGTTCATGGAGTCTGGGGGGATTTTCTACCTACCTTTAACCTACCACAGGATGAGCAAACACCTTCTTCCACATGCATTCTCTGTAATGCGTAAAAGCAAGAATAGAGCAGCATCTTGAAGGTTTAATCGTGTTTCACACAGGCAGTTTCATAATGGCAAGCCCACCAAACCCTCAGGGCTTTGAGTGAGTCTATGAGGCAGCACGCTCAAGGTGGAGACAGAAATGAGAGTTGAATAGAGGTAAAATTATTATAGGCATCATATCTGTCATCTTTCAAAAGTAAAAAATGCTATTTGTAAGATTTATTCTCTCTCCACTAATAACAATCCAGATAAGAGTATCTCCATTCAAATCTGCAAATGTCTGAAGATCTTAAAATAAATACATTTGAAAGAGGCAGAGTCTCTCAGGGTAAGTTTTTTCCTAAATCCATAGTCATAAAATAGCCATTTTTTCTTCACATCAAGATAGTCTTGTGTTTCAAAATACAGGAGAAAATAAATTGGAACCATCTAACCATCCCTATTTATTTGTTGCATTTTTTTTCCATTACTCCATCTTTCTGAATTATTTAGTTAGAGCAAGCTCAGGGTTGTTGCAAAATATGACAAGCTTATGGTGAATATCCAGACCAGCAATGAGAAAATTTTATCAAGTGTGGGTTCACTTCTGCAACTGCAGTCTTCAAAGCATTCTTGCCCTAAAACTATGGTAAATGCTCAAGACAAGTTTGTCTAGGAGTAGAAGCAAGGGACCTGAATAGAGAATTGTTTCTGACACAGGAAAGCTTCTGTGAACCCTAATCTAAAATTGCAAATATTAACCCATGAATGGTATAAGAGACAAACTGGGAAAAAAACCTCTCTTTTGGGGCTTCTAGGGTGTTCTAGAAATAGTTCTGTGGCAGTTCTGAACCCCATCCATGGACTGCAGTCTCGTTTTTGCTGACAAGAACCAGCATTTTAACCAAAGGGGGCTAACAGCTTATTTTAGAAAGCCAGTTATTGTACACATATCATTAACTTTATTGCAGTATTACAGAATAAATGATCCAAAAGGGGTAATTGAACACATAGAAGTGATCAAGATGTTTTTGAGGAATTTCAGCTATTACCAAATGTATCCTCAGCAAAGTATATTTCATGCTGCCTAGCACACAGTAATGGATAGCTTAGTGTGTTGGATATCAAAAAAGGTATTATTATAAAATTAAGGTAGTACACCAGAATATATTATTTCTCTTGCATCTTTGCATCACCACCTGTTATATAAGAAAGTCAGTTATATGTGATTCACTTTTGACAGATCAGAAAGGGATAAAAATCAATATTGGGATAAAAATCAAGATCACGATAAAGTAAAGGATCTGCAGTGGATCTGGCTTTGCATTCATGGTTTTAGTCCAAAAGTATAGGAAGGAAAAAAGGCAGAGTCACTGAACAGACAACAGTTTGCATATCAAAGCAAAAGAACTCAGGCACTAGAACAGAATTTCGGGATATTGTATTTTTATTATATTATTTTCCCCATGAGCCCCCTCTGCAGCTGGACTGCTGCAGTTCACACTTAAAAGTAGCAAGCATTTTTCTCCAGAGAGAAAGACTCTACATTTTCTGCTTATGGCAGTCACCTCATCTTCACAGCTCACAAACTTTAGCACTGGGTCCTGCTGCTTCTCTAAAATGCCAAGGTTTTGGTCCCTGCTCAGCCTGGCCTTGACCCCAGCAGGCAATGGTCTGTTCAGAGTCAGGGGTCTAGCCATGTGCTGAGCTGGAATGAAGGTAGCCAGAGGCACCTCTAAATTTTTCACTAATCAGAAATCATGTTTGTCATCCATTTCTCTCATGTATTACCATTTATACAGAGGAAAGTGTCTTTTCCTTCCCCTACTGGAAGATCTCATTTCTGTACCTGAACGTAATGGTATTCAGCTGCCACCACCTATTGAAAAAACACATCAATCCCGATCTCATAAGGATTGGGAGACCTTTAAGTAGAGTAAGTGTTGACAGGTCTTAGTTTGTTATTTTTCTGAAACAGAATTAAGGTCTTTCTAGCTAAAAGAACAATAATATCAGACTTAATCTTTGTGCATTAGTACATGTCAGATAAACAAATTATGCTCCAAAGAAAAATGCAAGTGATACAAAATTTTCAAATAAGAGTAAGGAGTAATATGTTATCTCCAAACTACAGGATATATTTTCCCACATGACTTGTCATCTTGATTCAGAATTGAAGCAATAACTTTTTCAACCCCCTGTGGAAAGCAAAACAGTTTCACACAAGGTTCTGCACTGTAATTTCCTCTGGGGAGGAAATGTCTTTTGGAAAATCTGAAATTTACTCAAATGCTATAGGCTACTTTTTTGTAGTCTTTTTTTTTTTAGTCAATACAAACAAAAATTTCTAAATTGTGTTATGTTAAACCTTTTTAATACAAGAGGGTTTCAAGAACTGAAAGAACAGTTACTTTTGCAACTTCTGTCATGATGAAAGTCATGCTTAGTGTTTATGTGAAGAGAATATAAAGAAAGGCTCTTTTGCTGTTACGACACTGTTACCCTCTAAACTTCGTATTTTCATGAAATAACTATATAGATAAATATATTTCAGGGAAAAATGGGACTGTTTTTTTTTTAAAGCAATCATTTATTTGGTTCCTCCTTTCTTACTACAGGGATTCCTCTCCCATTGAATTAAAGAAGCCATAACTTACACAGACACTTTTAACTGTCTCTGTCTTGCATTTCTTCCTTCCTGGCTTCTACCAGTTTCTCCCTATCTCTTTTTTTAAGCAGTGAAGCTACTCTACTTACAGTAGTTTTATCCTATTGCAAAGCATTTTCTCTAAATATGCTTTAAAATTTGCAATAAGGGAGTAAGGGGTTGGATGTTTAATGTAGGATTAGGCTATGAAACAACATGAGATCAGTCATCCTGAATTAGATCATTAGATCGTCTTTTTTTTTTATTTATTTAATCTTTCTCATAATCCCTAATCCATAAGATAATGAACCATTATTTATTTTTTTTCCCTGGCCTTGTATTTATAATTTGATAGACTTCTAGGATATCCCACTTCAACTGTCTTTTTTTCTCTTTGACATTTGTTAGTCTATCTAATTGTTCCTTGTACCTTAAATCCTTTTTACCACTCTTCTCTATTTTTTTTATTTCTACTTTCTCTTTTTTTGAGATGAGAGAACCAGGACCTGCGTCTAGTTTTCAAAGTGTGGGTAGACCCTCAGTATACATGTTGACATTACGATCTTTGCTGTTTTCACTGATCATTTCATAGTACTTTCTAATGTTTGTCTTACTTTCCCCACAGTTGAGCAATGAGCCAAACATTAAACTATCAATTACCATTCCAAACTCTCCCTCATGGTAATGAGTAGCCAGTTCAGAGCCTTTCACTGCATGTGTGGGGTAGTATGTCTTTTACACATGCATCCTTACATCAACAAAATGGAGAGGGAGAGGATACAGAATGACTAATGAGCAAGCGAAGGAGTGCGGGACAGAGTCGGCGGCCAAAAATTCTGTTTAACAAAGATGTCAACCTCTTCCAGAATCTGTTATTTAGGATTCTGACTCTCTTCTGGCTTCAGATCTCTGATGACAGACCTTGGCAGTGTGTGTACCAGCGCTGACTTTCCTATGCTTTCCCAGATCCATTTAGGACAGTGGGGTTTTGTTAACTGTTTTGATACAAGGGATGTTAACTTCAGTTATATGTATAGAAAGAAAAAAAAAGTGTACCTGTAAAGGCAATGACATGAATCTATAAAGGCAATGACGTGAATTAGATTAGAATGGGACTGGCAGATTAGTTGCACACAAGCATAGACTTCTTATCCACTAATCTGGTAATGTGCATACTTCAGAAGACCCAGCAAGAACACTTCTTTTTTTTCTTTTTTCTTTTTTTTTACTTTCTTATGACAGAACTCAATGCTCGCCTTTTTAATGACCCATACACAAGAACAAGAAGTACATGTTTGCACCAGCAGCTGCATCATTTATTTGACTGTTTCAGGATAAATGTAAGGATAGACCAAAAATATTTTAATCTTTCATGCCTTACTGCTCAGATGTCAGAAGATCTGCTAATTTTCAATTGCTTAGTCTTTTTCAAGCTCTTTTCAAAATACAAAAAAGCCACTCTTAAACCTAGATGGATGTGCTTGCACAAGAGCTCTAGATGGCATCTAATTGGCTAAAATCTCCTATACTTCACATTTTGAAAGTCTAGTTCAGGTAAAAGTCTATAATGAAATTAAAGAGAGCATTTAACATTGAGTAAGTCAGAGCTCATTTAATTTACTGCACCTGCTTTTGGTTTCACTGTCAACTTTGTGTTTACAAATATACTTCTTCCTTCCTGCAATTCCTCCTTGTTGCCCTTGCATATGTGTGTCAGAAAAACAGCAGAAGGCATTTGACTAATTCCCAGTCCTCATCTTTTCTGAACTGACTATACAAAGCACAGTGAAATGCACAAAATAAACCTTTGTAAATTGAGTCATTTACATTTCATGCTATTAGTCATTCACTCTGTGTTATACAGCAAATGCATCTTGACTGTGACACAGGAGTGAATTTTCCCCTAGGAATAAATGGTCATTAAAGAAATGGCACCTAAGGCTGGTTCTAGTAAACAAGATAATTACCCAAACCCACACTTTCCCTGTTTTCCTACTCTCCCTTCTTCCCATCACTCTTGGTTGGGCTCATTTCCTCCCTGGTATAGACACAGCAACAGTGCAAAGGCAAGGCTGATCTAATAGAAAACTATTCTCTTTTAAATTTGATTTTCAGGGCTAATTTCTGCTAAACCAGCAAGATGAATTGATGCTCTCTGCAGTTATAAAATTGCTAGACCTAATGCAAGCAGCTAAGCAGCAGTGGCATGTGGCTGTGGATGGGACTATGGCACTAGATCAGTTTGAGTCATGAATGAAATCTAAATTCCAATCACATCCTCAAGAATCCATCTCAACATCCACCTACCTGTGGGACTACCTGACCTCCCAAAGTGCACTGTGAACCTGAACATAAACCAGAGGAAATTTCTGTCCGTGTGCCTCCTAGTTCAAGATCCAGAAACAAGGATATACTTATATGACACTTTCTGGAGAGTCAGGTCATTATTTGTTCAACTTTTATTGATTAAAAACTTCCATTTATATTGCACAGGTCTGGTCCACTTGAGTTGGTCAAATATACTATACAGGGAATCTTTACTCTTCAATATACGTTCTCCATAGTGAAACTGTAAGGCACAAGAACATTCCTTGAAAACTGTGTTGGTTTCCTCTGTTGGTTTTCCTGATCTGATGACACCCAATTAAATTTTTACCTCTGTCACTCCAGAGCTGTTATCATCTTTGGCTGTCGGTCATTGCAGGACAGTTTCAAGAGAACAGTGTCATACTAAGGAGGTTCAATGAACTTTTAAAGGAATTATAGAATTGTTAAGGTCGGAAGGGACCTCTAGAGATCATCTAGTCCAACTCCCCTTTTCTGTTTGTCAAAGATAACATGCTTAGGAGTCTTGTTCTGTTTTTATGAGATTTCTTTGAGGAGGGGCACATACATTTTCTTTTTTCTTACACAGTTATTATTCTGCTCTCCAAGATTGCTAGTCAATACACATTAAACAGGATTGTTTAAGAAGAAAATTTGCTTTCTTCTGTTTTGAACTAGTAGTTATCAATACTGTGAAAGGTTGTCAATATTTGAACTGGTTAAACATGCTCAGAAATTATTCCGCAAAGGAACCCACATTATTAACTTCATGGTAGTTCAGTCTTAGTGATTTCCTCATCGTCTTCTCAAATTTTGCTTGTATCTCTTTATTTTTTTTTCTCTCTCAACGCACTATTCTTTAAGACAACCTGAAAACATTCACTATTATATCAGTGACTCTTTGTATACTCAATATGTTTTAGCTCAGTATGCTCTGCATTTAAAGCAGATAACAATGGAGTAACAACGGTTATTTTTCCCTTTCTCTAGCTCACCTTAGCAGTGTAGTTGGTTATAATTTTATGTTTCTGATCGCTGTGATGTAATAAACAAATCTGAAATGAAACAACAAATAGCTTGCATGTTGTGGTAGGTGTGTAGTTCTATTAGGACATTCCCAGTTCATGTTTTGCTGCATCAAGTTGCAGATATGCACAAACCAAAAGGGTTATTTCAGGTGAATTCTTAGTAGCTCCCTGTCTGTAACATAGCAACTGCTTTATGTTTTGCCACTTTTTACCTACTTCCATGCCATTTTTTTATATTCCCTCACAAACAAATCCAAAAGATCTCA
Source organism: Crypturellus tataupa (assembly GCA_034781795.1). Taxonomy (NCBI): domain Eukaryota; kingdom Metazoa; phylum Chordata; class Aves; order Tinamiformes; family Tinamidae; genus Crypturellus; species Crypturellus tataupa. Next base: position 298,127 of record JAWLRI010000760.1, on the reverse strand, counting down.
TTGAATGTGAATGGTAAATACATCAATCTTGAATTGCATAGTGCCAACAAAGTCCAGCACAGCTCTGGTCTCACAAAGAAATATTGAAATACGGAATTCACATATACATATATGCACATGAAAATGCATGTATCTACATTACTATATATTAATATAAAAACAGTCTTTTCTAGACAAAGATTCACCCACAGGTATTTGAGATTAAAGTGTGATCCTTACCTTGCATTTTTCAAAATCAGGATTCAGGATTAAGAATGAAATAAGATTAATTTGTCCTGTAAGTGATATACAACAAAAGAGAACTTCTGGTTAGCTGTAATGACGTGTTCTGGATAATGTCGCACACTGAAACATGCTATTCAAATGCATACTCATAAAAGTCTACGACATCCCTGATATTTCCGTGTCCTCTCTTGATTAACCAAAGAAATAAATCACTCTTCTCACTACTAAACCTTAGAATAGGGTTAATGTATGTTTGTATATCCGGTGGGTTTCCAGACATTGAGGTAGGCATTACATCTGAAAAGTGGATTCTCAGACCTGGCCACAGGATTGTAAAACTGAATGGGCAGATCTTGGATCTTCATTGATATGGCAAATGTTGATACTTTGCCAGCTCGATGCATTGTTTCCTTCCTAGCTTTCATACTGTGAAGTGTAAACACTGATTCCCTTTCTGTATTGCATTGCTTTTTATACTAAAGCTTTCATGTGGAGTTGCTGGGTTCTTTTCAAACCTGTTTCCCTCTGACCCTACTTGTCTTGTATGCCTAACAGACCATACTTGTCTTGCATGCATAACAGACCAGTTTCCTGATCTTATCTTTCATCTTAATGATTTGTCATTTCTAGAAGACCTGTGGCATTTGACTAATTGTGATATTCTGTTGTGCCGAGGACCACTACCGCGAGACGGAATGAACGACACTTCAATGTGAAGCAGATTCAATTCGCTTTACTTGTGTAT
>JAWLRI010000760.1:285231-295343 GCA_034781795.1 Crypturellus tataupa | reverse complement strand
TTTCCTTTTCCTTTTCCTTTTCCTTTTCCTTTTCCTTTTCCTTTTCCTTTTCCTTTTCCTTTCCTTTCCTTTCCTTTTATAGATTTATAGAGAGGAAAGTTGCAGGTGGAAATTTGGGAAAAGTGAGTTCTACAGCCAGAATAGGCAGCTGGGACATGCCGAGGCCGCGACACAGAGGGCAGGCCCCACGGAAGATGCTGGGGCCATGGACTCTCCTTGCTTCAGCTCTATTCCACCGCATAGCACCAGCCTTGGAGCAGGAGATACCAGTTACTCACATTCTCCTTCTTGAACAGGGCACGTGAAGGCAAAGCCTCTCGCTGCTTGATCTGACTATCAATAGGGCTGAATTTATGAAGTCTTTGCTGATCTGCATTTATCACATGCTCACATCTATTATTTCCTTCTCTTATTCGGAGCTCAATAAAAGCGTTTTCATCCGGTAAAACTTCATCAAAAGAGGAAAATAACTCCTCCACTGGTGTTTCATTTTTGTAATCTATCAATAAATGACAGGTCTGGCTGAGTTTTTCAGCTTTCCAGATGAGGAAGCCAGAGATCTCCCATGGTGACTAATTTTAAGTCTCTCAATACTCAAGTATATTTGTCTCAAGTATTGGCTCATCAGCATTCACAGGAATCACAGTAAACTTTGAAAAACATATTGCAGAGGAGAAAAAAGTAAATGGCCAATACAGAAAAATAGTTTCTGAAGTGAAAAACCCTACTTTATTTCTGATCTTACTGTGCTTTCTGAGCTTACTGTGTTAGCTAAAACTATTTAAAGGTTCAAAATTTGCAGTTAAAGTCTTATTTGATCCATGTAGAAGAACACAGTTTTTAACTATTTTATTTTTCCTTGATAAGCTACTTCTGAAATTAAACAATATAACTTTTTTTCTAGCTTGCAATACTTACTTGCATGCATTACAAATTCCTATCTATATACTGTTTTTTCTCATGGATTATATTAATGCAATTTAATGTGCACATAAAAAGATATCCGAGGGTGAACTACTGACTGTTTCTTGCTTTAAAGGGAGAAGGATGCTAATGGCAGCAGTATTTATGTTAATCTTTGAAAATGTATGCTTCTATCATCTTATGCCATGACAAACAGAAAATATTGATCCAGTATTAGATACTTCTGATGCAAATCCTTGCAATTTAATCAAACTCATTCATTTTAGCTATAACTCTAATGAGGAAGGCATTGGACTGAGTTGAACTGGACCAAGAAAATTTTATTTGTATCAGTCAAGACCTCAAGCTAAAGTTTTATTCTGCATCTTGATCCACAACAATAATTAGGATATAGAATCATTATGGTTGGGAAAGACTCCTTTGCTATATTTTTGGGTTGTGCTACCTCTTCAGACTCTAAGCATAGTCAGCCAGGGACTGCCTCTTAATGTAGGTTTGTACAACACCAAGCATGAAGTGGTGCTGCTCTAAGAGTTAATCTAATGAATGAAATATAAAGGTTTGAAAAATTCAATCTTGTTACTGAATTTTGCATTTGTTAATTTAGTTAGCTACATTATTTTGGAAAAGGAAATAACCCTTTCTCCAGTTTAAGAATAGCAGAATAAATGCTCTACTCCTCTTGAAGAAGCAAATGCTTCATTCAGTGCCCAAGACATAACATTTATTGAGGTAAGCAATTTGCATAAAGGCTTTTATTACATAGCCAGTCTTATAATTCAATTCAGTAAAGCAGCTGTCACCTCTCTGTTTCATTTGCAATAAAAGGTTTTTTCCAGAGGTCAGGGCGGAGACCCGCACCAAGATGTGTACCTTCCGCAGAGGAGTGAGTACCTCCTCTACAGCTCTGGTGCTGCCAGTTGTGACTGCTTCTGTGAGTTTTCTCTTTTAAGCTACTACAGTTGTGTGTGACGCATAATAAAACCTTCTTCCAAAATAATCTTATACTGCTTATTTGTTTAGCTAGCAAGTGCAAAGTAAGCAACTTGTGCATTGCAAAAGGTACAAACGCTTGTTTGTTGATTTATCTGGAAAATTTTCTTCTTATCCTGGTGTCCTTATGACACATCACACACATACATACAGTGCGTGCTGGACACATTGGGCACAATGTGCCCACATTGGGTAGGTTAAGAGGTCTGCATTTCTCACTGTGTGCAGAAGAATTAGACTGGATGGTTTTGGAAGCCTCTTGCCATACCTTTCTTCTCCTTGGGAAGGATACCTCTGATATCTGCTTGGTGTCCCCTGACACATCTTTCCCTCTTGCATGAGCATGGTGAGAAAGGCAATTTGCAAGATGGCCTCCATTGTAGTGGTTCTACTTGCTCAGATTGCCAGAGCATGGAAGAGGCCAACTTGTCCCGCTCTGTGCCAGATTTTTGAAGCCTTGGAGCATGAAGGGCCTTGCAGACAACTCCTGGGTGAAGACACTATTGAGGTTTATTCCAAAACTGTAGATATATTTGGATATATAGATGTGTATCCAAAAGTGTAGACAGACGGTCCCTGACCAATTATCTTTAATCTTCAAAAAGACAGCTTCCAGCCTCTTCAGCTCCCATTCTTGCACATATTTCCCAACTCCTGTTATGGCCGGGAGCATTGGTCCATTGATCTCTCTCTTCCTGCTCACACTGGTCATTCTCTTGGAAGAAAATCCTTGCCTCCATACCCACCATAGCTTGCTGAAAAGAGCAGTCTCTTCCAGTTGCCAAGTGGCCCCTCAGTTTCCCTGCAACTTGAAACCTGCAACTGGAAGAAAGAATGGGATCTCTTCCTTTTTTTTTCAGGGTGAGGAGCAACAGAAATGCTGAAAATCCCCAAACCAAAAGAGAGAAGGAATAGCAAAATGTAGAAATGGGAGATAATGAAATGCAAAGATAGGAAATTGTCCCAAATTGATGGTTACATCATTGCACACAAGTCTGAGCTCTTCCCTCCTATGAAGATTGTGGAACGTTCCTTCACATGTATGGGCAAGAGAGAGACAGGAACTCATTTTTCTACCAAGCTTCTATAGATTCCTTAAGGAATCTGCTTAGAGAAAGAAGTTATGCTCTGATCTCTACAATACTTACATCTGGAGTAGATACACATCTTCCACTTCATTGAGAAGAGAAAAGTAGGAAGAAAAATAAAATGTGCAAAATATGATAGTAGGAATCAGAGATAGGAATAAGACTCACAAAGAAGGTAATTCTACAGATTGTGAGCATGGGCACAAACTGTTCTCCTTGTTCCTGTTCCCCAGTGGTGAATGAGAAAAAAAATGAAAACCAGAATGTATTGAAATTATAGTAAGTTTTGTTAATGTATTTATCTTTAAAAGGCAAAATAAAGATTAGTGAAAGATTTTAGCTTTCTTGGATTACACCGGCCAGCACCGGTTTTGAGTAAGGCCATTACAGGTTTTGAGTTTGCTTGGCACAACTGCTGTCATTGCCTGCTTGACTCCTCTCTTACCTTCTTGGAGACTTTAATATTATTGCAGCCATATTAAGTGCTGTAAGACAGAAATGTTTGCTTATATAAATATACCTGAACTTAGAGTCAAAGAAGATCATTCACACTAAATGTAAGTGGATAGGACAGAAGGCTTCAAGTATAGTTGGAGAACAAGGAAAGATATTACAAAATGACAGTTGTTTTCTACAGAAAAACACTGTACATTATGAATTCATAATTACTACCTTAATGGACTATACTTAAATATATCTGGACAGAGATTGCTGAAAGTATCGTTTGACCTAACACTCATATTTCCACACAAATGCAAAACACTGCAAAATGTTCTTGACCCTGTACATGGAGGGTGATATATGGAGCTCCCCCAGTGAGGCAAAGGGCATATAGGTTCAAGAGGATGATGAGCAATTCAGTCTGTCTGAATCCTGAGCTGCTGAGCTCTAGCTCCTGTTACAGCTGCAGAATGGAAGTAACCACTTAACCAAATAGCTGCCTCCACTAAGCAACAAAATGAGGCTCTTAAGCTCATCATGCTCTCCAACTTAGAGGCCGGAAAAAACTGTATATTGGTGTGTCACAGGTCAGAATAGGTGCATCTCATTGTGTTTTCAAGTTCCTATGAAAAAAAATAGGACTGCTTGCCTTCCTGAGTCAAATTGCTTTCTAAATAAATTAAGCATCAGCCATTAACATAGGCTGATTTTGGAGAAAATGGAAAAATTGCTAATATGTTGGGCAGTGTTGTATCTGGAGGAAAATACTTTGGTTTTTGGCCCCTTATGTAACTGTGCTCTACCTTGAATTATGATGATGGATTACTCTTAGTTGTTTATATTTGTCTGTAAAGCTACAAGGCATTATAATTTTTTGCCCTTTGCAAAGTACACTTGTGATATTTGAAATAGTGTCCTTCTCCACTGGTGAAGTCAGAGGTTAGCCACATACAACATCAGAAGATGTTTCCTTTTGTTCTTCTAAACGTGCAGGTCACCAATTTTAACATGTTCTGTGGCATGTCGGGGGAAGTAGGGAGAGAGAACCAAGTCCATGATTCTGGACACAAGAAAAACAGTTAACATCTTAGATGTTCAGAAGACTACATTATTCCTTAACCCTAGTGCGTTGATTCAGAAGCTGAATGAAATAATTTGAGACGATATGTGGGAATAGCAGTTGTCTGTGTGGGCTGGGAATGTGTTCCCTCTGCAGGACAATAGGGACACACATATGTTGCCTAAGCATGACATACATTGTGTATGTGCTGGACATCAAGTTGCTACCTAACACATAAGCTTACATATTTGCCTGGTAAGTCCTGAGGAAAGTCTCTGTCCAAACAACAGTTAGAGATCATTGCAAAGGGAAGTCCAAACCAGAAAAAGACAAATACAGCATTTGGTCATTTGACATAATATTTGATCTGACTAAGCAGTCAGGCCAACCTGCTTACAGCTCAGGGAAAAATGAAAGTCTCTGGTGAAGACAGACTCATTTTATTTGCTGAACTTTCATGTAATCATAAAATCCCCTTGTTCTTTCCTTTGTTTTACTTTTCTCATCAGTAGGTGATGGAAGTCTCTACCCCTTTCCAATGTGCTATGCATGGGATGATGCCTGATTTGCCAAACCTTTGCCTAACACATACCCAGCTCCCTGCAGAGGCCACCTGGACAACCTATAAGTAAAAATAGGACTGTTTTGTAAATAAATAAAATTAAAGAAAATTCTGACACTTTTACATTAAAAAAAAAAAAGGTTTATTAAATTTTTTTTATGGAAATGCATGAGGCTGTATAGACCTCACTGCTCACTTTGCTAGAGAAACTGGTCCTTGCATGGTTTTTCCCCTGAGGCCAAAGGCAGACATGCATCCGTAAGCTGGGCTGATGGCAGGCTCATCATCCTCATCACGTAGATTTCCGTCAGTGCCCCTCTGCCATGTTCCAGTTCCTGGACAACCCAACCAATGCAGACCACAAGAGGCACAGGACACTTGGTTGGGCTGCCTCACAACCAGATCCAGAGCGTGGGGACTTCTGGGACAGGAGTGTAACACGAGCTGGGGCGCAAGCAATAAATTCTTCCATCATGACCAGTAAGTGTCTTTCTACAACTTAAGATATATGCGTATGGCAGTAGAAATAAAATGCATTACTCTATCATGTAAGATGAAGAAATAAGTCCAGTAAATTGAAAGTAAGTATAGACAATATCCTACCGAGGAGCAAACCTTACACCTCTGTATGCCAACCCTTGTCTTCATCTTAGAAATAAGATGCTAGAAGAAAAATCTATTCAGTTCATGTAGCTTACACCAAAATGAGGATCAAAGCAGTTTATTAATCTAAGAGCAATACATAATTAACCATAAACTGGTAACCTGATTTCATGCGGGTGGCACAAGATATGCTCCAGGAGGACCATGACTGCTCTCCAGTTGCCAGCAGGCTTTTCAGTTCATGCAGTCAGACTAGAGAGTCTGAAGTAAAACCTCCTGATTATGTCCTGTATATTTAGGACAATACCAGTAATATCCACAATACCAGAACTAATAAAATTTTAATAAATACCATAATTTTCTGAATGTCTATGGCTGGTTCTAACTCAATAGCAGAAACTCCAGAACACACACAGAGTGACAAGGTGCACCCCTTTCCTGAAATAAAAGTTCCCTCCTTGCACCCATCCTATGGAGACATGGATGCTTCAGCATTAGGGGCAATGGTGCTGCTCCCTGCAACCCGTCCATGTTGATGGCAACAAGACAGTGCCCTGTGATTGGAGAAGGTTGGAAGGGACCTCTAGAAATCATCTAGTCCAACCTCCCTGCTCCAACAGGGACACCCAGAGCACATGGCACAGGGTGACATCCAGGAGGGTTTGGAAGATCTCCAGAGAAGGAGACTCCATAGCCTCTCTGGGCAGCCTGTCCCAGAGCTCTGTCAACCAAAGGAGAATGCTCTACCTGCCTGGGATGGCAATTATGCAGCCAGGAGGTCACTTCTGGTAGGGTTAATACAGCACTGGGCTGCAACTGTTTCCACTCTGGACTGTTAAAAAGTTTGAGCTTCTTTTATACCCCTTTCCAGGGTGATTCTTTCTTCATATCATACGTGTAGTCCACTCGTTACTGATTAATCCTTCTCACTTGTCATTTTCCACTCTAACAGCCTTACTTGATGGTTGTCATGCTTTTTAGGGGGAACAGTTCTAGATAAATATCCTCAAGGCAGTTTGTGCATTTTATACACACACCCTTGGCGTGCACTCATATTCTTATCTTAACAGATGTGGTGATATCCAGGTCATTGCATCAAAGGGGTTGTGCAGACACCATCACATAAGATGTAGAACAGGAGAACCAAGCACACGGGAACACATTAGAGAGAAACTTCCAAGAATAACATTGCACGAAAAGCAACATATAGCAATGCACTCTCAGAGAAAAAACTGCTCAGATGTCAGACTGCTATTTCACAGAATGTTCCAAAATCAGAAAATAAAATTAATTCTACTGTGACACAATGCAATTCTGCTTTTCTATTTTGCTCCTTGCCCTCTCTACCAAGAATTCTCCAGAAGGGAAAGCTGACAGAGCAAGGACCACAGCAGTCCTCAGTATTTACACAGGTATTTGGCAGGTTGCAAGTTAGACAGAAATCTGCTGACACCCAACCTATGTTTCAGCAGAAATTGCTGAAATTGATGCATCCATGAAACATTTAATTCTGGAGCCACCCCTCACCCAAAACAGCACTTTTCAACAGAATACAGTGTTTCAGCTCAACTCAGGCCAGTTCTTTATAAGCTTCACTGGGAACTTCAGGAAGCACTAGCAATTTGTGCAGCCATCATGTATCTAAGCATCAAAGGCAAAAGGAACAAATACATGATTAACTGACCTTCATTTGACTTGATTTACTTGTTGGTTTGTTATTTTTTATGTTAACTGACTACTATAATATGTATCATCCTTAGAGAAAAAAAAAAGATTGGTGTTTCTAATTAGTTCATGAAACACTTTGTCTAAAAGATGGGACTTCTCTCAGCAGAGGCTCTGCATTCCCTAGTGTGAGCAGAATATTTGTCTTATCTGAGCTCTCAACAGCTGTTATGGTCCTTTATTTAGGTATTTTTTCCACAACATGTGGGGTAAACATATCCTTTGGATTGCAGGTTTCAAAAATGGGTTTTGCACTATTTATCTATTCAATAAGATCAAAGAGAAAAGATTTATCAGAGCTAAGAGTCCCATCTATTGGCCAGAGAAGGAAAATTAAAAATGAGATCAAATGCTTCCTAAATCTTAAGAATAGTCTATGTACTACTAAAAACTAAAACCAAATACAAATTACTAGCAATAAGTAATTATGTGAATGTTAATAAAGGATATTAGTAAAGACAGTAAGTAAGTCATTATTTAAGAGAGAAAGGAAAAGAAACATATCTATTGTTTGGGCAACTAATGATAGAAGAAAAACTAATCTCACCCTTAGGAAATAAGATGAAACGGCATTTTGCTAAATTAAAGGGAGTAGACAAAGAAAACACACAGTTGTTTTGAAAAAGCTGCTGAAAGTAATACATGCAAGGGGCTCAGAAATACTCTGATTTGTGAACTCATTCTTCAGGGACTCAGATTTGTCAGCTAGAAGGCACTGCAGACAAAAACAAAAATCTATAGAATCTCTTTTTTTCTTTTTACTGAAGTAAGTGCAGTATTTAGGTGGCTTTGCCTGAAAATCAGGGTTATGAGTAAAGATCTGAACCTATAATGAGAGCTTTTTTGCTTGCATTCCAAAGAGCAGCCTTTTAACCATGGAATTACAACTTATCTGTACAGTCTGCACTGATTTCTAATTGAAGGATCACTTTGTGGTGATCTACCCTTTCAAAATGCAAGGGTCCAGGGTCCTCTGAACAAAAGGCACCTCAGGCAGCTCTCAGGCACCTCTGAAGCAGCTTGTTCAAGTTTGCCTCGGGAAGAAACCGTTGCAGGAGACATCAGCCATTTCCTCAGCCTCGCAGGCTTTCAAACACGCACATGCATTTGCCCGACTGCTTCATCTCCCAGCCTGTTCTCCCCACCGTGGTGCCCTGATAGTCCATAAACACTTTGTATGGATAAACCCTTGTACAAATCTGAACTTCATGGGTCCTGGCAAGAAATCAGACTCTCAGGACCTATCTTAAATAAATAATAAATTACTGATGTTATTAGTATATGAAGCTCAAAATATTTATTCCTATATTTCATTTCTCTCTTTGTTACTGTTGCGATGAGATTCAGCTCTGAATTAGAGACATTTATATGCTTAAATATGGGATGGACCTGCAAGGCAACGACCTATATTACAGTCAGTAGAGAGCTACCCGTGTAGGGGTGTCATAGGAGATCCAACCACTATTCTGGGAGAGTATGGGGCTACCTGTAGGTCCTGCCCTACGTCCTACCAGCCCCATGTTGATATCTTCTGCGCCCCTGGCATTAGACATGGTACTAGGTATGCACTTCCATTCAGAGAGCTGAAACTAGATGTCTACAGCCCGGAGAGGAATCCAAATGCCTCAGAAAGGAGAAAAGACCAGCTCTGGGGCCTGGCTGAGCTATCCCTGCCACAGTGCTGGAGTGCAGAGGTTGTCCCTGAAAATTTTCACTCACTGAGTCAACTTAAATGCAGAATATCTCTGCTAGCTTCACTCATCACACTGGTCTATATTTAGATTGTAGTATGAGTCCAGCACTGAATTATATCCATGGTTACGTGGGTTTTCAGGATCATCTCCTGAAACACAGATTTCTCTAACTGTATACCCAGAACTGCATCAAGGGCAGGATGGAAGGCTCCCTTGTCCCAGGTAGCCTCTGGGGGTTTCAGTTTCAGGAGTGCCAAGGAGGGGTCAGATGCCCATGTCCTTCCAGTGGTGGCTCATGTCATGTCCAGGAAGATGGGTTGAAAGTCAGGGACCCTGACAGGCAAGCCCAGGGGCAGGTTCATGGAGGCCATACCCACACAAAGATAGTGGATGAGGTTGACCCTGGTGCCAAAAACATATCTTCATCTTGGTGTCTATCTCTGGAATTTCACAAGTTTTGAAAATCCTGCTGATCTGCAACTCGCCCTGCTCCTGCAGTGCATCGCTGGTTAGTGAGGCCTTGCTCAACCAGAGACCTTAATGGTTAAATCCAAGGATGAAGGACAAAGAGATATTCTTTCTAAACTGAGATAATTCTTTGCTTTGCTTCAGCATAGCAGCTGCTAAATTCACCCATTTTCCAGCATTGTTTTTGCATATCAAGACCAAAAAGCAAATTCAAAGGTAAACTGTTAAGAAAAAGAACATTTTTGTTGCCATTAGTTTGATCATGTGTACTTTTGGGATTCTTCCTATATGAAATACTCTTTCTATAGGAACATCCACTTTTTAATAATTCCTATTGATTTTGCTTGAGTTTAAGTTCAGGAAATTTTGTTTAAAACAGAACCATGGCCTCCTGTGTATAAGTATTAATATCATCTCATCACTGTCATAACTGAGTTCCTTTCACTAGCCTGTTAAGTGGTGCATCTGAAACCCACAAAAAAAATTTGAGCACCTTTCTCTTAAGTTTAGGTTAAAGCAAGAATTCCCACAGTTTCTTCTTTTTATTTCTTTCT
>JAWLRI010000760.1:259174-276998 GCA_034781795.1 Crypturellus tataupa | reverse complement strand
TTTCCTTTCCTTTCCTTTCCTTTCCTTTCCTTTCCTTTCCTTTCCTTTCCTTTCCTTTCCTTTCCTTTCCTTCCTTTCCTTCCTTATCACATAATTTAAGCCAGGAGAATCCTTCCAAGTGTTCACTAAATAAAAACATTTTTTTTTGCACTTCAAAGAGGTGCAGTTCTGCTTAGGATGAAAGTCAAATATGGATTTAAAAGTCCTTCTATTGAAGACTGAAATCTTTGTGACAGAATCTATTTAATGGCATGTGAAACTCAGTGACTTTTCTTCCTTGTAATTTACCCTTTTTTCTCCTACTTCCAAACTTTCCAAACATTCAGCTCAGCCTTTCACTTGAGTTAGCTGTGGTTGGGTGAGGTGACCAAGGGATGATGAGTAGGAGAGATGCAGCACAGCCTTGTGTTGGGCTCCATACTGCCTTGACTAACCTGCTGCCACTTGAGCCTTCACACATATCCCCAGGTAGCCCAGGCAGATGGAGTTTCAAAGCTGGTTAATTTGAGCTAGAGATGTCAGCAGACAATGAGATTCATTCCAGACAAGCGCCTGACTTGCTAGTTATATTTTCTTTAGCTAGCACTAATTGTATCTTCTTGAGTTCATAAACCTTAGCTGTCCTTCCCTTAGGAAGAGCAGATGTTTTGAAGAAAATGTCACAGCTAAGGACAGGCTCCTTAGCATGACTTCTACCATAAATAAATAGAAATAAAAATAATCCTATAACTTTTAAAACATCACAGGCTAAAATGTGATCGACCCAGTCGTGATACTGTGATAATCCAGTCTGTATTAACTTTGTGTCCTTATTTGATACCACTGTAATTTGTTAGTTGTGCCACTCAGTCCAAAAACTGAACCAGGTGTGGAAGATGAATAGATATCAGCAGGTACACTGCGATTCATGGTGCAGATAATCTCTCTCAGAGCTAAATGAAATGAAATGCCATATCATTCTGCCTTTTTCATGCTACACAAGTTATTCCCAATAAAAATGTTGGAATGCAGTCTTTCAATCAGTGCATCTTCAGCCGCTGATGATTATAGAAGTCTGAGAGGGTATTTTGGGAAGCTACACAATGAGTTTGTGGACATGAGTGATGAGGGTGAAATATGCTGAAATTGCTTAAAAATCTCCTCGTTTCTTCAGGACCAGTATTTCTCTATGGAAGTTTCAATGCAATAACTATGTTAGAAAAACATTCTTTATATTTTCCCTCTTGTCAGAATAATTCTCTTTGGTCCTCCCAGGAAAGACTGCTGGAAAATATATTCAAAGTCAATGGTTACAGTCTCTGTCCTTTTATAGTATTTTCATGAGGAAGAGTATGATTGCATATGCCTTAGGAGACGAATTCAGATTATTGTCATTAATTCCTGAGCTACTAAATCACCCGCAGATCCCAAGGACATCAGGCCCCCACTGCTGTAGGTGCTGCCAAGCTGATAACACAGCCCATATTCCAAATGTCTTCCCTCTTTGAAGTTGTGTTTTGTCTTTCACTGCAATGAGACACAGATCCTTCCTATAACAAGAAAAATGGACAGAGCAGACAGAAAAATGGAATGTCTCATCCAGGCACGCTTTGGACTTAGGCAAAAAGACATTAAAATCTTTTTTGCATCTATCCAGTGCCATCCATCCCTTCATATGTTCTTCACCCACATTTTTACTGCCAGCCTGGCTAAGTATCACCAGCCCCTGATGCAAAAATCCTTGTTTAGAAACATTCCAAAAATAGTTTTCCTCAAATGGGTTGTGTGAGGTGCATTTCCTCCTAAATGTTCATTTTAGGAACTGCTTCCAAGAGGGTTTTCTTATGCAGAATTAGATTTTAGTGAATTATCTGAGCAAGTCAGCAAAGACATTTCCTCCCTTCTATAAGCTGCCATGCCATTTGCATTACATTTCCCTGTCCTACAGTCTCATTTTTTTGTCTAGCATTTCAGGATAATTAGGTTTGTTTGTTTGTTTGTTTGTTTGTTTGTGTTGGTGCTGGTTTATGCACACTATGTAAGTCTTGTTTCTGCGCTGGTGAAATATTGAGCAGGTGCAGATGTGGCCCATCTGTGAAATGTGTAATTTACAATGAACAGAGAGAGAGAGAGAGAGAGGAAAAATAGTACTGTTTTCCTTCTTTCCAGGAGAAAGAGTTGAGTTATAAAAAAAAAAGACGAGGAAAGCTACTGATGTAGCTGAGGCTGAACAACAGGGATTTGGACATTTCTCAGTTTGAACATGGGACAGCTTGGAGAATATTAGTGTGCTTACTTGAGCATGGCTTAGTGCCACAGAGTGCCCAGCTCAGATGCCAGAAATTATCTTAAAAAGAAAACAAACCCCCAAAGTCAGAAACCAGTAACTTTGAGGGTTTGTTTTCTTTTTAAGATAATAAGGCCTGAGTTCCCAAATAACCAAGCACATTAAAAGTGCAAAGTACCTGCTATATCAGATTTTCTTCACTTTTTCTTCACTGCAAAGCAAGTCAGAAAAAACAGAAGAGAAAGAGGCTCAGGATAAGTTTAGAGACCAAACATTCAGGAAGTGCGTAGACAAAATTTGCAGGACTTTTCCTTACATGTGTGTTTTGCACATTTTACCCCAGAACATATACTGAAATGGACTTGGGACTTTGCTCATCTGCAACTGGCATGTTAGTTTATGATGGGAAGAAGCCCGATTGCACTCTAGCAGATGGGCCTAAGTATACCCATGCCAGAGAACCAGCATGCAAAGTAAGTGATTAAGGCAAGTGTGTAATCTGAAGGCATATATGTGTCTCTCAGTATTCACTGCTCAAGTTGCACTGAAAGTAAAAGATGGAGTAGAAACCATGCTCTATCCTCAGGTATGTTATACAATTCCAGTGTTATCAAGACTTCCTATAATACTCACAGATCCTTTTAATAAACTCCTCAGGAAAATTTTATCTTTAGTTCACAGGTTGCATCTATACAACTTAGTCAATTTAACAAGTTTTTTTTTTTTTTGCAAACATTTTACTATTTGAACCATTGCGTTGTTTTCTTGTATTTGTCCCTAGTCATCAGAAGAGATGTAGATAGATGCAAAACTCTCTTGGGTGCTGTAGATGGACTAAGAAAAATTTAAAGCCATATGAAAACTGACACTTGAAAAGAGATAAACAACTTATCTAGCTTCAGAAAATAATCTTTAGCTTTCACAAATGTCTTACTGTTTTTTTACAAAGAGAAATATATTTTTTAACATTTTTCTATGATAAAAATGTTTCTCAGTCCCCCCCACTGAAAAACAAAACATGTTTTTGCCTAAAGAAACATGTATATCATTTCTGCTAGCCATACCAAGATACTAATTCCATGAAAAAAGAAGTAAGTATATCTCCACAATAATTCTTCTGGCAGTAAAATGTTTTACAGAGCAAATCATGACTGAGTTCCCATACCCCTAAAAAAATACATTTTCATCTGGAAGAATAAAAAAGGAATGCTGAAACTATTACCAATTCCATTTGAAATGACAGTAAGAAGTCATGTATTTGGATTTCATACCATCAGACGTTAAGAATATTCTCTTGGCATCCCTGGCAATACCTATAAATCATGTCTCATATCTGACTTTGATAAAAAAACTCATTACCAATTAACTCTATTAAAGCACCAACCCTTTTTTTTTGTCAGTGAATTATATTTTACTAACCTGAAGTCATTTTCAGGGAAAATCTATTTATAAGCATGCATAAAGCTGATTAATTGAAAATGTACTTAAATAGAAGGCAGATTGTTAAATAAATGGCAGCTGCATATTCCCTAGATTAAGTAAACTAAGTAGGCAATGCTTCTCACATACCTCTTGCAAATACTTCCCTATTACTCTTTTGCCTTGACATTCAGCACTGAAACTGCGTCATCCTCCATAAAAAGCAGTATTTCAGTCCTGCTCTGGAGCGAGAGGAGAGCATAGCGAATACAGCAGTGTTGCTGCGGGGAGGCAGTGCCAACGGGTTGGATCACAAGCTAGATGCCGCATAAAATGACTAAAGCTGCAGGCATCTTGGCATGGAGAGAAAGTCATGCTTGCAGCCCAGCCTTTGGATCCCACATTGGCCCATGGACTCTGCAGAAATTTTCTGAGTAACTCCACGGTCTGAGTGTCCCCATCCTGCCCCAGCTAGAGCTTGCCCAGGTTCAGTCCGGTGATGGGGCAGGCACACACTTCTGCACATCTCCTCACAGGGAAGGGGCTCATAGGCCCTGGGTCTGGATCATGCACAGCAAATGTTTTAGCACACAAGATCAAAAGCCTTCCATCCCCATGTTGTCCTCTGGTCAGCCTTCCCTGCGAGCTTCCCCACAATGCACATGACTCTAATCTACATGCCTAAAATAATTTCAAATGTTAGAGTCCCTTGGGGAGGGACTTTGGGTAATGAACGCCCAACTCAGACACCAGCAGCCTAGTGATGGTAGTGCAGGCTTTACACCAGACAAACATGCCAGGATTTATCTGGATCCTCAGAAGACATAGCAGTACAAGGAGATTATGTGCGAGAGTGGTGATTAAGGTGGACTTCCCGACTGGCAGATCTCTGCTATTTAGTTGAAGGACTGAAAGTGCTGAGCCAAAGGCTTGGAAACATGAACCCTGCTCTGTGTGCTGGTGTGCACGTTGAGTAGCACCTACTCCCCAGGGTTGAGTAGCACCATGTTCACCTCCGACTTCTGCTGTGCTGAGCTGGTCAATGCAACCTTAGCTGGGCCTGCCTACTGCCCACCCAGGTCTTGGGTAGCTGGATAATAAATATAATGACATTTCTCAGTCTCATTATTTGCTTCATCTCCCAATATCTTCATTGACTGTAAACACTAATGAAATCATAGGGCTACTTATGAGGGAGCTCAACTTTTTACAACCAGCTGTGTTTAGCTGGCACCAGAGCCCAAGGTTAGCTGCCTGATCGAGAGATCTGCCTTTCAGAAGTGTTGAACCATAACAGCAGTGATTAACCTCAGGCCTATATGCGACCGTATTGTCTGAAAAGTCATATGTATCTTTCAAATCTTGGTAAAGAAAATTTTCTGTAAATTATATAGTGTCACCGCAGAAAAATCTTCTTACTATAGAACTATAAATTGAGTCCACAGGCACCAAATTCACTGTTGATGCAGCATTCCTGACTGAACAGACCGTAGTGTTCTCCAGCTGCCATGTCACTGCAGAATCTTTGGGCAGAGATTACATGGGTCACTGTGCAGGAGCTAAAAAGGGACATGATCTTGTCATAACACACCAGTGTAAGTGAATTTCTAAATAATGTCCCTTCTGATGTTTCTATCCATATACATAAAGACATGGAAATAATTGTTGCATATGTTCAAAGCAGTGCTGTCATCCAGAATGTTGCTGTATATTCAGCTGGTTTGTTCTTTTGTTCTCTATATAAACGTATGTTACATGTTTCTTTGCCTGACATAAATTTCATTCATTATCTTAGCCTAATGTTGAACAGTTTTGAGTATTTTCTCTCCGCTTCAAATTCCCTCTCCTTGGCTCTGTCCTCTATACAAAGACCAAGTCTTTCCAAGTCATGTGAAAGAGCAGAATACAGAACACCAAGCCCCCAAACAATTTTTCTCTACTTTATTGTCCAAAACACACTAAGCATCCTCAAGGGCAGGCAGAAGGCAGAGCATAAGCAGAGCTCTGGGTGTCACACAGGCACAGCATTAAGTCCCATTCTGTGCATGGATCCCTCCTCAGGAAAGTGACCTCAGACCTGGCAAGGTCTAAGACTAGAGTCATACACTGAAATGAAGGCAATCATGCACCATCCGGACCATAAAGCTCAAATAAAGAAGGATCCTCCCTAGCTACCTGTGCCTACTCTTTCTTTCCAGCTCAAAACTTTGTGATGCAAATAAATGGCCTGGGATGAGATGCTCAGAGACTAACACTGAGCCTGCATGGAGCCCGGACCCTTAGCCCTTGAGCGGAGAAACAGCAACTAACATTACAACACAGAGTTGTTAAGAGCATAGCCCCTAACAGAAGCCAGCATTTGCAGGATTACATTTGTCAGAAATAGCATTTGCAGATATGACAGACCAGCATAGAACGACGAGCAGGTAGGCAAATGGTCTCTTCATTTACAAAGCAACATCTTATTTCCTTGTGGTGTCTTGGATTGCTCTTCGCAGTGCAGACGTCATCCTTTTTTTAATTGACGCACACAGCAAGATGCAAGACACCCTGTTACTGGTAGTCAACCCCTTGCACTGAGAAGACTTTGTTCTGCCTCCTAGAAGTGAACATATCGATGGTATAAATACTCAACCAATGGATAGATTTTGGAATTAAAAGAGATGCTGAATGGTGATAGCACTATCAAGGCATTTTTATCACTCAGAGTGAATGTTAACAACACATGTTCGGTTTTCCATTCTGAACTTGTTCAGAGCACCCACTAACTGAAAAATAAAATATTCCACTGTGAAAAATATACACATGTCATTGCTGAATTAGAAACTGGCAATAACAACCCTAGCAGATGTTTTATTTTAAATGCCATTCTATCTTTTGTGTGATTAATTTGCCACCTAAAAAGATGTCAACACAAAATTTTCTGGATTAAAAAATATCTCCCACTCTAACTCTAAACTGACATATCCTCTTAAGTGGAATAACATTGTTTTATAGATCATAGGCATACATGTCATTGTAAAAACTTAAAAAGTGTAAAGGTGAGTTCATCAAAATCAAAAAATCCATTGGAATCACTGGTTACTTAACCAACTGGAAACAGACTGATATAACTCAAAGGCTGGCATGAAACAACTCTGAATTTATAATAATAGAGCAATAATGTGAATTGTCGTGGTACAAGTGAACTGTAATTTGTATGTTAGTCATTGATTTACACTTTTTTTCCCCCGATTTGTTTTCATTAAACTTAATAAGTTGTAAATATAAATCCACACATAATGTATTGGAGTGGTCCAGGCATGGAATGATCATGTAATATTAAACCATGCACATATATTTAATTCCCCATTGATTTTTTTGCAGAGGTAAATAAAACAAGATGATGTTTTGTGAAAGGCTTGCAGTTCTAGAAGTCAAACTTAAGAAGGAACAAGCAACACTTGAGGATCTGGGTAAGGGTGGAATGAACATCAAAATTACAGTTCCTTTCTCCAACATACTGATCCTATCCATAATCATGAGACTTGCTTCCTTCCCTCCTCATTTCTGCTGAACTAAGGTGTCCCCAGCTAGAGGAATCTCAGTCATTGCCCTGGGTGACCTTCTGCACTGCCCGTTAGGCCCAGGGGAGATTTTGAAGAGGATTTTTGGTTCTGGTGGCCATAGGTTTGGTTGGTCATAGGCCTGATGACCTCTCCTCTTCCATAAGGGAAAAAAGGATGTTACTTTTTATGCCCATCCAGAGATGGGTCCTTCTCTGCAGCATGTAATGGTGCTCTTAGCAATTCAATGCACATTCTCCATCTGGGCTTTTCTCTGATTCCTTGCAAGCCCAGTGCTGCACATGGATATCTTCATATCTGTTTTTTGCCTGACCTCAAGATCACATGTTGTGCTAGAGGACTGTGTTACATTATGCATAAGAAGTACATTGCTTTTTCTGCTTAGGATTTATCACCTATAGTAAAGTTATAGTCAAGGTAGATATTTTGTGGAATTATTTTAGCTTTAGTGTACGAGACCAGCATGACAGTTTGCCAGATGAGTTGCTGCTAGTTTCTCTTCACTGGAAAATCAACTCGTTCCATTAAATAAGGTAGCATTTATTTATTCCGGTTTTAAAATTCCATGCTTTAGACTGCCCAGTTAGTGCTTGAAATGCCGTTGACAAGAATTTAAAAGCACAATAAAGAAACACTTCCTACAAACAAAACAGGAGCAGCAGATTTTTCTTCACAGTTATTTAAACCTCCAGCTACAATAATTCTTCTCTCCTAGGTAAAATGCTTTGGTCTTTTATTACATCAGCGCACCACGTAGATAAAAATCAATCAAGTGCAATTTTTATTTCTCCCTAACCAATCAAGGAAATAATTTAGGAATCTTCAAGGAAAAAGATACATCTTTGCTTTGAGATGAGGTTATGAGCTCATTCTGGCACTTGGTCAGAATGGCAGGGGATGTTATCGAGGCCTCGGGCATGTCTCAGTCTCTTGCTTCACTGGTTAAATTAATCTTTTGGTTCTACAACCTCTAAATTTCCCCCAGCTATTCAGACAATGATAATCATTTTGACACTTGATTACAAAAATTTGTTTGGGGAGCACTTTTTACCTTGAGAAAAGGAGGTCCCTAGTATGAATATGATCTTTTAGCTACTTAAATCTGTTTTCTAAAAACCACTGACTTTTTGAAATGTTTTTAGCAAATCAAGGTCTCTAGGTGGGATTCAGTTACTTAAAAATGGATCTCTAGGACCATGTAAATGCTTTAGGGCATTATAACTGGCTGTTGTTCTAGGTGGTTGGTGTTCTAATGTTGTATTTGCCGGCCTGACATTGACATCTCAGTTGCTGTTGGGTATCTGAAACATTTGGTTCCTCTATTTAAGTACCTGCATTACTATTCTATTGCTTCTGCTTTGGATAGTATTATTTCACTTTCAGAGTATTTGTCTGTGAAGAGTGAAAAACTTGCTATGGATTTCCAGTCCAATTGTAGCTAGAAGGCATTAATTCCAATTTCTTACAGAATATGTCCTCCTTACCAATACTAAAACTCAGATATCCCTCCTTGGAAAAAAGAAAATGGTTTTAAACATCAAAAGAATCCAATTAAAATACTTTTTCTGTCTACAAGAGACCGAAAAAAATTCATATAAGGACTGCATTCTTAGCAAGTATCTGAATATATGATGATCATTCCTAAAAATTTCTATAGAAATTTACTGTTCAAATTACTCCTCAATTATTCCTCAAACTTGTTGTCATCTCATGTCACAGAAAATACCTAAGAAAGCACTTCTCAAAATGAAGAATTCAAGGGTAGTGACTAAACATTATATTGATGTGCTTTTCATTTTGCTGTTCTAGAATTCAAGTTCTGCCATGCATAAAGGGTGACTTTAACAAGCTACATCTCTTCAGAGAATATTCACTTAACCCCATGGACTCATGATCAGCTTTACTTAGCACCAGTTTTCCACAATGACAAATAAATTCATCCTCAGAAGAAGAGTGGAAAGACATTATACAGAGTAGACTGGTAGAGGAGACTACGAACTCCATTTGGCTATCTCTACTTTCCAGCTATTTAGTAAAGTTTGTGGGGCTAAATTCAATCACTGAAAATAAGGTTTATTTTCTTCAGTAAATGGTGTTAGAATGGGCCCCAGAAACAGAAGTTAAATCAAGATGATATTTTTTTGCAGACGAAGTTTTAGAATGAGCAGATATTTGGCATTACCTCCAGGCTAGTAGGAATAAGGCATTTACACCTCTATAAATGCATAAATCACCCTTGTAATATCGGTATGCAAATGTATGCATGCATACCATGAACAGCAATATTCATGATTTAACATTAGCTACAACAAACTACATTCATAATTCTTACTTCCCAAGAATCACTCTCAACATTTTCTTACATATCTTGACAGAAATAACATGCAAGATGAATATGTTTTCAGTATTTCTTGATTAAATCACCATTTGTCTGTATCTATAGAGTATTTCAGAAAAAGAGATTCATCATGACCATGGAGTAAGTTTTATAAGGTATTGGAACAGTATAGTATATTTTTATAACTAAAAGTAGCAATCTTCAATTTTAGCTCTAGGAAAACAAACAAAGGCTAATGATGTTACCTATAAAATGTAATTCCTAGGCCCAGGAAGGCTCGTTAAGAACATAAATACAGTGAGATTATACATACGCTAGCAGCTATACATGTGATTGCATTCCTTGTTTAAGTCTATACCTTGTTAAGGTCTATTCTTTACTGATCAGATCTTCAAAACTACATATGTACATCTGTGCACAAAATTCATATGAACTCATTTTTGCTATAACTGTAATAAAAAAAAATACAAATCCATATTTTTAATGAAACTTTTTAGAGAATTGATCATAGATCTTGTTAATTGCCTTTTTCACTCTGCCATGCGCAAAATAAGGAAGTCCATAGGGCCAGAATAGTCATGAAGTCCGTGAGGTCAGCGGTCAGACTCATGAATTTGAATCTAGAGATCAAAGGATGCCCTCTTTCACCTGTACATATACCCTTTAGAGTGGGATGCGGACGATGAGGTGGACCAGGAATAAAAACCTGACAGTTGTCCTGAGGGGTTTAAAGTCTCAACAGATGGCAGTGGTCAGTACACAAATCTTTGGTCAACAAAATAAAATCAATACAAAGCTGAAAAAAAAGATTTAATACTGTGATTCCTTACCTGTATTTGAAGGATTTTAGAAGAACTGACACATACTATTCTTAAGCAGAATAATACTTTGGATCCTGGATCAAAATAGTCTGATTTCAGCAAAAAAAGAAAAGTCTGTACTGCAGTGGTGGTTCAGAGGAGAAAACCTTCCTCCATCTCAGGCCTAAGGCAGTATTCAATATCTGAGGGAAGAATGGAAGAAGTAGAGCAGAGAGAACAAAAAAGACCAATGACGTCTGAGAAAGAGACAGAGAGATATGAGATGGAGAAACAGAAATCTCTCTGCTTTAGACCAGACATAGGTTGTTCAGAGTCCTACTGAGAAGGAAGCAAGTTAGTACCTTTTAAACAAGAGTGTAACCCTGATCAATTTTTTTTTTTGAAAATCAAAGGCAACAGGTCACTTGAGATAGAGTTAAACTAAATGTACCTGTCTACAGTAAAATTGCCAGTGTTTGCTGAAGTCAATCTGAACTACAACTACAATTAATAGGATGTAGTGCAAGACTGACCTCATCCTAAATGAAATGTCAATATTAATGTCATCTTAAACTCTTAAACTGAATCAACTTGATAGCTCTCACAGCAATGGAAGCCGTGATGACTGGTTCAGATGTCAACGTCTGTGTTGCCTCTCTCCAGATTTAGTTAATCCCAAGCCTGGCTCTATTGGCTTCACTTGAATAAGTGCAGTGAAATAAATTACTTTTGATGTTGAGTGTTAGAGTAAATCAGAGAAAAATCCAGACTTAGGAAAACATGGTTAGAAATTTGGAATAGGAAAAAGAAGTCAGACTTGGCAACAGTGTTCTGAATAGGATGAAAATACTCTAGGAGAAACATCTGGAGGCCAGAGGAACATCTTGCACTAATCTATAGAACACATTTCATGACTTTTAACATTCTAAGTAGACACAATGTCATTTTCAAGCTCAAATAATGATAAGAATAAAATTAGATTTTCTCCTGAACACTCATTGTCTTCAGGGTTGAAGTACATTCCTAAATTTAGACTTCACCATAGATGTTCTACTTATTAGATTATTTAACTAGTGATGTTTCTAGTCAGGGCAGAGCAAAGAAACAGCTTTATAATAACCTAAATACCTGAGGCAAGGCTTTTTCTACTGATGCCCCAAGCGTCTGGCCATTTTGGGGTGCAATCCACTTTAAGGACAGATGCTGCCTCACATAGCAGTGCTAGCATCATTTACTCACGTTGAATCCGTGAGCACCTGTTCACAACGGGAGACATATGTTCCATACGCCTTTGGCTTCACACTTTCAGAATTATGGTTTGCTTATTTCTCCTCCAGCATAAAAAGTATGTCACTTCTTTTTAACAGTGAATTGTGCTTTTATTCCAAGATCTCAACATCTATTAAAACATTAGTAGAAGTATTACAGAATTTCTGTGAACAAGGGAAAGGATGAGATGAATTTTCAGTAACGGGTAGAGAAATCATTCCAGATGTGAGAAATATTCTGAAATTGAAGCTGATGATATAAATTTCATCAGACAAGAAGAATATATTGAAATGTGTCCAAGATAAATGGAATGAAATCTTTCATAATGACAAGGATCCGTTGATTTCTTCTGTCATCAAAAAATGGATATTTCAGTGTTCCTGATTTAAAAATATAACATGAAAAACAGATGACGAAGCAGATCATTCTTTAAAGAGTATTTCTCAAAGCTGCGAAAAAAATGAAAGTTAAATACAGTACTCCACATATACTTTCTCTTTTAGCACTTCCCCTGGCAGGCAGAGGACTCAGTCTTCAGTGCAATATATTTTATTACCTTCTGCTGCTCAAATAGCAATAGGAGTGATTATGTTGCAAAGAGGCAGCAAAAATCCTGTATTATGTGCATTAAGAGAGAAGGAGACTTTGCTTCATTCTCAAAACTCATTCTAATTTTTTGATTAGAAAGAATTAACTTCATCATTCAGAATACGTAAAAGTTTTGCTTCTTCTGCTGTCACTATCCTTTCTTGCTATCTCTACTTCAAGAAAACAATATCCTTCTAAATTAATAAGTTCAATAAATTAATAAAACTATCCATCCAATTGTTAAAATTCTACATTTAGAATTCTGTGTAACTCTACGTTTACTCATACATCTGCAGTAGATGCTCTACCTTTTGCATTTGCAAGTATAAACATGGATAAGTTCTTTTTCCTTTTCCCTTTTCTTCCTTTTTTTTTTTTTTTTTCTGGTAGGATTATGCCTACATAATGTGAATATGAAGAAATTGCTCTTCTCTCCTTTTTTTTTTTTTATTTTTCATATTAATTAAAAACTTGTCCAGATGGCACTGTGCAAATGTCTTTCATGTGGATTTCTGGCTTTGAAATGCAACTACCCACCTCAAAATTCAGCATTTCCGTTTGCTCAGGAAAATAGCTCTCCATGGTTCATTTTATGTATAGTACTGTGTGGGGGAGAGAGTATGTCACTTGGCATAGGAGAGGGGAAGGTTTCCAAACCTCCAAATCTCCCACGTTCCATGAAGATCTCCATATAACCATTTGTTCATACATATGTTTTGTACATATAGATAGCTGCCTCAGAAGACAGAGTAACAGAATAATGCATATTATGCCAATATAATGCTTATAAATAATATAAATAATAATATAATAAGGTGGCTCTGTTGCTGTCCTCTGCACAATGTTCACTAGAGCACTCTGCTGAGGACTGCACCCATTAAGGTCAAATGACCTCCTTTAAGGCCTCACACTATTGTGTTTCTTGACAAGGGACCTTCTTTGTGTCCTTTTCTCTTATGATGACAGCCTCAACAAAGTAAGAAGAGCCTTTAGGACTGTTTAAGAGAGACCGTCTTGCCTAGGAATGAGATCTTTGACACAAATGAAAATCACCTTTCCAAAAGAGAAAGGTGGAGCCTTTCCACCCTTCTGAGGTGGAAAGCTGATGGAAGAGCCAACCGGCCAAAACCCAGCCTGCCTGCGGAGAGCCCCCAGCGGTTACTGTCGGTACTGTTGGCAACATCCTTTGTGGCCCTGTCTTCTATTTTCCATCAACAGATGAGATGATAGAGACGACTTTGCTTCTTTGGATGGATGAACGGATAGATAGACATATACATGTAATTAATACAAACAAATATTGATTTCCCATAAATAACATATTGTGAGCTTTCCAGCTGCTCACAGAAGTGTGTGTTTTTCCTTATATTGTGCCTCCAGTCCTGTCAGTATGCAGTAGATTTCACCATCATTGCGGTTTTACTGCATGCACAACATAGTAGCTGGATAAAAGTGACACTAATGTGTCAGAGGAGAAAACTGCACAGCATTTGCTTTAGCAGCATGTGAATCTAAGACTTGTTCTCTTTGCCAAAGAGCTAATGCAGTGTGCTATGCCTGCCTGAATATACCCTTCCAAAGAACATAGCAATTAAAAACTATAGGAGGGTTGGTTTAATATAGAGGGTGACGTCGTATTTCATTACATGCTTCCTGACTAAAGAAAAAAAAAGCAACAAACCATTTTTTTTATTATTATTTTCTTCTATTGATTCCACATACTTTTCTATTAAGCTGAATCTTAAGAAGGGGTGGGATTTTTAAAGCTGTCAAAGAAGGAAAGCAAACAGAGATTCCTTAGGAAAGTGAACAGGGGCTCTGTGACAAGAAAACAAATGTTAACAGCCTTGGCCGTATCTGATGCATTGCGTGCTTGCTGCTGATTGGGAGTTTGGTCTGCAGTGCCTGCTGCTGATTTCAATAGAAGTCTTGTTGAAAAACCTCAGGGGTTTGCCCGTTCAAAAAGATGAGAAACTTCCTTCTACTTTCTCTCTGATCACACCCATGTGGAAACCAGAGAAACCGGAGTGTGGGACTTCAGAGGGGAAAAGTCCCATACAGGTGGTGTAGCTTGTTCATGAGATCCCAGGAAGGATTTCTCCTTGCAATGTGTTCTCTAGCTTTCTATATTTGAAAGGGAGATGCTGCGTCTTGTACATGTCTACCAAATGTCATAGTCAGAGCCTGTATTATTGCAATTAGTCTTACATTTCCCCTTGTCATAGAATCATAGAATCATAGAATGCCTAAGGTTGGAAGGGACCTCTAGAGGTCATCTAGTCCAACCCCCCTGCACACGTTCCCCCTTGTTCCCCTTCCAGGCTGTTCTATCCCACCAAACAACTTTTTCCCATTCTTGGAAGGAAACCTTCTCTCACAGAAAGTCATTACTACCATGGGACAGGGACAAGGCAGTGGAAAGCAATTAGAATTCTTGGTCTATTCTAAGTTGATTACAAAAATCCTGGTGATTTAGACGGGGTGAGGACTAGACACATGGACAAGGCTTTGATTTGCACAGCAGTTCAGCGTGATATTCAATGTATAGACAGGGAGAGAGAGAAAGAGTTCAGCTCTGCTTTGTGTCCTCTTTAACCCAGGTTGCTCTGGGGCTTGAAGAGGCATCAAGAGCTCTTGAAGATACAGAGACCACCATCAGCCGTCGGTTCGCAAGGTGCCTTTCTGGCTTGTCTTGCTCTGACGCGGTGATTTATGAGGTTAATTCAGTCCCGTGGCTCCCTTCCTTGAGCCTGTAGCCCTCTCTCCGTTGGCTGTGTAGATCTTAGTTCCCTCGTCAGTCATGCCTTGCCCTTTTCAGTTAGCCACAGAGGGGCGAACGAAGAACTGGTCTCTGGTCTCTATTTTTTAGCTTTCATTTTGGTGCTAACATGTTGTCTGGCTTGTAACATATCACAGAAACTCTCTGTGTTTCAGTGTTCTCACCTTTAAGATGGAAATAATAGTCTCAGATTTTTAATATACTTTGAAACGTCTGGGCAAAAAGCACTATCAGGAAAAAGCATTTTATTATTCTAATATACCCTGTCCTTTTAATACCAGCTCATTCAATAAACTACAGCACTACCTCCCTAATGAGAGCAACTTAGTTGTTGATAAAAGCACTCCAACACTTGGCTGGCAATATAGAACCTCGGTCTACTATTCTTGATAATTTCTATAAAACCTCATTCTGTCACCAGCAATATATATTTTACTGAAGGCTGCATGTCCTTGGCTTGTCAGAAACTGCAGCCTTCACTTTCTTCTTTCACCCATACTTTTATGTGTACTACAAGAGGCATAAGTAATTTCTGTTTCAGATCTAACATAAAGAAAAATCACCAGTTTAGGAGACCAGCTATGTCCTCTAGTTATGTTGCACTCTCTTTTCTTCTGCATTATTGTCTGTCCTTTAAATCCCTTGCTAAAAGTTCCTTGGTGCTTTCTTTATTTCTCTCCTAAGTGGCCAGTGTTTTTCAGGTTGCTTTCCCTGCAGGCTGGCCTATCATCCTATTTTACCTTTACTTTCCTTCATTCCATATTCTGTATTTTGCAGCTTTCACTGAACATCTGTTTCCTCAAAAGCCCCAGATTTTATTTGTGATTATTGGAGGTGAATCACTGTTTTTCTGTGTAATTGTGCAGGAAAGTGGCAAGAGCAGCCAGCCAGGGGAGCGTCTGGAGAAGGCAATGGCAGGAACCACTAGCGTTCATGGCATCTGGCACTGTGAGGGGCGCAGTGCACTCCGCACTGCTGGCGTGCGCCTGAGTGCAAGGCTGCAGGTCCCCCACCAACAGAGCTACCTGGGCGCAAGCATGTCCCCCATGCCCCTGGTGTGACCGTGGCTGGTAGTTTCACATTCTCAGCCTTGAGAAGCAGAAGCATTTTGCAGGGATTTAATCTTTGCTTGACAAACATTCTGGTATGACTTGTCAAATAACTTCTTACTCTTCATCTCTCTGTAAATTTATTTACTTATCGTGTCTTTTATTAATGCACAATGGATGTGCACTAGTAAGGCAACCAGAGTAGAAATAGATTACTTTTCTATCTACTTTTACTTTATAAATCAATAGATCTGTGACAGTAATGTGTTTTAAACACATAGGAATGCTAGATATTTCTTTTCACAGAGAAATGTCGAAACATTTGTTTGCAATCCTCCGAATACTTATATTCTCTAAGTAAATGGTTATACCACTTTTTTTTTCTTTTCACTTTATATATAACAGTTTTGCTTTGCCTCTTCATTCCCTTCTTCTGTCATTGTTATTTTTTGTAAACCTATACACAGGTCTTATTTTTTCCCTAGATTTTTAAAATTTCCTTCAATCTCTTGTTACTGCCTCCCTATCCAATTTACTCTACCCAGTAACATCATGTGCTCTGTATTGCTATGTGTGCAGTAATATGAAGTGCAAATGGAAATTGTGTGCAATAGCCTCTTCATATCCTCTAATTCTTATAGTCTGATAGACCAGAGCACATCTGATCTTTAAAGCTACTCAGTGCTGGGCATCTTCTGCTTCATTTCTTGTTCTTACACATCTAGTTCAGATAGTCATTTACAACCAGGTCAACCAGAGGAAAGTTTGGGATCAAGTCTAGAGAACAGTTTAGGTTTATATGCAAACAGGGACACCCTAGTCAGCCTACTGTCACATCCCATACTATTACTCTGTTGCTACCATACTCCGGCTGTGAAAGTGTTGTGGGATGCGGTAGGGGACAAACAACAGAGAGGACAAGACTCATGGGTCTTGGCAGTCTAGTCCAGCCTTTTAACCCTGCCCTGTAGTGTGTCCATCACTCCAGTTTTGAGCTCGGTGCAACCATTTTTATTGTGACAAATGCTATTTCTTCCTTCCCCTGCTGGATTAATCCTTTCACCAGCTGTATTTGTGTTTGCAGAGTATGTGTTGCTATGCATTCATCTTTCCACCTCCACACCTCATAGCTTTGGCAACAGTCACTTACATTCTCTGAACAAAAATGCTGTTAACTATTTGCATCCAGAGTAAGAAAATGAAATATCAGTGTTAGAGGTGTGACTAGATCATGCCTTTATACTATACAGAGTGAATCTGCCTGTGCACTGTAAGCGGGAAACAGGGGGAGCATCACCTGGGAAGACATACAAGAAAGGGCAATTTCTGGTCTGAGGTAGTCAAGACTCCCTCTCTGCTTGCTCCTTTCTTTGCAGGATTGGAATATACAGATATTCCAATCCTGCTGCTTTCCAAATGGAAATGTACAGTTGCTTTATAAAGAGTTTGGTTCTGTGTTTGCTCTTGCTTAAAATCTTTGAAGAATTAACTAATAGGGTTTTTTGTTTCCTTGATTAGATTTTATTTGCTTCTTTATATTTATATTCAGTTTTAAAGAGGGCATATTACCAAAAGCTCCAAGAACAGTTCATGCTGTTTCCCCTATCCATAATTTTCTCCTTATTATTCCTTTTCAAAGAATGAATAATACAGCACTCAAGGCACTGAAATTGTACTCTGCTAATGGAAACGTTGCCTGGAGCTGCTTCCAAACTGGTCCAAGGGAACCCATAGCACTGAGCAATCTATC
>JAWLRI010000760.1:246369-258468 GCA_034781795.1 Crypturellus tataupa | reverse complement strand
GGAGCAGCGTTCGCGCCGCGGGGCTCTGCGGGGCTCGGCGAGGGGGCAGAGCGGCCGCGGCGGCGCTTTGGGTGCAGATGGGGAGTAGTGTAATGCCCTAATGCCCGCCTTTGAGGCACCGCGCCCGCGGGCGCAATTTCATTGCAAAAGCGCTTAATCAAACTGGAGATCTGCTACAGGCGAGCACCGCTTTTCCCGTGGGATTATCAGATTTCCGCCGGAGGATACAGATCCTGGATTACTGAGCTGCACGGGATTTGTGTGTGGCTTTCTAATTAGTTTGTGCATCTGAGTTTAAAATTCCTAGTTTTTTGGGGGGTATTGGATAAAAAAAGTTGCTTGCTGCTAGGAGAGCAGCTTGCCGTGTGCTCTAATGTTTCGCAGGGCGATCCCAGCTGTCCCGCGTGCTGCAGATGTCTTCCTGCCTTAATGGGATCGCAGTGTCAAAGGTTGATTAGGCTCCCTAAGAGATTTGTGATCTGCAAGAGGATTGCGGCGTTAAGTGCGTGGTTAAAACAATCGTGTTTGCCGGCCCCCCTGGAACAGCTGAGAGGAAGACTCGTATATTAAATTCATGTTATCTCCCCTTCAGTGTATTAATGTAGCATCATGAGGTTGTCGGGCTTGTTTTTTGTTGTTGTTGGCTCTAGTTTTTTCCCCTCTTTCCCTCTGCTATTTCATTTGCAGACCGAGAAGCAATGAATGTCAGAGGGGATTTGTTTAATCATTTAACCGCTGACACAAGCCACATCCCCAGCAGAACGCGGCTGGAGGAGTAACCCATCTTGGGGAGGCGATGCCGCTCCGCAGCGGGACGCCGTAGCGCAGTGGGGCTCGCCGACCGCGCGCCATGGCGTGCATGGAGCTGCTCTACCTCACCAAGGAGAGCGGGCAGGCCGTGCCGGGCCCCAGCGGCGCCTGGCCTCCGCGCCTCCCTGCCCGTGAGTCACGGCAGCAGGAGCAGCAGCACGACCACGGAGACGACGACGACAGGGACGGGGACGGCGACGACGTGCGCGTGCGAGCAGCTGGGGCAGCGCGGGGCTGCGAGAGGCAGGACAAGTCCTGGGCTGAGCCCACACTGCTGGCGCCGCTGCCGGGCCCTCCTGGCGCCTCTTCCCCACAGGACCCCGCTGCCCCCGAGCACTTGAGCAGAGAGGAGGGAGCAGGCAAGAGGAAGGGCTGCTGCTGCGCCCGGGAGCTCGAGACATCGTTTACCTACGTGGATGAAAATGTGAACCTGGAGCATGGAGGGAGTCCCAACTCTCCTTCCAACAGTGGCTGCCAGGGCGCCCCCACGCAGCACGACCCTTGTGGGGGGCTCCCGCTGGCCTGGGGTCACCATTCCCCATCCCTCGTCTCCGAGGAAGATGATGCCGCCTCTGAAGCAACTTCGGGGAAATCTGTAGACTATGGGTTCATCAGTGCCATTTTGTTCCTGGTCAGCGGCATTTTGCTGGTGATTATTTCCTATGTGGTGCCCAGGGACGTGACTGTGGATCCCAACACAGTGGCCGCCAGGGAGATGGAGAGACTGGAGAATGAGAGCGCCAGGATTGGCGCTCACTTGGATCGGTGCGTTATCGCCGGCTTGTGTCTCTTGACTCTGGGGGGAGTGGTGCTCTCCAGCCTGCTCATGATGTCCATGTGGAAAGGGGAGCTGTACCGGAGGAGCAGGTTCGCCTCCTCCAAGGAGTCTGCGAAGCTGTACGGGTCCTTCAACTTCAGGATGAAGTCTGGTGCAAATGATAATATGTTAGAGCTATCGTTAGTTGAGGAAGATGCGCTTGTCATAGAAAATTAGTGTGGTCATGACTTTTAAGGCAGCATTTCCACGGGAAAATATATTTAATTAAAGAAAACAGATGCAGCTTAAGATAGCTGGTGATGCAGTTAATTTGTCCATCCTGAATGATTTTTTTTCTTAAGCTCTATAACTGAATGTTTGCAGTACATGAGCACTTGTTGTAAAGGGAAAATGTGCCAGAGAAAATGCAGTCAATATAAAATGATGAAAACCACTGAATAAAAAGAGATTGGTGGTAAGTAGGTTCATCAGATGTTCCTTTATCAGAATATAAAATATTCCTTCAGTCTCTTGCTTGTATAATTTTCTTATTATTCCCATATAAAACAGGAACATCTTTGCCACTTTGGAAGCTGTTAATTGCTGCAGCCTACAGAAGGTTTATTAACAGCTTGCTTGGTATCATGTAAAGAAGCAGGACCAATAATTAAATATCAAGACTGACATTTAATTAAGATATTTAATTTATTTAATTTATTTTTAAGCTGACCTCCACAGTGAGTGAGTGCTAAGAAAAACAAACGAACACGACTTGCTTATCACTTAGTACAGGTCATCTGGATTCTGAAAAACGATACAATTAGTGATGATTATTTAAAACATAAAGTAAGGGTCAAAAGGCAGGGGACCATATGGCTCATGGTTTTGGTAGGAGACAAAAGACTCTCTCATCGTGAGGTTAGTGGTTCCATTTCAATGCAGATTAGCAATGACTGATAATTGTTAACTTCTGATAGCTATAGTGCCCATATAAAAGAAGTTTAGTTCCTAGTGGACGGATGTCTTGGTATGAAAACTGTCATAACTTGAATTAAGTGGTCTCCTGTCTAGACTCTCAAAAGACACAAGGACTGAAAGAGCAAGGGGCTGCAGACGTCAATCTCTTCTCCTTCAGTGCAAATGCCGAAACAAATTCAAACTCAGCTGCAAGGCTTTGCTTATACCAGGACTGTTTGTATTGTACTTGTCCCTTTGAAACTTCAGTGCCGTCTCCCCGGGCTGTCAGTCTTCTCACAGCCCAAAAGGAAAGGTCAAATCAGAGTTTTGGGAGTGCTTTCATAAAAAAAAAAAAAAAGAATAAAATAAATAGTCAGGAAATGCAAAGGGTAACTATCAGGCAGAAGGGCTGATGTGGCGCTCAGGGTAGTGGATGGGCAAGGGTACTTATTGCTGTTGACCCTAGTTATGTGGCACCGTAGCCAAAAACCTCAGCTGCTGGTGGCATTTCTTTTAGTTTTGGCCAGTTAAAGCTGGGATTTTGTTATGCTGGGTGAAGCAGCAAGGATTGTTGTACGCAGCAATGGATTGTTCTACACAGCAATGTCATGTCTTACTGTATAGTGGTGGCTTATGTATATATATTTGTATATATATGTATGTGTGTGTATGTCCTATCCTCTGACAGAGCCAAATATCAGGGAAGAGCTCCATCCCTTGGCTTAGAATAGAAACACATGGTTCCCTGCCACAGCTCCATCCATCATGAGCCAGATCTGAAACATCAGTAAGAGCAAGTATTTCAAAACTGAGGCTTGTTTCCATCTGCAATGCCCTGAGATACCCAAGGAGAGGGCTTGGGTTAGGGCTTGGGATGCTGCTGCTGATCGGATAGGGCTGGGGCCTTGTGTCATGGTCCCGAGCACACTTGGCCACCAGAGCTCCCCAAGGCCAGAGTCCAACCTTACACTTGGAGAGCTTGTGCAAGTGCACAGCAACACAGGATTAAATTTCCAAGGTGACTATGGGGGGAGCTTCCATGTGACGAGGAGCCCTCCTGCTGCGGCCGGACCCTGCCAGCTGGGCGAGTGGTGCAGAGCGGGGATGTAGGTGATGAGAGCACTTTCAGGCTGGGCTCCAAGGGGAACCGCTGTGCTCCGTCTCTTTCCTCCATGCAGCAGGAGTGTTGAAAAGGAGGCTGGTGAGAGCCGTTATTTTTATTTTTTAATGATACATATGCAGAAAATTGGAGTACATTCCATAATTGCGGTAGAATGACAGCTAAAGCTGTAAAGATCACAGATTTCTTGTAAGAGCCATGGCATGCCTTAATGCTGATTATTAGCGCTAGAAAAGAGACCGCTCCCCAGACTGGCGGTGTATGATTATTAAGTGAGAAGTTTTCTGATGCTCTGTAAAATGCCTGTCACAGATCATGGGCCTGAAACATTTAAATGAACCCTCAAATGTTCTCTGAACAGTTCAAGGAAACCTAAGTCAACACATTAGTCTAAGTAGGCAGTGCAAAAGTGTGAGGAATACAAATTTTGAAGTGAGAGCCCTAACAGAGTTTCTTTATTTTGGCGCTAACGTGTGCTACCGAAGAAGTGAAGGCAGGCTTTCAGAGGGAAGAAAGCAGGGGTTGAGCAAATAAAGTCTCTCAGGATATGTCTCTGATCGCCAAACGAAATACCTTGCAAGTTATAAGACTGTCTGGGTTGGTGATGTGATATAAAACCACTGAACTCTCAGGTTTTAATGATGCATGTGATAGAAACCAAAACAGTTGTCTAATGGTTGATTGTGGAAAACGAATGTATTAGTCCACTGTCTAGGGACCGGTGTTTGCATTGCTGTAGTCACTGAAGGCAGTACCAAGGGCCGAGGCCAAGGAAGATTGATTGTCCTCTCATACACCTGAGCGATCTGATTTCCTCTGCTCAACATTTAATTGCTTTAAGGGTGCAGGCATGAGAAGAACTGTTTTTTCATGGCCTGTACTAACCTTGTCTCATGGGTCAATGGAGAGCTCTGCTCTAGGGGGAGGCAGCGGGTGGGATTTGGGTGCCTCCTACACTAACCAGGAGACATGTGGTGATTAGTGCCAGAGGAGGAACCACTTGTTACTGATTGCCCCAAGTACCAAAACATGACACTTTCCCCTTTTCTACCTCATGACGTGTCTCCTGGGTGCCCAGCTGTGGAGCCCAGGGTCTCCCTTTCCATCCTGTCCTTCCCTCAACTTGACCAGCCTCATGGCACAGATGCCTGGCCTGGGGCGAGCGCCCATCCATACAAGCCACTGGCAGGAATTAGGGCTGTTGCTCAGCCCCAGCTGTTACAGTGGCTCCTGCTGACTGTGGTGTCTGCCGTATATTTTCCTCATCTGGGAACTTGTGACCAAGGCTGCCTATTTGGAAGCTGCCTACAGCCCAGTGTGGAGCGTCCCCCCAACCCATCACAGTGCACGTCATGGCGGCACTGGTGTCCAGCCTGCATCCCCACACAGCTGGCCTGACCTTCTCACTGCTCTCCTCCCAAGCCAAATGTGCAGCAGAAGCATTTAAACCCCCTTCCTAGGAAGCTATGCTGAGCTGTTGCTGTTTTTAATATGTTTACAGTTTTCTAATCTTTGTAATTCTTTTAAAAATCTGTCTGTAATGAACATAACATTTACCAGCTGGGAGAGTTAAACTGATTTAATCATGTAAATCTCCTTTTTTGGACCTATTACAGAGCAAAATGTAATGGTTTATCGTGAGCTTTTCAATAGTGCATTTGATGCCTTATTACAATAGTAACAGCGTTCTGTACAGGTGAAAAAATAAAAATCTATAAAGCTGAGCTCTAGCATCATGGCTGTCTTTGCTGAGTTGCTTATTGCAGGGATTTTCTCTTCCCTTCACATACCAATGCCTGTCTGGTTCAGATATCAATACCAGTCTGGTTACATATCAGCTTCTCCTCTTCACAGAGGACATGGTGTCGTGTTGCTGAAGGGAATTGTGTCCTGGTCTTCACCAAACAGGGCTGAAGTCAGAGCTGAGGCTGTGGCTGCAGCTGGACGTGCACTTGGAAGTTGTCCCTTATCTCACCCAGTTATTTCCCCCTGACATCTCCGTTGGTTGTTACTGCCTCATATTCATGTCTCCTTCACAATCAAATGATAAGGAGTAACTCCACCTAACCCGGGGTATTACTAAAAGAAAACAAAAAAATAGGGAGTGAGGGGATGGACAGACTAGTGGGCAGGTGAGGGAAGGTGCTGTGGTAGGGAGGTGGCAATGGGCATCATGATGGTCACCAGCCCTGTGTCTACCTTGTCCTTACCACTCGCCTAGGTCGGCCACGGAGGGGCTACGGGAGAGAGACAGCCAGGAGTGGTGTTTGCTTCACAGAGCCTTCTCAGCGGGCCAGAAATGTCTGGAAAAGCCCTGGAAGGAGAACCCTCCTCTTCCAACACTATGTTAGGTGCTGCTGGTCCCCAGTTCAGGTAGTGAGTGAAATGCCAGCGCCAGCGCAGCCATGGAGAGCTGCTAGTGTATGCGCCTGCCGTTGGGTGTGTGTTGCTGAACCGGGCCCCGGGGGTGTCAAGGGAGGACCACCAAGGCTGAAACCTCCTTAGACTTATGTCCAAGCCATGTCACCACCCCAGGCTTGTGTGCTTCAGGCAGCAGCAGCTTGGAGGCTTCCAGCTGAGCAGGAGTTTTTAGGATCTGCAGGTTCCTTTGTTTTGTTTGTTTGTTGGTTTTGTTTTGTTTTATTTTTCTTCCTCAAATGTCCAATATGTGTCAGTAAAGCATCCTAACAACCTTTGACAATGCCTACTCCCATCCAAATGTGGTAGTAATATATGTGATACAGGTTCTGCCTTGCCATGTCGAATTTCATACTGTGTATGGCTGGATAAGACCTCATTCTGCTGGCCTTCTCGTTAATCAAATTGTGTGTAGGAGTGCCAGTGATTAATTTGGATTCAGGTAGGAGTAGGGACTCTCTTCCTGTCTGATTAGTTTCTACAATATCTGGTACAATAGGGCCCCGATTCTCAATTCATGTTTCAACTATTACTGTACAGCAATAATAAATGTGTCCCCAAGGTAACGGAATTGACTGCAGTAAAATTGCACCAGTGCCAGATATAGCTATGGTGTGCATCCAGTGGTTATTAAGAGGTTAAGAGAGTAGGTGTATTTATAGATATGACAATCCGTCAACTTAAAGATCTAGAAGGCTTTCTGACTAAAAGCAAACACTGAATTCATTGTTAACTGTTTTTTACAGGATTCTTTTTGATTGTATCTTTTTACATTTTGAAGAACTCATCATAATGTATTATATTCACAGAGCCTTTTTTCACATGTGCATAAGCTCCGACAAGGTCAAGGATCCTGTAGACTGCAGGGAGGTGAAAGTTCTCCAATTCTGTTATCAGTTTAAAAGAAATTATTATAAATTAACATAAATTCTGACAAAATAAGAATCTTTTCTTTGAAATGAACCTGGTTAGTATTTATTTGTATAAACATAAATGTCGTACTCATTCTAGGAACTGAGACAAATAATGCATGTTTTTAATATACTTTCAGTACAAATCCACAATTTAGATGTTTTTGAAGCCTTGCCATATTAAAGACTTGCAGGTAGGTTTTTGCTCATTTATGTGCAGCTTTTTCTGCCTTTATATATAGTTATAAGTATAACTTATTCTGAGGCATTCTGAGTTGCACTTGATCTGTTTTATAATCTGTGTGAATAAAAACATTGCAGTCTAACAGAATACATATGTATGCGTGTATATATATATATGTATATATATGTGCATGTGTGTGTATAAATATATATAAGCTGCAGCCTGGTATTTTCTCTACTAATAACCACTGCTTCCATTTGAATATATGCAACTGTTTGGGAAGTGAGATACCTTGTGGCATGCTACGTCACTTTTACATAACGCCTGAACTTAAGATATCAAATCATTTTGTAGAACACGGACTGCTCCTATTTTACAGATGAAATGGCTTGCCTCCATTGCCCAGAGAGCCGCTATGAGAGCAGAGAACAGAAACGAAGGCCTCTAAGGAATAGCTCAGCGCTATGGGAAGAGCTTAATCATTACAGTGTCCCTGAAAGAAATGAATCCAAAAGGAATGGCAAATGTGTAACACTTTTTTTTTTATTTCTTAAAGGGTATCATTGCAGTTTAATTTCTTGTACAAAATAACTTAAACATTTCATAGCAAGTCAATCCAAATTAAGTTTTGCTAATACTGGCAGGAATTTGAGGAAGGATTTGCACTTTTAAGGTATTTGTGTTATAGTAAGCCTTTTTTCTTATAATGTCTAAAAAAAATCAATAGGCTTCTTTTCAAATCATAAAACTCATATCTTTAGATCAGCATAAAAAAGCTTCTCTTTTCCAATAATAGTTTCTGCTTTGACAGATTTGTATGCAGGGAAATTTAGCTGTTGTTGAATAAAACATTTCCAGCAGCAAAATTGATTAAGTCCCTTTTGTAGAGGACCAAAAAATCAATTCCTCCCATTAGAAGTATCTAAAAGATGTTGATCATCTAGAAATGTAAATAAAGTCCTTTAATCGCTATTCTCCTGCTGCAGCGTATCCATCTAATGGAGATTGGGTTTTGTCTCTTTACAGCTTAAAATAAATTTGGTTCAATTCTGACATAAAGCAACTTCTGACAAACTAGCTAGAGTAACTACACATCAATGTGAATAATATCAGGTAGCTATACTGACATTTTTGTATTACTTTTCTGAAGGGTTAACTTTTCGTGAAATAATAAGTACATGTTTGATAACAATATATTCAAGTTGAAAACAACTATATGTTCACAGAGAAACAGAGTAGTAGAAAGTATCGGACTATTTTCAATTTCTGCATGCTACCTTTCTGATTTTATGTAAAAAGAGAGCACTTTCAAGATATCTTGATCAGTAATTGAGAACGGCTTGTAAGGGTCATGGAGGACTGACTATCAGCAGACAGATGCAGTGTCTCTAGCTCTGTAAATCTCTAGACTTTTGATTTCTAAAGAGCTGGGAGACGTTGCATGCTGGCCTGTTTTAGATACAGCAGTACCTGCTGCTGGCTACAGTTCTGTGATAGATGGACCTTTGGTTTGATCCAGTCTGACCCAGCGTTCCCAGAACTTCATGCTTCTTCTGTAGGAAGAATACCAAGTAGTTGCTTTGCCTTTGTGGCTTCCCGAATAAGGAACTTTGAATCAATGTCATAGTCTCTTCCCTTTGTTTTTTTCTTCTCTGCAGGAAAGCAAATATGGCTGGCAGAGACCCTGAGCGGCCATTTTCCAGTCTTGTGGAACTGCGTTCACCTTCCATGAGTCCTCAGAGATAATGGTGCATGGCTGTGAAATTGCTGAGCAATACAGGCTGAATTTTATGAGGCTTGCATGATTTGAAACCATAATGTATCTGTGTAGTCTCTTCTTTTCCTACTCTATTCTAGCCAAAGTTCTTAATAAGTTCTAAAGTCTCTATATAGTCTGTATTATTTTAGCCATTTTAATGAAGTGAGGGAAAAAGTGTTGTAAGCTATTTTGCCTTCTGAGCATCGCTTTCCAGTGGTATTCCTCCTTTCCTCCCTTCCCACAGAGCAGAGGACCAGTTCTTCC
This sequence comes from Crypturellus tataupa, assembly GCA_034781795.1. Taxonomy (NCBI): domain Eukaryota; kingdom Metazoa; phylum Chordata; class Aves; order Tinamiformes; family Tinamidae; genus Crypturellus; species Crypturellus tataupa. The sequence continues at coordinate 249,288 of JAWLRI010000760.1, read as the reverse complement.
CCTGACTTCTTTCTTTCTAGTGTAAGTAGAGACCACTTCCTCACCACCTTTTTTTCACTCTAGTGATATCTCATTTGGTGTCCTTGTCTGCTGCCTGCACAAACATTGTGCAATACTTCCCTGTTATTAATTTTTTGGGCAAATTTCCACAGGGGGGATTTTTTTTCTTACCTTTTAAAGTCACTGGCTCATGATTAGCTAAAATCAGTGCTTATTGTGCTTATTACTTTTACTTTTTCACATTTCATATCTGTTTGCTCTTGTATTCTTAATTTTGATTAAAAATTTGCTATATTTCCCAACTGTGTTTTTCCTTTAGATTTCCATTTCATGGGAATGTACGAACCATTTCTTTGAATTTACTGATTTTTTGTTTGAGTCCCCTTGTCTCCAGGCCAGAGTAATCTGCTGTACTGGCTCTGTTCTGTGTTGATTTTACTTTTCCTTGAACAAGTTCAGCGTGATGTCCTGCCTGATGACTGGGTTCTGCTCACCATCCCACCTCCATTCATTCCTTACTCAGCCTTTCTGTCTTTCACACAGACAGCAACGGTCCCGCTTGAAATTTTGTGGTGTTTTTACTTTTTGAACTTCCAAACCATGTTACTAAGAAACGTATTTCTAGCTTACTTATGATATTAAGTGTTAATGCAGAGCTATTGAGATTGGGAACATCTTTAGTTCAATTTCACAGTATATTGAAACCAGTTTTAACAAGGCATGTTAGAGACCAAAATCAATATTGGCTGAAAAGCCTCTGTTCAACTGCCGTTTTAAGTGGCTTTCACAAACCTTTCAAATTACGTTGCCAACAAATGGAGGAAATACAGCTTTTAAAAAGTCAGAGAATTATTAATAGTGTGTTTGACCTGCAGACCTACACAGTCTACAAGAACATCTTTGTCATATGCTGCTGCCTTATGCCTAATTCTGCAGCCTCTGCAGAGATGCATTTCCTCATAGCAGTGTGTCAATGAGTGAGGGTCAGAGACTTACAAGCATGGTGAAGTGGGGGAAGGAAGGAGAGAAGGGATGGCTCACCATCAACCCCTGGACAAAAAGGGAGGGCCACAGAGACCACTTGCCTCATGCATCATTCACACACTATTGCTATCTCCTGCCCTGGTGCGTGAGAGAGAGCATTGACTGTGCTGAGTTACACTTTCAGCTACCCAGCAGGGATAGAAGAGCATGGAGAGACACAAATGTCAGATGTCTTCATGAGTAAATAAAAAAATGCTGCTGCAGCAGCTGTCCTCAGCATCTCAAGAGCGTTTTGGTACCCAGCACCTTTGACTGGGCAGTTATGCACCATCTGCAACATCAAGAAGCAGCCTCAACCTTTAGTGACTTCAACAAATGTCTGACTAAAAATTATTGCTGTTATTAAGGCAGTTCTGGACAATGCCCTATCATCTGTGGGGAAAAAAAAAAAAAAAAAAGTCTGGCTCAGAAGGGCAGAAAAATATCACTTACTGGGCTGGACAAATCTTTGCACTGATTTCTGGACTTGGTTCTGGAAGCGCTGCAAATGTATATCTTTACTTACTATTCTGTTTCAAAGAAGTGTTAAACTGTCTGTACCCAGACAATTCAATTTTGACTTTAAATATGGAATGGCTCAGGATCATAAATTGTTTCTAGTAGTTACGTTTGACTGCCCTAAATATTATGTAGTGCTGGATCCAATGCATAGGAAAAAAAGCATGCATTTTATGAATCACATGCCGTTCAGATGGGATTAAGCCTACCTTTCTGCTGTATGGCTGAGGTAGCCTGAGATAAAATTTGAGGCAGGGTTACTGCTCCTGCACTCAGCAATATGAAAGGAGCTGTGACCCGGAGAGATAACAGCTCCTGGAGTATGCACTACAGCACAGCCTTTATAGCCCAGACTGTACCTAAAAGCACAGTATAAACCATAGTGAACAATTTTTAAGGAATATTTTTGTTCTATTTTGTTCCATTTTGTTTTTAATAAGGAAACATATAAGTGAAGGGCAGAATCCATGCTGTGGAGGGCTTCTGTGGAAAAAATGTACAATATTTAAGAACCTTTCACAGAATATGCCTCACATTCTGTTCAACTTAAATAAACCCACTAGTTTATTTACATGCCGTATGAGCCAGTGGATTACAAGTTAAGGGGTCTTGATCCAAGCTGTGGGATGTGAATCTGTGTCAGCTCTTAGGAAGGGAGCAACTTTCACATTGGTTCCCCAACCTAATAATTATTTTCATCCAGTTTCCAACTATCATTCACGTAAGATTGTTTGGGCTAGCTCCTCTTTTAATCAAGCTGTTTTAAGCCTATATAATTACCTTATTATTTTTACCTCGGGGAGGTGGAAATCAAAGAATAAGAAAAATACTTTTCATCATTGTGTCAGAAGGAAGTAGACGGAACTAACAAGAAAGAGGATGAATTTGTCAGCAAGTTATCAAGCAGGTTAGATGGATTTCACAATGTAGGTAGCTACAGTCAATAGTTATTGGGTGAATAGATTTCATATTTCATACAGAATTGGATTTAGTCAGCTTGACTGATGCTGCTGACAAGTCAAAAATAAAAACAAAGGCAAAACTAGACCTCTGCTCACCAGCACAAAGCAAAGGTTGGCAGGTGTTTTTGGAGTATACAAATTATTTCAAGTCACAATATATATATTTAGTAAAATCATGGATTGGCCATTCTTTATACAAATAAACTGAATCATAAATGATAATAAAAATCTTGATTTTTGAAAGCAATGGCACCTTTTCATAAAATATTTCCTCTAGGTAGGTGCAATGTGAACACCTCTCTATCCATTTCTATTTTAACAAAGAATACAGTGATTTTCTCCTGGACAAGCTCTGGAGATGTGGGATGGATAAGTGGACAGTGAGGTGGATTGGCAACTGGCTGCATGGCAGAGC
>JAWLRI010000760.1:220059-246269 GCA_034781795.1 Crypturellus tataupa | reverse complement strand
GCAGGGGGGTTGGACTAGATGACCTTTAGAGGTCCCTTCCAACCTTAGGCATTCTATGATTCTATGATTCTATGATTTGTCAGCAGTTTCTTAGGCTACAAAATATGAGCCCAATTGTGTTTCTAGTGAGGCTAATGGCAAAGATTTCTTTCAACTTAATTGCTTGGGACAGGCCTTAAATTGTCTCTCACATCATTTTGTAATCTTTCAGAATGTAAGTTGATTTTTCAATTAATTTGAGGATAGTCTACATTTTTCAGATTTCCCTAAGAGCATAATTCACCCCAAAACCTTTGGCAATGGCTGCATGAACAACGGTACCAATATAACAGTTTTCTCACAGTCCAAAGGGTAGATCTTGTCTCTCCTCCACTCCCCACCTCTCCTGGTTGTGCAGCCCTTCTCTTTGACAATTACTAGCCTCCTTCACAAGCCAATTCTAGACCCAGTAGAGAACTATCTGATGATGACTAGGACAATTTTGATTTCTCTTTTTTGTTTTGCTATGTCCTGCTTGCTCTACTTTACAATTTCCTCTCTGTGTGTGTTTCAGAACCGGTAAGAGACTCCTGAGGAGCTTGGCAAGTAACCAAGACAGCTCCTTCAGCCTTCAGGCTGCTCGAATCCTTGAGCTAACAGGACACGGAGCCAGCTCTGGTCCCAAGACCACAAAGCGTGGCACTGTGTCCAAGCAGCATGCTTTGCCTCCCACCATGCTGACACAGCTCCATCACCTGTGGAGGGGAAGTGCCTCGTGCATGGTTTGGATTAGCCATGGGAATTCAGCACAATTCCCTTGGTAGCCTGGCATCCTTAGCCTTACATGTCTTCACATCAGTGGTCCTGATGTTCTCATCTCTCCTCCATCAACTTCTCTCTTGTTAATTCTGTACATCTTTTGTTATTTGCAATTCTCTGCTATGATGAGTTGCATGCAAATGCTGTGCTATTATTCTGGTAACACATTTCTACTACCTTGATGAAATATGAGCATTTAATTCCATTTATTAGCTAGTTAATCTAATCTCTTGAAAAACTTTGAAATATTTTCTGTTCTTCTTCAGTGAGGCTAATTTATCTTTTCAATGCTCGTGGTGGGAAAAGGATCCGCATGTATCTGTAGAGAAGTTTAATTTTCAGATGTTTTTACAAGATCCAAAGGATTTCAAAGAAATAGCCTGATACACAAGACCCTTTGGCTGAATGGTTTGCAGTAGAAGTATGTGGACTGTACAGGACAGTTAGTCCTCAGGCTGACAGAAGAATAATTTGTCAAAAAGATTATGTAGAAATTCGGAAATTCTTTGCTCAGAAACCTATTCAGATGCCTATATATTTCCTTTGAATACTGAATGGCCCTCGGTGTGTCAGTCTGCTTTTCAGGTTGGATAAATCTTTTGATATTTGTGGTAGAGAAGCCACTTCATTTAATCGCGTAACAGTTGAGCTTGGAGGACAGCTCTGGAGACTGTGTCCTTCTACTCAAGCAGGGTCACCGAAAGCAGGTTGCTCAGAACCATATTCAGGCAAATTTTGAATATCTCAATGGATGGAGACTCCACAACTTCCCTGAGCAACGTGTTTCAGTGTTCAATTACCATCTAGTAAGAAGGTTCTTTAACATATTTGAATGAGATTTCACATATTTCAGTTTGTGCTCCTTTTGTGCTGACTTTTAACTGAACAAAACAGAAAAAAAAAGTCTGACATTCTTTTCTTCCCCCTATGAGGTGTTTATACAATTTGATAAGATCTCCTTTGAGCCTTCTCTTCTCAAGGCTGAACAAGTCCAGGCCTCTCAGCCTCTCCTCATATGGCATTTGATAATGATAAAGCCAGAGCACCATACTTCTAGGCGTCTGTGCCCCATGGAGGACGGACTAGAAAACCTTCCAGCAATTTTAACTTGTTGCACCTTCTGGCTACGTCTAGAGATCTTTGTCTACAAACCTAAGCAGTATTTCATTAGCAGGCATTTCCTTCTGGGGAAATTTTAAATATACAGTATCCATATTTCAGAGCAAAAACAGATCTTAGAACTGACCTATTTTTTTCATAGAACTATACTATTTTACAGCCTCCTCCTTAATTCAAAATACTTGCAAAATTTGTATATGCAACCAAATTTAAATGCTGAATTCTCCATCTTCCCTTCAGTTCATCTAAAACTGGTTCTGAACTCCAGTCTGATATATTCATATCTCATCACAGTATTATTGACTATCATGATCTCAGTTTTATATCTATCTGGCACATTTTTCTCTCCTCATTTTTGCTTGGGTTTGTTGCAAGAACAGGAGAAATAAAATGCAGACACAGGCCATTCTGATTTTTTTTTCAGATGAAGGAAACAGCTCTAAATTAACAGATCCAGATATATAGAGCATATATCAATTTATGCTTCTCATCAGCAAAAACCTTTCGTAATTTTTTCACTTTAGCTTGTAAATGATGTCATACACTTATTTTCTTTTTACAGAGCAGGAGGTGACTGCATGGCAAAATTCTGCTCTCCTCTGGAATTGTTGTTGGTTTTTTATGTATTTATTTTTCATTCTCTTTTGACAGAGTAGACTCTCAGACTCTCTTTTTTGGTCTAAGATAACAAAACTAGTAAATAACACAAATATATATATATATATACATATATACACACACATCTGCCAACTGGATTGTTAGCATAAGTGAAAAATTCAAAGAGCTCATAATTAACTACGTTGCAAAGAGATTTCTTCTTTGGCCCTGAATCAAAGGGAGTTTTGCCAAAGGCTGTAGTCCACATTCTGCAAAGTTCTCTGAAAGGCAGAGGTTTTTCTCTCATAGCTGTGAAAATAGGTATAGCACAAATGAAATTTGAGGTTTCTGTCGCAACTGATCTTACCTATACTCAGACCCAACTTACACTTGCTCAGTACCGAAACGTTTTACTGTGGTGTGATTTCTGCAAGTCTCTGCTATTTCCTGCCCCCCTACGGCAAAGCCCGGAGGGATTTGCTGAGACAAGCAGTCCTCTGAGCACGCAGACGAAACAAGAGCAGCTTCCAGCAGATTGATGCCTCATCATTAATCGAAGCTTTTCCAAAGATGTGGTTGCTCTTTCTGGTTTGAGTTGTCTGGTGTTTGATAAGGTGAGAGCTGTTGTTACACTTTTTCTGCGGCTGGCAAATTGAAAAGTTCTCTGTCTCCTACTCTGTTGCTAATTTTCACAGAATGTAACAATTTATAACACATTTATCCTTCCCTCAAATTATATGAGGTTTGGATAATAAAACCAACATTTACAGAGAAAAGGCTGACAACAGACAATATATGTGTACATACACACACACATACATATAAACATATATGTGTATATATGTGTATATATATATAGTATACAAGCTTCACTTTATAACATGGAAGTGACACTATCCTGACACCAGGACAAATCTTTTTTTTTTTTCACCATGTTCTTGTATTTTTGTTGTATTCATAGTAATAACAATTCTTGAGTTCAAAGTAATTTTAGTAATTTGTCGATGAATGTGACCATAATATTTAAGAACTTGATTTTTAATGTACATGATTTCAGCATTTCCCATTCTGATCAGATTTGTTAATAAATCTTGTAGGGAAGTGAAACTGTATCTCCTGATAGTAATTATCTATTAAAATTATATCAGTGCAGGAAAGAAGAAAACAAAAACTAAAAAACATCTAAAGCAAAGGTGCTTTTAAGACCAAATTGCTTACATAAATCTCTCCTGGGAAATGTATATGCCTATTAATTATTGTATTTCCCTATAAGTTCTATTGCATTCTGCTGCATTCTGCATATATTTATGTACAAAGACAGACAGCACCTTTATACTGTCCTATACTGCCCAGGCAAGCAAGGTGTATCCATCATTCAACAAAAAAATGATGCATCTGTCTTTGATAAGCAAAGGACAAAAAGGCGGTTTATGATGTGTCCTCTCAAACAGCACCAGCTGTCAGTAGAGTAGGTCCTTACAAACCAGACCATATCAACACAAACCCTTGATCAAGGCAAAATGAAGGTCTTCCTTCTATACTGTTAAACCACAGATATGCATGCAGAAGTATGGGATGTTCTGACTCTACCCTGTAAATACGGGAATTCGATATCAAAGGCCTTCAGAATAGATTTACAGCAGATTTATATCATGATCCAGAGTTGCACGATTAAGCAAGTTAGAGTAATTAACCACAGAAACAATTTACTAAGGCTTTTGCATCCCTACAAGTTTTGAAAACAAGATAGAATGTTTCCCTAAAATAATACTAATATCAATGATTACAATTATAAACTGATGTACCATGTAATACTGAAAATCAGATGATTGCAGTCCCTTGTGACTCTAGCTGCAGTAATTGATTGTAACAACTCTTCTTTGAAGCACTGGAGTGCTTTACTGGCCTGAATTATTGCTGAGAGTCACTGGGCCATCTTGTGCAAGTCATATAATAAAAACCACTTTACTTCAGTTCTCCACCCATATAACTTGGTTCAGCTGACAGAGCAAGCATGTGGACAGGAATGGCTTGAGCAGCCCTTCTGTAGCCCCATGCATCCATCCGCCAAAGAAGATATTGCACACAAGGAATGGAGAAAGCCTTTCCCTTCAAAATGGAGAGGTGTATTATACATATCATTACTTCCCAGAGGAAAAGGGGAGAAAATTATATTCTCCAAAGAGCCCCTGAATAACAGTGTCTGTAAAATAACTTGGAAACCAAAATCCTACATATCACACTTCCTTGGGTATATGGCTAGCATGGCAAATTAGCCCTACATGAATAAAATATGTCAGACAAAAGGGCCATGTACATTGACTCTGAAACGCTTGCATGTGAGAGTGCCAAGAAAGGCAATCTACCGGTACTGAACGTGCTCTGAGTGGGGTTACAAAAGGCCGATTCTTTGCTTAAGCAGGGCAGGAATGTGCCTTGTCCCATAAAACAAATTGCTACTGTTCGAACTCCTGAGAACAGACAGACGGAGAGGCTGCTATTGCGTCTCTGCAGATAAATAACTGTTACAGAAAAGGTTGTTCCAGCATTTCTGAAATGCAGCAACATAGTACACTTGGTTAGTGGGAACAGGTAAATGAACCCCAAGATCACTGCTGCACAAATATGTCTACACCAAGCCCAGGCCTGAGCTGGCTTGTACTGCACTGCCCACTTTGTCTGCTTCCAAGATTAAACCAGATTTGTCTGCACAGGTTCACACAGACACATCAAAAGTGACCTCTGAGATCCCCACCCCCACCCCCTTTTTTTTTTTTTTTGAGCAATAGGGAAGTTCTTACTATTGTGTATGTGTAGGACTGAGGCATTTACTATGAGAAATGAGAAGCTGAAAGGTACTACTTGGAGCAGCCTGAGAGACAAATCAGGAGTTGAGGATAGAAATTAGGGTGAAGGAATTCTCAGTAGACTGGTAGGGAGTCGTGATATGCAGATGTCTCTTAAATGAAGAGCAATCCCCCAAGCTAGTTACAAGGAGTCTCAGGACTTAAGCCACATGATATTAGGCTAGAGACCTAAGAAATGCTTTTTCATAGGGAAAGGCAATCAAATTCATCTTTTCAGCTCAAGTAGTTCTAATGCTGTGCATTATCTATATGTCAAAGGAATCGTTTCCACTTATTCAGGATACCATATTGACCAGATATATGACAAAGTCTTTATAAAGACCCTTGTATTGTTGTGAAATATAAATACAGAGAGCATCACTAAACACCTTAAAAAAATGCACTCATAATAAAACAAAACTATCGGTCTATCCAAAGGTAGTGGTAGTGGAGAGTAGCGGGTTAGGTGGTAAAACATCTAGTTAGATTAAAATCCTATTAAATTGTGCATTTTCTGTTTAACTTACACTGTTTTTTTTTTTTTTCTTGTCAATTAAAATCCATTTGAAACATGATTTTTCTAAAGGAATAAACTAAAAGAAAATGTTCCAATAAAGAGTTAATCAAGATGAAAAAAAATTAAATCTCACAGTTAGCTTCATTACTCTTGCCTTTGTATCAGGTAAGGAAGAAGTCAGACTCATAATGAACTGCAGTCTTGCACTTTGAACATTGAGAATGAATCAAATTAGCGTTTTGAAGTGTTAGAAAAGGAAATCGCTAATCACGTATTCACAAAGCAGTGACCCTAGTAATGTGGAAAAAAATCAGAAAGGAAAAAAGTGTTTTAAATAACTTGTGAAGGAGAGAATTCTCTGTGAACACTGTAATTTTTACAGCTTTACAGTTTTCTGTATGGCATCTATTAATTCAGAGAATGTGGTTCATAATTTCTGCGATCCACAAATGTGCTCACACATTTCTGAAGCCTGTAATTTAGTTCCCTCTACAAATGTCTCTTTGCTCTTATAATAGAACAAATATCTTAGATCATCTGCTATACCTCCTTGAAAATGTAGGATGTATTTCTGTTACTTTTGTTGGTGTCATCTCCAGTCCGTTTTTAATGATATACTCAATTGTTTAACAAATCTCATAACAGAGAGGGTTTGCTCCTGGTCTTTACTATCTTCTAGCCATCTCTTTCTTTGTCTTGCTATTGTTAATTTCATCTCCAAAAGTAATTCAAAATAATTTCCCTCTCTCCCTGATGTCTACCTATCTCCTTTTAATATTGGTAGGTTCTTGTTTTCTCACTCGGATCTCACAGTTTACCCAGAGCACAGTCAGCAATTTCCAAAGAAGCCTGTTCATAGGTCCTCCTCTGTCAATATTTTTTGTAGTTTATAAAAATATCCAAGGACCAGATATACAAGGGTAAGGAAGTTCTTGTTTAGTCAATGTAATCTACGGCCTGTAAAATATGACCTGGAGAGGAAAGAACTGAGCATCCTAGGAATGGGACTCTTGGAAGCTCCTCTTCTGTTTCCATTAAAACTATCCTGTCAGCCTTTCCCAAAACATCATAAGACTGCCTTTCAACTAAAAGAAATAATATCTCCAAGCCTCCACCTACCTTAGAGATTTGGAGATTCTACAAAGAGGACAATCCAGGTAACTTTAGGTAGAGACATTGATGTAGAGCCCATCTCCCTAATACCCAGGAGAGTCATTATGTGGTGCTTCATGGAAGTTATGCTTAGACCCTCACTTCTGAAAGAAATATCTACTGTGGTGGTGCTTCAGCCACAATGCACTGCCCCTACACAGGACACAGAGTCCCTACCTGCCCCTTGAGACTACTGCCATCAGCAGCCTGCAGACAGATCCAGACAGAGAGAAAATCCCAATCCAGAACCTACATGACTTTTAACAACATATACAGGTAGTAGCTTTTGTCTGAAACACATTCTCTGATATCACCCAAAATTAGGATCTTTAGTCTGAGACTGTATTTTAAATGCATTTTCCTCTGAGTCATGTTTCACTGAAGGAACCCAATGCCTTTCTTCTCTCCCAACACCAACGTTTCTGTGACAGGAAACTGTTCTGAGCACGAATTTCAAAGGCATCCTTCCTTATTATTTATGACTGTTGTGGTCAGTACGTATTTGCACTGCTGTAAGACATCTCATTCTGAAGTCAGTTATTGATATCTTCTATTCTTAGAAATAGAAGAAGGTCACTTCAGAGCCCAAAACATAGTCATTTCTTTCACTTTCCATTTTAATCTGATTGCCTTTTTCCTTACTTTTATCTCCAAAAGATCCATCAAGCAGAGATGCCTACCTAGAAAACCTGGGTTATATTAAAACTATCAGAGAACGACATAGAATTATAGAATTGTTTGGGTTAGTAGGGATATCTTGAAGTCATCTGGGGAAAGACCCTCCTGAAAGCACAACTGACCTAGAAGTTAAACTGGGCTCATCAGGATATGGTTCAGTTGAATTTAGACATCTCCAGAGATGGAGATCCCATAACATCTCCAGGCAGTCAGTTCCAGTGTTTGACAACTGGACCATATGTGAAGAATGTTTTCTTTGTATCTAATCAGAATTCCTCATTTTGCAAATCAGATCAGCTCTTTTTCTCCCTTTGCCTTCTCTATAATCACCCATTTGATACTTGCAGATAGCAGTTAGGTCCTTCCTCAGCCTTCTTTTACACAAGTTGAACAAACCAGCTCCCTCATGCCTCTTCTCTTCATCAGATGCTCCAGTCCCCTAAGCATCGTGAACATCCTCCTCTGTGGTCCTCAAAAATAACATATGGGCAGATCCTGAAAAGCACATAACAGAGGCACTGCTGAAAACGGTCTAGGAGTCAGACCATCTGGGGAGTAGCTGTGAGATGCAGAATTCATCTCTGCTCCTCGAAGCCTGGTAGGGTCTGCTGCTTCTACCAGGGGAACAATGTGGTCAGAAAAACAGTTCATAACACCTTATCCTCTCTAAGGAGCATCATCTCTCGTGTCTACAGTGTCTCAAGTTCTAACCCAGAACTGAAAAATGCAGTTTATATCCTACTTATGAATAGTTGCTGATGTTGACTGAAATTATATAGCTGTTCAGTAGAACCATAGAATCATTAAGGTTGGAAGGGACCTCTAGAGGTCATCTAGTCCAACCCCCCTGCACACGCAGAGTCACCTAGAGCACGTGGCACAGGGCAGCATCCAAGCGGGTTTTGAAGATCTCCAGAGAAGGAGACTCCACAACCTCTCTCGGCAGCCTGTTCCAGTGCTCTGGCACCCTCACTGCCAAGAATTTTTTCCTTAAATTCCTGTGGAACTTTTGATGCTTCAGTTTGTGGCTGTTTCCTCTAGTCCTATCACTGGCCACCACTGAAAAGAGACTGGCACCATCCTCCTCACTGCCTCCCTTGAGCCTTCTCTTCTCCAAGCTGAACAGGCCCAGCTCCCTCAGCCTCTCCTCATATGGCAGATGTTCCAGGTCCCTGATCATCCTCATGGCCCTGTGCTGGACTCTCTCCAGCAGCTCCACATCCCTCTTGTACTGGGGAGCCCAGAACTGGACACAGTACCCCAGATGTGGCCTCACCAGGGCTGAGGGCCTCACCCTCGACCTGCTGGATGATGCTCCTCTTAATGCACCCCAGGATCCCATTGGCTTTCTTGGACACGAGGGCATACTGCTGCCTCATGGTCAACTTGTTGCCCACCATGACCTTCTCTGAAGAACTGGAAATCTAAATCTAAAATCTAAACATATCAAAAATCTAAAACATATAAAAAAATTTAGCATAGCCATTAACATGACCATATCTTTCTTTTGTCTCAACTCCTAATTAAGCACAGAAGCAGTGACCTTGTCTCATTGGTAATGACTTATTTTATTGCTTCAGAAAATCCCATCTTATGCCACCTCTCATACTTTGATTCTTGAACATTTAATACTGACTAATGCTAGTGAGCATTCTCATTGTTATTGTGAACATTAGCTCTAGACCTTTTCTATGCATCTGCACTGCTCTTCAAGAAAAAGAAAATCTGTGCTTCACTTGTACTTTCATTGAATTCTTTTTCTGTTTAGCTGTGTTTTTATTAGCTCAAAAGAAATCAGGAAACTGTTGAGATGGAGAGTCATTGGTACCATATGAATAACTATCTTCTGGGTATATGGAGCATAAAGATTTTATTGGGTAATTTCATTTAACACTGTGTCTTGTAAAAACGATTAAAATTGTAATTATTTTTCTGCAAAAAAGTTACAAGGTTAGGCATGACAAAGAGAAAAAGCAAGTTCTTTTCTATTTTTCTGTCCTCGGTTATACTGAGATCATTTCTGCATGGGACAGTCAGTTATCATTTACTACACTCTCTTTGCTATCTTTCATCTATAATTATCATACACTTAATAAAGATGTTATTATACACTTACAAGGAAAACATTAACATATTGAGAGGCTGCACTGAGGTGAATTACACTACAGCCAAAAAACCCCAACCAAAATAAAAACAAAGAAATGAAACTCGTATCATAATTGCTTGCTGCATGTATTCCTATATATTCCATAGTCCTTGCTCCCTCTAATGGAAACTTAGTATTAAAGTTGTGTGTAGAATCTGTCTAACATAATCCGTAAACATTTACAAATACGGTTCACACTCCTTTCTGCAGGATTTCTGTTTTTGCTTACTCTCACACTTGGAAAAGAAGAGAAACAGAACCAGAAGGTATTCATGGAGTTAGAAGATGAAGGTCACAGCAGGGAAAATGTGCTTGACAGAGAAGGATTCAGTGGGACATGTGGGTTCACATGTGGGTTCAGTAGGTTCAGAGAAGAGAACCATTAAAAGTAACAGGAGCAGCTGACACAAGTACAGGCAGCATCCACAGGTACGGGGAGCCTGCTGAAGAGGACATAGTGGTTGTGAAGAATCACAGAACTGCTTGCAGAGGAGTAAAGCTGAATTTCAGAGAGAATCAAGAGACAGAAGGTGAAAGAGAGAAAAGGAACATACTAAGGCTCAGTGTTTGGGAATTTCAGGGTGCCTTATCATGGCAAGTATTTCAAGTTACAGACCAAATGGGATCCTGATGTATTCATGTGGAGACTTAGGTTTTTCTTGGACTTCAGGAAAGAACATTAACTGAGGGGATTTGGTTTTGCTTGTTCCTCTAATTCTGTTTTTGCTGGGAAAGATCTTAATGCATCATTGGATCTCACCTCTGATTCATCTTTTCCAACCTGACCTCAGAGGAACTAGGGACTGAGACCCAATGAAGGAACTAACTCTGGCCTTAAATGGACAATTACCACAATTACCACCCATTTCCAGCAAAACTGGAAAAACAGAACTTTAACTTTCTTTCATATTGCCTTGGCTGTCTTCCCTTGTCCAGGTTCTGTTGCGGGAATTGACAAAACAAGGCTTCCAGTTGGGAACATGTTGGCTGCCATGCTGATGTTCCATCACTTAAGAAAAGGGTTAAGTAATGAAACCAGTATTGTAGATCGCAGAAAAAGTGTTTCCCAGCGTTCTCTGCAGTCAGTGGAATGAGTCCCACCAACGTCACTGAGTACTGGCTTAAGGCCTTAGTAAATATAGTGTTTATAAAGGAATCATTGTACATAGTGGGTGCAAAAAGGATGTCTCAATAGTTCAGAAACTATAACTGAGGAAGGGTTAGAGGCAAAGATTAAGAAAGTGATTGCTAAAGGTGAAAGCTAAAAAACATAGATGTTAGACCAGAGTGCGTTATGGAAAGGAAGTCAAGAGACGTGAACGTTAGACTGAACTTGGTCCAGCATCATCTATTGCTAGAAGAAGGCAAATAAGTTGACATATCCGGATGAGCCTTCTATTCCTTGAAGCCGTGTTGCCTTTGCGAGTTTCTTTATCTTGGGTTAATTCCGTTCCTGACTGCAGCCATATTGCATACACTGGTAAAATAACACCTTAGTATATGTAATAATTCACATTCAAATAGTTTGCCCGGTCCTATGAGTCCTTCACAGATGGAGGCAGATCTAAATACCCTGGTACCACAGTCCTTCTGCTGTACAAAGGGACTGGCCATGAGGAGACAAGGCAAGAGTGTTGTGAGCACTAGGAGGTGCATCCTCCAGAGCTGAGGGCTCTTTACTCAGTTTAGTAAAGTTTCCTCTCTACTTTGTAAAGGTATCCCAACATAACCTTAAAGGAAGCTGCCCCTGTCATCTTAGAGAAAGCCTAGCCAAGTCAGTTGAAACAGCTGTTTAGAATTTGTCTAGTGCAGGATGGATCTACATGTGCCTTCTGCTTAAATCAAATTGAGTGCTTTTGCTTGACAACTTGTCGGGTGAGCTGACCTCTTGTGGATCATCTCACATCATGCATGTTAGATGTATGATCCTGCTATGATCAGTCAGGTGTCCACCCAGTGAGATGCAACATGTAGGCCTTCAAACATCTATGAGCACACTTCAGATGTCATAGCTTTAGGGACTCAAATTCAGAATTGCTGGCAATGTTCCTCAGTCATAGAAAAAGAAAACAAAGAAAGAAAAAACAAGCAAAACCACTTCCTCTGTCTACTTCTTTGTGTGTTTATGCCTCGCTCTTTATGCACTAAGTTGATAGGAACAGCTCTGCTTTTTTAGTCATGCAAATGCAACAGGCTTTACATGAGGTTGAAGAGTGGCTAGCTGGTCTCTGTACAGCTTCTTTCATTCCTGTGCGGCCAAGAGAGAAGCAGCGCTTGGTGGAAGGGCTGCACCAATCCTTGTGGACATGTCTCAAGCACTGCAGAATGGTGGCCTTGCAAGGCGCAGTAAGAAATACATCAGCATCGCACTGACGTTTTTCAGCAGTGAGATCAGTCTTCAGGGGACAACATTTGTGATTTTTTTTAATAGGTATTTAGACCTAAAACAGCAACATACTCGGCATTTCCAGCAGGGAGCAGCATTTATTCATTTGTGAAGCACGGGAGGCTCAAGCCCGGAAGGATCAGGCAACTGAAGCTGAACTAGAGACTCTCAAGACGCTTGCTTAAAAAAAATACATGCAGATGAGTGGAGAGCCAGTAGTGCGAGGAGTGTAGGAAGGATGAAAGGCTAAAGAACTGGCATTAGGCCTTCCTTGTCCTCTTCATCAGCGTGATGCCTCTCTAAGCACCGGGTGGTACTTGGGGCTGGAAGGATCAAGTTGCAGGGCTGGAAAACCAGATGGAGCAAAATATTTCCATTTAGGGAAGCATTTTCATCAGACAATTCAGTGTTGTCCCTGGTTCACAATTATTAGTCCAAGGACGGGAATTCCAGAGGAGGTTCCCACTAATAAAGTATGTATAATTTTAGCCCCACCTAATAATGCAGCACTCTAATATTAAACATCTTATTTTGCTGCTAGAAGACTAATAAGATTCTCTATCCTTCTAGGACATTGTCTGTTTTGGAAGTTTTCCATTTTTAAAAAGCCTTTATAAGGAAGTGTTTCTTTTTAAGGGATGTTTCTTACAATGAGATCTTAAATTTAAATCCAAGGTCTCTGACAACTGGATACTTCAGAATCTTTTATCTTGTTGTAATCTAATCTTCTATCCTCAGGGTTAAATTTTAAAATCAGAGGAAACTATGAGGTGAACAAGTGCAATGGAGGATATGTTCTTGTAAAATATAATAAAATTGCCTCCTCATTCAAAAGGAAAAAAAATCTATTAAAATACACCTTTACAGATTTTTTGCCAAACATGAGTTCAAAAAATTACTTTTTACCTATTTCTTCTTGCTGTTGGGTCTAACGCACTTTATTTTTTGCATGCCTACATTTTAAAGCAGTCCTGGATGAAATGTCAAGAGTAAATAGTGACAGTTATTCATTTCTCATGTTACAAAAAATATGTATGTCATCAGAGAGTACTTGTGGTAATGTTATATTGATCCCTACGCACCGTGATGCCCTGTCAGTGCATCCCTGCTCTGCACCGCAGCCTCCTGTTGCTGCCGTTCCCGACATGGAATCGCAGAGTCAGTGAGTCAGTCCATACAGATACTGTAGATAATTACTCTGATCTATGTAGACAGATGCAAATTGGCTTTAATCCATCAAGTTGGATCACATGAGCAGCGAAGATAAAGCTGCATGTGCTTGAGTAAGGGCTGTGCAAGCTCCTGGGACCCTCAGTATTTATTCAGCAAGTAGAGCATGTGCAACTGATACTCCAGGCGTTCACCCCCCAACTGATTGAAAGCAAGCCCAAGGCTACCTCTGTAACATTATATAACATTTTAATACTTGGGCCTTGCCTGCAGTGAGAAGTGTGCACAATCAAAAAGTAGATTACATTGACATTTACAGACATGCTTCACTTTCATCATACTTTTTCTTTTCATGTTGGAGCTAGAGGTTTGGTTCAAGGTTATTACAATTATTCAGTGATCTTCAAGAAGCACTCCCTTATTTTCATTTGCTATTTTAAGTACAAATCTACTTTGTGCAAACCTAACTTTGAATATCCTGGATTCATAATACTTTGTTCTCAGATAAAAGCAACATTCCTTAATATTTTTAATCCTCAAATTATTATACTTCTCTAGTTGTAGTATTTTTTCCTAGTATTTCTTGAAAAATTTAAAATAATTATAACTACATGTATGCTCTCTGTATACCAAAACACCAACAGTGTTTTTTCCATTGATTTGAAAATTGTTAATCTTAGTATTAAATCTCTTTTAAAGTTTGAACTTTAAGGAGTCGATTCATCAGTACAGAAGGGTCTCATGAGGCATCAGTCCACACAACTCCAATGGCCACTGTCCAGTACTGGCATTATGTAGTGAGCAATGTTTTCTTTTGGTGAAACTATTTCTTAATGTGCAGTTTGGAGACCATATGCATATACATAAATTAACTTAGGAGTTCTTTTGTGATCAAAAGAGGTAGCATGTGGTTTAAGAGAGAGTAGGAGTAAGGGGGCCATGCAGAAGAATTTAGGAATAATCATTCTAGGGGAGAATCTAGCTTGTTTCTGTCAGCCACCAAAATCAAATGCTTAGGGAAGAGCACAGGAGCAGGATGACGTCTGAGGATACATCTCTGAACATTCTCACTGCACCCAGCACCTTACAGCTTGGCGACTTTCTGGGAAAGAAGTACTTATCTTCATAGCTCATAATTCTGGTGAATCTTAATGACATTTCAACTTCTTCTGGCACTCATAGCACTTGTGTTCCTGCAGCACCCTGTGACAGGGAGTCTCCAGCTCACTTAGACCCTGAGCAATGAATGACCTCCCTTCATTTATTATGAACTCATCACATGCCAGCTTCACTTGACCCTCAATTCTTGGACTGAGAAAGATGACAGATGTTTCATTAATGTTTACCATACCCACCTGAACTATCTCCTTCCCATGCTGAAGACACAGAGCTCTTCCTTCATGGGAGTCACTCCAGGCAGTGCCCTCTGAAAATAGCCAACAAGGGTAGTGCAGCTAAGGTCACCATCTTCACATGGGACTACTGAAGCCATCAGCCACGCACAGCACCTAAGGATCTCCCATAGGTGAAGTGGAGCCAAATGATTTTCTCTCAAGGAACTTTAAAGCAGAGCTGCACAAACCCCCAAGTTCCTTTGTCCAAAGCACATGCTGCGGTGTGATGTAGTAATAGCTGAACTTGATTTAAATGAACCACAGCCTAGCCACAGCAGCATGGAGCTCGAAGAGAGTAGTTTACTCTGCCTCTTAACAGGAATCCTTGAAGAGACTTGACAGGTCCAAGCAATCTATCAGAGAGACACCTGACAAGCCAACGCGCTCTCTCCGGATGCTAACATGTTACAAACAACAGGCTCATTATATGCAAATTAGCTGGAGAGGGGGCAACTGGCTGCTACATCTACTACAACTCAACATCTACTCTGTTGAGAAGTTAGCTGAGATGTTTTCTTGAACTATCCGGGAATCTACAAGTTTAAAAATCTTAGACACCCCAGTCTACATCACTGTTTAAAAACCTGATTTCCGCAGACAGTCTCTGCACAGATTTCATGAATCCTGCCTATATGAAAAGCTGGAAATAATGTTTAGTGACTGAATTCCATGGGGAAAATAGCAATAACAAAGTGATCCAAACACTCAATGTTTTAAACAGTCCTGTTTTTAATTAATTTTAATTCCCAGCTCCATTACAGATTTACTAGTTAAATGTCAGAAAATCCATTTGAATCCAAGGAATAAGTTTTCTATTTCTGCAACAGATACACTGGAAATTTTTATGTGTTCCACAAAACATATAACATAACATTTCTTATGTATATATCAAAACTGAACTTTAGGTCTGCAGCTAGATACTTCATGATAAACTGAAGCATGTTCCCACCTTGGCTCAAAGTTAAACGCAGATCTATAGTCAACTTCTTACTGTTTTATCTACTGATATTTGATTGTGGGAAGATTGGGAGTTTTCTGATGCCAGTGTGCAAAGCTGATCTTAATTAAAATATTCCATTGAAAATGTTTCATAAGATAGGAATACAAGACTGACGCCAGTCTGTCACAATTCACTAGACTGCTTGAAATCTGGAGTCAGCCTGACAGGTCAGGAGCTGCTGTTGCTGTACTGATGCCAAATGGAGTCCTATACAGAAGTTTTGGCTTCCAGAGGTCTTGTTGTTGTTGTTTTTTAGTGCACACCATGTCAGAAGTAATTGCGGTGTTTTTAGGTAGACAGAGGTCTGTGGGTTCTTAAGGACCCCTGATTTGCTCATAGTAACAACACATAGGGTATGAGCTTCCACAGACACTGCAGTAGGTAGAGCTTTTTTTCCTTTGTAGTTAGGTTTTTATGTATGGATATAGGTATCCAGATTTACCCCTCTATTTCTGAAAATCTCACCTAGAATTCAGCAGAAGTCAACTCTCCAACTTACCTCTCTTCTCTTAAAGCTCAAAATCCCATTCGCAATTTCAGCTTCAGTTCATAGAAGCAATAATCTGACATGCTTGAGCCTACTAAGGCACAGTTAATTTCCTATGCACATAAAAGCCTAACGCCAAAGCAATTGAAGATCATGTGAAGCTGTGGTTGTCTGTGCTAGCAGTTATATCGTGTTTCAGGAGTGCAAGGGAGCTGCTCATTTTAGTTCTGCATCCTACACCAGATGTGATTGTAACTGGTACCTTTTAAATGTCATCAGTTTAAAGAGAAAAAAAAAGTCACATCTGTGAGATAGTCTAAATGATGGGTAAGCTCAAGGCCCCTATACCAGATGTATGTCCTGGTAAACATGAGGTTCACCTGTGTTGCATTCTCATTTTTGAGGTTTGTTCATGAGAAAACAGTTGATGCACAAGACTTCAAGCACAAGTGCTCTTACATCAATGATGATCATACCGTACAGCACACAAAACACTTTGCAGGCTTTTCCTAATTAAACCTAATCCTAAACAGCTATTACAGCTGTACACATAGCATAGGAGAATGTGACTCAGTCCACACTGAAAAAAATACTTTGCTCTTACACTGTGCTCTCCATCCATGTATTTTAGTATGCTTTCCAAAAAAACTAATTTAGCCTCATGGTATCCTTGAATGAAGGAACAATTTCCCCACACTTACTGATGGAAACACTGGCAAATAGGCTGTAGGCCAAATTGTCAGATGTTTTAAGTGCAGAAATATGCATGCAAAATGCAGGCATATTGTTGAAAACATTTCTTAATTTCACTAAGTGCATATGCAGATGACCAGTCAAACACATGAATGTTCACTTTTATCCACATCCAGCTGTTGTCTGCCCAAGTTGGCATAAAAATGTATATATACATGCAACCCCTAAACTCCTGAACTTCAGACTTTAAAACCCTGAAGTAAATCTGTAGGTTTACTGGGTGCTGCCTTGCATATAACTTCACTTTCTCTGCCTGTTTTATTACTAAAAAATCTCTTTCTTGACTAAATCCATGAATGTTCTCGAGTCTAAAGCAAAGCTTTAACAGACACCTTTTGTCATGGTGCTACTGATGAGTGCAGTAAGGATCCTTGAAAAGAGCAGGGAGCATACACATTGAGATGCTCTGGAGGACTCACTTCAAACTGAAAGAAAAGCGGGGGTTGGAAAGGCAAATAGTTTTCCTCTTTGTAAAGTTTTGCAGAAGAAAGTATTTTCCCATGATGCAAATGGCACTCTCTCTCTTTTTCCCCCTCACTGCTCATTTTTATGATATTCTGAGTAATTTCCCATCTAAAATGCTTTTTCTTCCCTCCACAGGCCACCATCCCCAAAAGTATCATATTCAGTCTTCCTCTGACTGGATTTTTGAATGATTATTTTGGAGTCTGGCTTTATCTCCCCTGAGTCTCATATCTAGGGATCAGCAAACTGGCTCATATAACTTACAGACTGATCTGAACCATAATTCAGAATGGAGGAAATGTTTTGAGGTTTAAAATAAAATAACAGTCTACATTTCACATTCACACACCTCTCTGCTTCCTGGTCCTAGAATCAGCTGAAATGCCAACTGATTGCAGGTTAGCTGATGCTTCTTTAGTTTAGATACAGTCTTGAAAGTCCTAAAGTTTTTTATAAAGTATCTAATTTCATGGATCCTTGTATCAACTCTGAAGTTATTGATAACTGTGAGGGGATTTTCCCCCCTTTTCTCTTTTTCTTGCATTCAGTTGTGCAATAAGGTCTAATTCCATTTGTGTTTGGGACCTTATGAATCAAGGGCTGGTTACAAGAGACCAATCAGGAAGGAATATGAAACTCTGAACAAAATAAATGAATTGAAGAATTCTGTGCTAGTTCTTAACCTTCAAAACAAACAAAAAACAAAACAAAACAAACAAAAAACCAACCTCGTACAGCCTTCACCGCAGCTTCCAGACTCATCACACTGTAAGTGGCTGGGTTTTGTCATACTGCTGCTTACTTTGCCTGATTTACCTGGCACATGACTGACATTACTCACCTCTCTAGAGTAAGACTGCGTAAACATATTGTCTCCTTCTGCAAAGGCAAAGTGAGAATCAGCAAAATAGTTTTCTGGTTTTTGCTAGTTCAGAAAATAGCAAGTGGCATTTCATTCTTTAATTATACACCAGATGTCCATGATACCACTAAAATTCTGCCATCAAATCATGTATATGTCTTTCTGAGGTGGAGTGTTTCTTAAACAGAGGGCAGTTGTAGACACAGTTTCATCAAGATAAAAAAAAACTAACCGATACTGTAAATTCCTAGCATGCAACTTATTTCTTCTTTCACTGAAAGTTTTGCCACTGATTTTCAGAGAACTACCTGAACTACCGCAATGGTTTTATTGTCTATTGGCATGGATATTTTTTTAAAGGAAATGAATCTCTTTGCATGTCAGAGAGCTTATATCCAAGCTAAAAATGTTTATTTGAAATAAATTGCCTGATTGATATGAAATTGTTGAAATTCTTGTGCTTAAACTAGACATACAGGATGAAATAACCAAAGCTTGCTTGCTAGCTGCAACTTGATGTAAACATCACAGTCTGAGAAAATAATATATTCTTGCCTCTCCTTCCCCAATATTGACTTTAAAATCACTATAAAAAACTCAGAAAAAAATCAACTGTAGTCCAATAACTACAAATTGTGCTTTGAAAAATCTCTCCTGCTTTAACTCTTCATCCAGCTCAACATGCTGCTGTTGTACCCAGCAGCTCCGCTAAAATGCTCTGCTTACTATACTATCTGCCCTCAGCTAACTATTCTGGAGTATTTAGTACCACCTGGATGGATATCGGACAAACCTATTGGGTGTGTCCTTGCCACAAGATGTAAGACTAACACTAAGAGACTGCTCACTTAAACAGAGGTACTCACAATTGCAATATTTTCAAGAATTACAGGTTCAAGATCAGGATCTATGGAGTATTCATTCAACACGACAGTTTTATTAGCATTTTAGCTCCACATGTTGTAAGTAAGTGAAGTGTCTTTTTTCTTTTTACATATTAAAATGTACTGTTTGGTTTTGGCTTTGATATCTGAGGAAAAATAGGGAAGGTCACATACTTAATTACAACTATAAGACTGAAGTGTTTTCCAGGGGAACTCACCCACATGTCCTCCTACATTTCACCAGTGTTAATTCAATTAGTCTGAAAATAATTCAAAGAGAGCATTTTTGTCCACAATTGTAGAATTCTAGGATCTTCCTTCGAAAGCATTTTTATCCCCACAAAAGTAGAATGCCAAAAGCTAACTTAAATTTTCCTGCTGCACTTTAAAGAACTTGGTCCAATTCCCATTGAAGCTGACAGAGCCATTTCAATTACTCCTCCAGTAAGCATAATTTACGACAACAGTCTCAGTCTTTGTTGACCTCTGTTCAATTTATCTTCAATGATTATACCCACATACCCAATTTCTGAGTTGAGCTACACAACTACTGTTGAATCAATTTCCCTCTCTCCTCCTATTCTTATCTATTTCATGAATTCTTCTCCTTCAGACTATTTCATGCTGACCCTCACTGGACCCCCCTGATTTATTTCAGCCCTGTTTGCCAAGATTCAGTTCAACAGTTGATTGGATTTTCAGTTCTCTTGTGGGTTTCCTTTACCCACAAACTTAGGACTGTTATTGTCAACAAGGTAAATATTGGGACTTTATGTTGCTGGCAAATGAGGTAGTAAAATGTACACACTCTTGGATTATTGGGACATTGGGAGCTTATTTTCTAGCATCTTTTCTTAGTGGATGGCAGAAATCATGTACGAAGAAACTTGGAGCCACCCTGTCATTCACACTATTGGCATTTCATTACTTTAGAAAAACAGTTGATACTGCCAAATATTTCTATTGCCAGCAAAGAGAATTACTGGAGGGTCAGCACGTAGGGGAGGAATAGGTACTCTATTTCTATTTGGCAAGCTGTACAGTTTTATTGGCAAGTAACAAACAATTACCAAAGAAAATACCTTGGAATTATTATTTGGTAATCATTTAAATTAGGTGTCACAGAAGACACTCAGCATTAATTCTACCGTGAATTGGTGGGACTTATAGTGGTTAAAAGCCTATTATAACCAGCATTAACACAGAATTCTATACTGAAAGTGCTGGGCAAAAAAAAAATCGATTCGCCCATTAGTCTGATTCAAGATAGTTACATGGATATCACTCTCATTGAAATGACCTGCTGTGAAATGATAGTCTGTGTTCATTTTGAGAATATTGAAGATTCACCCTCACAATTAAGGTGTTACAACTGAAGGTGTTTACAGAGATGGCCAGGGCTAACAGCGCTGCTGGTCTCCGTATGGTGGTCTAAGACGAGCTGTATGGAGTCAGACAAAAAATCCGTTGTCCAGACTCTGACAACAGCCAGTGACTGACGCCTACAAGAACAGTCTGGGACTAGGTCAAGAATATAGTGATGATTCCCCAACTTCCCTTCCCCATTTTTAGTAATCTGCAGCTCAGAGACTTCCTTTCCAAAAGTGGGATTTGTGTATTCAATAGCCTTTGAGTGATTTCTTTCCCACAAATCTGGCTACTCTTGTTTGAAGCCATGAAAACCTTTTGGGATCTGCTTGACCACATGACAATGTGTTCCACAGCCTCAGTAGCAATGTATAAAGAAATACCAATTTCTCTTTAAACTCTCACACATTCATTTAATTTAGTGTTCTCTGCTTCTAGTGTTGAGAGAAGCAGAGAATAATCATTTCCTATTCACATTCTTTATGCCACTAGTGGTTTTCTAAACCTCTATCCTATCTGCCCTCATTTATCTATTTTCCAAGCTGCAGATAGACTATCTGTTTCTGATGCTGAAGTTATTCCATTATTTGTTTTCCTTCCGTAATTTCTTGTTTGGTTGATTTTTTTTTTTTGTAATATTATATCCTTTTGAGATAGGGCACCTGAACTGCATGCTCTATTTGTGGACACACCTCAGACTACCGTGTTTTTTCTTTTTCTTTTTTTTTCTTTTTTTTTTCTTTCTGTTTTTTTTTTGTTTCCAAACATATGATTTGGTTTTCAAAAACCCAGGCCTTGGGTCTCTTGCTTCCAGCTGAAGTCCTTCTTTTCCTACTCAACATTTTAAGTTTTATTTACATTTGAATTTATTTTATTAATTTTGACTAGCTGGCTTTAAAATAGCAGTTAGAATAAGGTTTCGGCTCCTACTGACAGCTTGAGTTTGTCCTCAGGCATTCCTGTAGTCCTTAACTCAAGTCCCTGACCTAAACTGCCTTTCTTCAGTCTCATTTTAATCTAATGTAGCCAAAAGTTTGCCACCACAAATAAAGAATGTGTGCTTCCCACCATGCATAGTTCGCCAGCTTCAAACATTTTTTGTTTCCTCACTTCAAAAGCCAGCAATACTGATCAAGAACTTTTTAAAAATAAAGTGTTTTAAATCAACAGCTGAAACCATGCATCGGAGGCATAAAGATGTTAAAATAACAAGCAGTTGACAAGCCTAATTTGTTTCATTATTTTGTGCTTCACAGTGTAAATTAAATGTTTTATATCCCAACATTTTATCTAGAAAGAACACTTTTTTAAGAAGTATTTGACTAGTAGACAGTCTACTATAGACTATGTTAATCTATTCAGTCCTGGAATAAATTATACTAACTATTTCAAGGTTGGATTAAATCAGACCAAAACAATCATTCATGTACACTTCCAACCTCACTGAGAGGATTTTGCTTCCACTAGACCATACTTGTCATTCAGATCAAGAGCAAAAACAAATTGTACTGGTGAAAGAACTCAAGTATAATGTGTTCAAAGTAAGGATATCACTAAGCTAATAAAAACAACCCTCAGACTGCTGTGGATTTTGAATGATGCTCAGTCCCAGTAGTGTTTGTCTGTACGATATCATCTGTATGGTGACGATAACCAAGAACAGCATTTCTCAACAACCTGAGTGTGAAAAAAATTACAGGGGGAACAAAGTGTTGGTGCATGGCAGTGATCCTCTGAAGTCACAGAAGACAGCACAGGGTTCATCGAATGCATTTGTTGCCCTCGTATTTATCACTATCCACTTTTCTTGCTGGTAAGTGTTGAAAACAGACCCCCTAGGACAGTGTGTGTTGATTCTACATGATGCAGTCAGTGGAAAATTTGATAATAGAAGTATCTATCTCATCATCTTGTTGAGAAAAGAATTCAGTTGTTCCATTTCTGCTCCATGCTGAGAAATGCAAACTTTGGTTTTGAAACGGACTGATGACGTGAAGAAAGGTGAGATGCTTAACCATCATTTTGTCCAGGTTCTCTCTGAAAGGGCAATTGTATTCAGGCTACCACATCTTCAAATTCAGTTTTATTAACTAATTGAGATATGTTTCTATTCTCAGCTAGTGGCTGGGATCTTCCAAAGGACACAGAACTTCAGTAGGCCCACATTATTTGGAAGCCCTCACTTTTGTAATTGACAAAGGAGGCAGGCAGTGCTCTGTATTTGAAAGCTGCTCACCTCAATGCAAATGAATATTTCCTGCTAGCAACAAATATTCAACACTTCCTCTAAGTAGGAAGTCTTATAAAGAAATATATATAAATTATTGTTGGAGTTATGAATATAAATATCCTTTTTAAAAAGAGAATGAAAATGAAATATTTGAATACAAAGGCAAAGTTACTCTATCATCACAACTACTGTTTCCTTGTCTGGTATCAGGCTGCTCTGGGCAGCTGTCAGTCTTGATGGTAGTCATCTGCACTGGTCAGCCAAAAGATCCCTGGTGTTTCAGTAAGCAGGAACACAAAGCCAGCATCTCCCCAGTGCTAGTTGTTCTCTTGGGGGATGTCTTCTTGCTCAGACTTGGCATCAATTCTTTGTTTTTCTACTACAAAAATTACATGAGTGAAACAGAGTGGAAAACATCAGATCACCAAGGTCATGTGATGAATGAGGCAATTACTGCAATTAGATGAACGGTTGCTAAGTTTGATCTGTTTTGCTTGGTAAAATATAATTTTAAGTAGGTTCATCTATCTCACCACACCTGATTACTCTGGAGGTCACACTTGCAGAAAATGTTTAGAATATTAATTGCATGAAAACTGTATATATGAACATCGGATTACTTGAAAACACATTTTGCCTAATCTATATAAGAGAACATTTCAAGGACAGGACCTAACTGCAGTAAGAGTAAGATTCATTTTACCAAGGAAAATCTATTAAACGATTAGGAGCTCAGTCCAAGCCAACTTTCTAGGCTCATTCTGTAACCAAGGAAGAGAGCCAGACCTCTCCAATAAGATGTCATTCTCTCATAAAATAGGGCTCTAAAATAGGTGAGAAGAATCACTCTCTATAGATTTCTCCCTCTTGGTTGCATATAGAACAGCCACAGATGTTTAGCTCAGACTAGATGCCTTTTTTGATGGGAGAAATTATCCCCCCCTCAGTGACTGAGCAATGGTACTTGGAATTTCATGTTTATTTACATAAAACAATTCATACTGGATAATATGAAAACAACCATATCAAATGAGTTCTACATTGACTATATCCACCCTAAGAAAAAATCCAGGCTTCATGTTGCACAACTCTATAATTTTTTTGCTTACAGTAAAGCTCTTAAAGTGAGATAAACCAAGCTCATATGAGGTTCTATTAGCAAAAGTGCAGCCAGCAGGTCGAGTGAGGTGTTTATTCCCCTCTATTCTGGAGGGGAAACTCATCTTAAGTGTCGTGTCAGTTCTGGGTTCCCCAGTACAAGAAACACATTGACAAATTGGAGCAAGTTCATCAAATCTAGCAGAGGGCTGTGAAGGTCATTAAAGTCAGAGCAAAGAGGGACATACAAGGAAAGGCTGAGAGGAGTGGGATTTTTCAGTCTTGAAAAAGCTAAGAGGAGATCATATTGCTGTTTGTAACTACCTAACATAAGGATATAAAGAAGATGAGCCAAACTGTTCTCAGTGGTGCACAGCAAAAGGATGAGATACAATGGCCACAAATTACAGCAAGGGAAATTCAAAACAATATAAGGAAAAAAAAGTCTTCATACTAAGAGTCGTCAAGTACTAGCACAGGCTATCCAGAGACGCTGAGAAGTCTGCACCCTTGGAGATATCCAGAAGCTGACTGGGTCAAGCTCTGGGCAACCTGGCCTAAGCTGTCCCTGCTTTGAGTAGGAGGCTAGACTAGACAAACTTCACATAATAAAAAAATGGATGATACCGATTCATGGATAGTTTTCACCTCACTTTAGCTCTCAAAAATGTAGGTGTGCAGTCTTGTATAGAAAACTATAGGACTCTATTAGACTATTCCCTCTGTAATTAAAAAATAGGCAGACAGACAGACCTTTAGTATGTGAATTGTCAGTAAAAACTCCTCTTAGAGTGCAGTGAGATTGTGGATGTCACTCTTCCTATCAAGATGATCTTCCATAGCTCTTGGACTAGACACTACTTTTTGGGTAGATATTGAGGAGGTTCACCTATTCTTCTGTTAAATAGCAGATTTATCAATACATTAGAACAAATATAGAAATGCGTGGCAAGAATTACTGAGAAGAAAAGTAATTTTAAAAGAAAGAAAAGTCAGAGTAACAAACACAACAGGATATAAATGAATATCCCAGGTCTTTCCAAATTTTGCAACAGATTTTCAGCAAAATCAAAACACAAGAGTCAAGATTGAAGAGATACACACCATCTGCCTAGAGTGTCTAGCGGTATTCACTGCCAACAGGTCTCAACTAGCCAAAGAAGAAACAAATTTTAAACAGGATTAAATATTAACAACATCTTTTATTTTCTGAGATTATATGTTCTTAAAATAATCCCAAATAAAGTTACTTTGGCAATACCAAAGTTAAGATAAAAATAACAACTAGTCGTATGCATATTGTTATAATTAACTATCTAAAGTTACTTTATGGGACAGCAACACAAAATAATCAAATTAAGATCACGTATTTCCACTAATAAATAAAACTGGAAGAAGTCTCAGATTAGGCTCCAGAACATGCACTCAGCCTCTTCTGCATTGTCATATCAAATCAACAGCAGACTATCAGTTAAAATACATTAAAAATACAAAAAGAAAAAATATAATCATCACAATACAAATGACTTACTGACATGAGCTAGGAAATTCCTTTCTTATTATCCCATAGATAGTCTGCTCTTCAAAATAATTTTTTCTGACTACCATATTATTAAAGCCTATGCTAGATCATGCTGGGATCCACTTAATAAAACATCTAGTTTTTTTTTTTATATATATATATATGTATTTCTGTGTCTAAACCTTTTTGAAAAAGCTTAACTGAGTATTTTAGAACTCCTGTATTTTACTAAAAAGGTCTGGTTTGTCATGTCCCCTTCCAAACTTTCTTTTTTTTTTTGGAATTAATATACTAATTATTTTTTTTAATTTTCTATTAAAGCATGGTAGCTGGACTCATAGAATCATAGAATCATAGAATGTCTAAGGTTGGAAAGGACCTCTAGAGGTCATCTAGCCCAACACCTCTGCACGCGCAGGGTCACCTAGGGCACCTGGCACAGGGCTGCATCCAAGCGGGTCTTGAAGATCTCCAGATAAGGAGTTTCCACAACCTCCCTGGGCAGTCTGTTCCAGTGCTCTGGCACCCTCACTATCAAAAAATTTTTCCTTAAATTCCTGTGGAACTTTTGATGCTTCAGTTTAAGGCCATTTCCTCTTGTTCTGTCACTGACCACCACTGAAAAGAGGTGGGCCCCATCATCCTCACTGCCTCCCTTGAAGTACTTGTACACACTGATTAGATCCCCTCTCAGCCTTCTCTTCTCCAGGCTGAACAGGCCCAGCTCCCTCAACCTCT
>JAWLRI010000760.1:189743-210811 GCA_034781795.1 Crypturellus tataupa | reverse complement strand
GGCGACCCCCGCTCCGCGGCCGCCCCCGGCCTCGGCGCGCTGCACACGCAGCGGATGCCCGTGCGGGGCGGCGGGCGGCGGGGAGAAGCGCGTTGGAGAGTCCCCAGCATCGGACATGGGAAACCTATTCCCATCTGGCCGTGACAGCACTGAGAACCGGAAGAAAAAAAAAAAAAAAGAACAGAAAAACAAACAGAAAAAAAGAATCCCGGAGTTGTTTGTCAGGCACTAGAGAGTGTGTGAAAGGCTGCAGCTGGCAAATGCGGTGCACAGACCGACCCTGGTCGTGGGGCCTTTTGCCTCTGTGCACGCTGCTGGTCCCCCAGTATATCCGGCAGATCGGCTAGTGTGTGCGTTGGGCTCTTAAACATTTCAAGGCCGTGCAAACCATCCAGCTGAATTGTCCTAGAAACTGCTTACAAATAAAAGCAAACATAAACATGCTAAAAATGTCACTGCTATCAGATAAGGCTGCTATGCACATACCATTCCCGACATAAACTCATTAAAGCTAGGACATGAGAATTTAAGACACCACATAATGTGTGTTCGGTGCCTAGGATGGGGAAGCATAAGGAGCAGGGATGCAGACTGAAACTCTTTATTTCTGGGCCTGCTGCCAATCTGCAGGATGTCACCTCTGTTTGACTCGGTTTCCCTCCATGGGGAAGAAGAGAAGGATGTCACGGCACTCACCTTATTGTGAGCTGAGTGAAACGCCTTGGGAAGCAGCAGCAGATGGGGAGGCAAGGGACTGGCCATTCTACTCAAGAGCCGGGAAAGGCTGGCGTTTCAGAGGACCCCCCCGCAGAGCCGCCCGCAGACATGCACTGACACCCAGAGGTGTTGGCCCTGACTGGTTCACGTCCTCCTGTAGCTGTGATTCCGGATTGCCCTGCAGCTTCATCTGCTGTGCCCCAGCACAGCACCGTCTGTGCTGAGCTTACCACAACAGCCAGCCTGGAGCCTGGAGCTGCTCGCAGGCGGCACAGGGCTCAAGAAAGAAAGGCTGTGTACCCTTTCCTTGGGACAAGTACTGAACTTCTCTAAACTTTAACTTAGGATGATGGAACGTCACATTCCTCCTCACCCCAACAGAGATCAGGGCTGTTGTTTGAAGATTGCTCTAAGCAACAGCCCCCAAAGGGAGAATTGCCCTTCCCTCTTATTCCCCTTCCTCCTCCAGTGTTCACGCTCCCACTGCCACCCCTAGATTGAACAATCCACCGATGCAGCTGAAAGCGAATGTGAACCAAAAGAAAGAGAAGTGCTTCCGTCTGGATCATTTTCTTGGTCCACTCAACCACCAGGCACTAATGATGCAGTGGGAAGGCACAGCTCGGGGCGGGATTTTCACTCGCAGCCCAGACATAGGCTGGTCAGAAACTATCAGGCAAACACAGCCCAGGAGTGACCAGAAAACCTCCTGGGTGGTAACACCATGAATTTACTCCGTCTGCACAGCTGGTCACAGAGGTTTTTATATTATCCCGGATGCAAGTGCTTGCGATCAATACACGTAATAAGGTATATTGCCAGATGAACCGGAGTGCCAAAGTCATGCAGTCATTTAACGTGAAAGGTAATTCTGGAGGTCTTTAGTCTAACCTGTTTGGAGCAGGGCCAATATAGGAGTCAGATCAGGGTGCTCTGGGCCATGTCCAGCTGGGTTTTGAAATGAAGGATGGTGACTCTCTGATCTCTGTGTTGTCTCTTGTCCTTTCACTGACCACCTCTGACTAAAGCTTTCACTAGCTTCTCTGTCACTCTGCTTTGGGTTGTGTAGATCCCTTTCCCCGCCTAACTTTCTCCTCCGTAGGCCAAACAAACCCATCTCCTTACAGATCAGATGCTCTACCGGCATCTGGCCAGCTTAATGGTCATTCCCTGGAGTTACTCCATTTGTTAATTTCTCTTGCAAATGCACAGGACCGTCCTGAAACTGCCTGAGGAACTGCCTGTCTCACTTCCTGGACAAGAACAGGTGTTTCTACCTACCCGTATAAGCACGTGTCTTTGTGAGTGCATTTCTCAGGGTGTGTGTGTGTGCATGTACGCCCAGTACGAGTGTTTGTGCGAGTGCATGCTAAGCGCATTAGAGGCACAATCACTCAATGAGAGCCAGCGCACCCACCTAACGTAAATATTATCTCACAAGTTCAGCTGATAAAAGTGGGTGCAAATTCCCTGAACTCTGTGGAGCCGTGCTGGTTTCTGATGCAGAGTTTTATTACACGTGTGCTGCGTGAATGCCTTTCATAAGAACACCCAGGGACACCTGTGTATCATGCTTCTCCTTCGGTGGCTCTGTACCTTAGCAAACACGGATCCTCCTTTGCATTGTTACTGGAGAGGATGTTTACAGTGAGCTCTAAATCTGGTCAGGTAGCTTCTCAATTACTCACCTCTTGGTTACTATTCTGCTTCAGTAAGTCTGAGGCTCAGGGAGATGGAGTGTACCAGGCGGTAGCTGGGACTGGAAGACAAAGGGCAGGATGACAGAAATCATGCTCTGCTCTGGTGATGTTGCTGGAGGGCAATGCATAACTACCATGATGTCGTAAGTGTGAGGTACCATCTTTAGAGCACAGGAGGAAAAAAAAAGCACCCATTGCTCATGGGCAAGACAAGCATTTTGTTTTGAAAGGAGACTGAGAAGGAAGACCTCTACCTACTTGCTGTGTGGGGATGATGGTATGCAAATGCAAATCATTGGTGATATCAGGATCCCCCACCCCGACAGAAGAACTGCTGACTGTGGCATGATGAGCTGTCCCCTTGGATTCCTCATAAAAGATGAGGAATGGGGAAGGTTAAGAACTCCAGGGTCACGACTCAGGAAATAGGGGACTAAGCAGGGATGCAAGACCTCAGATATGAAGCTAACAAATAGGTCACAGACGTGATGTGCAGGCAGGAGGAGGGAAGCAGGGACAGGGCATCTCTGTGCTGTCAGCTGAGTGTGCAGCTCAGCCTCCCCCCGTCCGTCCATCTTAGCAAGCGAGAAGCCCAGTGAGGACATGTCCCTGCACCACCCTGGACAGAGGACCCGGGGCACTTCAGTACTAAGGGCCGGACTCTTCTTCGTGCAGTCTAGACAGATTAGGCAGGGTATGGTCAAGCCCAGACCAGCAGCTGCCCTGTGTTTTGTATGGGCACAGGTACTGCCATGCTGAGTTACAGAGCAGGGAAGAGGCAGCAACAGAGAGTGCTGGTGCTCAGCTGTTCACATCCATTTCTCATTTTGGCGCAGGAATGTAGCCATCAGGTTTCTGTATTAAGGTGCTCGGGGCTCAGGATGCCTGAATGTTTGTCAGAGAGGGATGAGGGACACTGGCTGAAGGCCCCCTTGGTGTTCAGAGTAAAGCCAGAGCTACGGACTTACAAAGAGGAAGAAAATAGAAGAGTTATCCGGTGTGAAACTAAGATATAAATCTGCGTAATGATGGGTGAGGTGCTCAAAGGCCTGGCTCAGTTCTGAGCAGGTTGAAGTTCAGTCCTCATCTATAAGAGATTATTACACAAAGGCAATACAATATTACCTTTACTACAAACCAAGGACACCAGGCACTGACTGCTCACATCACACAGCCTCCTCGAGCCTCAAAAAATGGAGGGGGGTGGGTGGAGGCACTACTGCCTTTAGGTGGTGTGGGCAAAAGGAGGTCAGGTCAGGTTTGAACCACTGAGCCTGTGCAGGGGTCAACATCTCCTACTGAGGCCCTTTGGCCAACCCCCGAGAAAGGCGTGGAGGGAATATTGGAACTCGTCCCGGCGTACCCAGCAGTCCGACGTCTGGATCCACCACACCCAGCTGGGTGGGATGGAGCGTCAACTGTGGTGAAGGTCTGAGCCATCCTGCACCGTCACCGTTCCTGGGAATGGGTCAGCGGACCCAAAACGTGTGCAGAGCCACCCTGAGCCACGGGGACCTTGTTCCCTGCCCGTCCCTTCCCACTTGGCAGCTCAGCGTATCCCTCAGGGCTCATCTGCCCGCGTGCC
Organism: Crypturellus tataupa; assembly: GCA_034781795.1. NCBI lineage: Eukaryota > Metazoa > Chordata > Aves > Tinamiformes > Tinamidae > Crypturellus > Crypturellus tataupa. The sequence continues at coordinate 206,809 of JAWLRI010000760.1, read as the reverse complement.
CTCCTCCCTGCCCAGCCGTACCCCCAGGGCCTGATTTTCCCGCTTCACCCCCAGCGCTTATTTTTTTTTATATATGTATTTTAAAACAAACAGAGTCATGTCTGTTTTGATTTCCAGACGGAGGTTAGCGGGAGGTCAGAGCTGACATCTGGGCTGAAGATAACATTCCCGTCTAATTAGCAAGCCCTGAATAACGAGGGCCTTCCTGTCCCATCCCCCCCGGCCCCGGCCCCGGCCCCGACCCTGGCAGAGGGGGCAGAGCAGAAACAGGGCGCTCAGCCCTGGCAGCCGCGAGGAGCTGCCCCCTCGGCCGTGTCCTTCCTCGCAGGCCGCCCGAGAGGCGCTTGGTGGACGGGCGGTCGGGAGCCGGCCCTCACGGCCTGCTCCGCGGCACTCGGACACAGTTCTCTGAAGCGCTTGGGCATGGCCGATCGTTTTGCTTAGCACGGGGCCGAGAAGGGAGCCGAGCTCTGGAAGCGCCTGCCCCGAGGGCGCGCGCCAGCAGGAAGCATCCGGTTGCGTATTCCAGCAGGGCAGGAGCGCCCGCGGCGGCGGCGGCGCGGGGAGCGCTGCGCCACGCGGCCCTGCCAGCGCGGCAGGCAAGGTGCAAACACCTCGCGGGCTTCCCCGACCTGCCCGACCCACCGGCACACAGCGGGGAGGCTTTACAGGTAGACGGGTCGCGCCTGGACCAGCAGGGTGTTTTTCAAGTCCCCACAGAAACTCGTCTGGGGCGGGCTGACTCACCTGTTCTGGGAAGCAGAGGTTACAGGTTTTGGCACCCTGCGGGCTGCCCTTACTGCTGTGCCAACGTCAGTGTGCTAAGAGATGATATCAGGAGACGTCAGGTTGGCAGTGCAGGTCTCTGCCCGGCTCCTTTGGGCCCCCTTCTTCCCCCCCTGCCCCGCCACACTGAAGAACAGCACAAGGGAACTGGAATACAACCTGACTCATCCGTGAGAGAGACAATCCAAACCAAATCACGCGTGAGTTTTCCTTGCAGCTCCCGCAGTGTGGGCTGGTTGTGCGCAGACAGCGCTTGCGACACCCCGTGAGAGCACAGGCGCGAGGGAGCGTGGAGAGGGCTGGACTCAGCCAGGCACCCTCCGGGTGAGATTGCAGCAGCTGATGCCTCCGCCTGGTGCAAAACCTCAACCCCACCACTGAAAACCGTAGGAAAACTGGTAAGGTGCCAGCCTGCTTGCATGGCCAGCTCCGTGGTGGCAGTGGAGGGATTTAATGAGGGCAGGCTTCAGCACACAGCCTCCGTCACTGCAAATACCTCAGAGGGGATGTGACCTTCATTCCTGGCCCTGTAAAACCCAGGGAAGGGGAGAAAAAAAGAGGCAAGGGGAGAGGTTCAGGATTTAACACTGTATGAGCTCAGTCACAGCGTGCCCAGCTGCAGGCTAGAAGGGACAGGACTGGAAACTGCATCCTTGGGTCAGTCACATGCTGGTAGCTGCAGGCTGAGCACTGTGTTGTGGGGAGGCCAAGGAACAGGGAGGTGATGGCAGCCCGAGAAGTTTGCTCATGGACATAGCTTCATGTTTCAAGTTTCCATGCTGCAGACTATAATGTGACCTGTAGTGACAGGTCCCTCACATTCTCCTTTCCCTTATTATCAGGGGTGCTGTCACCTTCTGGCTCTCTGTGCTCTGCCAGAGAGGTCAAAAGATGCAAAATGTGCTTCCTCTGAGTGTCACGAGTGTCACTGAAGAAACCTGAATCGGGAAGGGAACTTGAGTCGCATGTCAGAGAAATGAGAACAAGAACTAAACACAAACTAGACAGGTACAAGGGGATTGGAGTGCTGGGCAACCACATAGTTTTAGCATTAGAAATGCAGTGAGAGGCTTGAGGTTGCTAATGTTTAATATTGTCTGAGGTTGAGGGAAAATTGTCTGTGTTTCTCCCAGGATCTTGGGGTGAAGCCCATCAGACTTGGCCAGGCTGGGAAAAGGAAGCTGGATCACCGCAGGTCATGAGTAATGAAAGAGATCAACCGAAGGATCGGCCCCTTGAGAGCAAAGACAGAGAGCAAGAAAGAAGAACTAGGTGGTTTTGTTGTATAGTTTCCTGCCAAAAACTGGCAAGACTGTAAAACTGCGAGCACGGAACAATAAGGTCTCCTGTCCCAGCAGCTGCGAAAGCCATCACCTGCGGAGCTTCCTGCAATCAGCCGGTGCAAGGACAAAAAGGAGCTTCCACATGTTTTCCTGGAATTTGTCATATGTGTGATTTATACTCTGCTTAGTCCTTGCCCTCCCCCTCTCCCCCAGGGTCGGGCGTCTCACCCTTGGAGAAGAGGATGTGGTTATTAACACCAACTTCTCTTGAGGAGCCCGTCCTCCTTAAGCTCGCTTCTCCAACCAGCTGGAGATGCTGTTCTTTATGGTTCTGAGTCACCCTATAGCCTCCCTGCAGACATATTTCCCCTTTGCTCTGGGGACATTCCTTGTACTTCCCTGTAGCCTGAATAACTACTCCTTTAGCTTACTGTGCTCCAAAGAGACCCAAAGCAAATATTCTGCAAATATTCTCTGGAGAACACACAGTGCAGCTCTGCTGCTTGTAGTACAAAATAGTTTGCATGGTGCTGGCAGCACCCTCTTTTCAGACAGTCCTGCCCTTCCAAAGCATTAGTCTCGTGGTCTGAACGCTGCCATGCTGGATCTCTCCTCACGGATGAGTATTTTTAGAAAGTTTGAGCTAAGATGATGCAGTCACTCCTGAGCTATGCCAGGGTGAAAAGAAAACAACCACTTTTGCCTGAACAATGCAGGCTGTAACAAAAAGTCACTGCAAACGGGATTTTTCACCATCACTCAAAACTAGCTAAGCTTTGAAAGATGAAACTTGCAGTTAAAAAAAAGGAAAAGACTTCTACTGAACAGAAAGGGCTTTGACAATTTACTTAAAAAGCCAGATTAAAGCAAAACAATGTTATATAAATACTGGAAGGCACGTCGCAGCTTGCAAGCGGTACAGCGCTGCATTTACATCACATCTGCTGTGCCGGCCAGACACAGAGCATGGGTTACCGGTGCGCTGCAATGTGCCCCAGCACGGGGCAGAGTTTGGGGAAAGGAGCTCAACAACTCCTGCACCCGCTGCCATGGGCCCTGAGGGGAAGTGCTGTTGCCTGGAGGAGAAGCCACAGGGATCGCGGCTCCTCTCCATCCCGAGGCCACGAACTACTCATGCGGAGCTGTCTAAGACTTGTGCCCTCTCTTGCCCCCTGTCCTGCAGGCACCAGGAGCTGCAGCCGTTTGGGAGGCCTGAGGTCACCGTCATCTGCAGAAAACAAAATCTCTGATGTATTTTGTACCTTCTGGACAAACTGAGGCGGATGTTTTTCTAGGCCTCTCATTGCAAAAATTTCCTGTTTTACAGAATTACTCAATAACTTCTGCAGTCAGAGGAGAGATGGAGCTGAGGGTGCCTTTAGCAGCTGGGGAACTAGCAGTGGGGACCAAGATGGGTGCCAGAAACAAAACCTTTCTCTGAGAGGGATGAGCAAACAGACTGGGACAAATCTTTGTTCATCAGCAGCTACAGCATGTGTGTGCACAAGCATTATATATATATATACAACTATATATATATATTTTCAATGACATTTGACGCACAACCCTCATGCGGGAGGGTGGGTGCTGCCCTGGAGCAGTTACCGACACTGTCCACGCTGCCTGCCCGTTGGCATGAGGTGCTCTGCTCCACTGTCCCCCGCTCTGGTCCCTCTGCAGGGCACTGCCCCCCAGCTGCGCTCCCCTGTGGGGATCTCTTGCCACGAGACACACAGGAGGCTGTCACAAAGTTTCTCCTTGCTCCATCCCCATCAGGAGGTGGGGGGGGCACATTTTCAAGGTCTCTAGAAGCCCCTTGTTTCCACCCATTTGGCTGCTCTGGGAGCAGAAGGGGAGATTTGATGTCCATCACCCACCACCCATCACACAGGTTTCCCCAGCTTCCCCTGGCTTCTTGCTTCCATGGAGCACAGGGAGGTATTTCAGTGCAAGGAGAGAGAAGAGAAAAAGGACAAGGACAAAAGAGAAGAGATGAAAGGGAAGGAGAGAGGGAAGGAGAGAGGGAAGGAGAGAGGGAAGGAGAGAGGGAAGGAGAGAGGGAAGGAGAGAGGGAAGGAGAAGAGAAGCAACTGCTCGCTGCTTCCTCTCTGAACTCACAGCCCAGGACATCAGGCGTGAAACAGGGGAGGGAACAGGTATTGCTCAGCATAGCAACCCCTTCTGGCATCGCGCTCATCTACAGCAGCAGCACTGGCAGTTGCACCCTCCAGTTTTTGCCTGAGAGTGTTTTAAGAGGGAAAGTGTTAGTGAACGTAGAAAGCTGCACAGTCAGAAAAACCACAAGGCTGAAAGTGATCTGAACGTCCCTGAGAAGCATCACAGGAAAGCGAGGCACCGCTCTGGAGTGACTGGGGCACCGGGACCTTTCCCACCTTTCTTTTTGTTCTTGCACTGCCAGGAAGGACGGATGGACCCGATCCCAGGTGGGTTGGAGTGGCAGGTAACAAGGATGGTGCTGTGTAATGGTTATTTTGATTTCTTTATGGTCTTTGATAATTTATATAATCTTTTTTTATTGCTGCCTTCCCAAGTTATGAGACTATAGCTTGTTATTCTTTAACTTATGGGTAGCTTTGGTGGTTATCACAACTCAGAAACACTTTTGAACACTTAGCTTAACATCGCTGCTTCCACACTTTGAAATTTAATTGCCAGTTCTGTCTGAATCCTATAATTACTAATTGAAAAAGAAAATTAAAAAAGGGAAAAACCCTCAGTGGTTAACAAGCTGTGGCATCAAACAGTAAGACTAGTGAAAAGGCTTGCCTAGGGCAGCACGAGTGATGGCTGTTTCCCTGCTCACATGAGAGAGACTGATACTCCTTTTTCTCCTTGCCCAGGAGGAATGGTTACGATATGTTGAAAAAGCCAAGGATTTTCTGTCACTCTCAGGCAGGCAGACTGCTGAGGCTCTACCTGACTGGAACCAAACCTGGCCCCAACTCCCGGCCCCACGGAAGTTCTGCATTTGTGGGGAGCCAGCTCCTGCAGGCTGCGGATCAGGCAACCGGAATGCTTCCTGTCCACCCACATGTTCCTCAGGTCGCCGCTGAGCGCGGCGGTGGGAAGGGTAGGTCGGTTCTCCTTCCTTGCAGGCCTGCGGAAGGGCGCAGGGCAGGCGCGCTGAGCCCGGAGTTCAGCAGGCGGACACAAACACCTCGAGGAAAGGAGCCGCCGCGCGCAGCCTTGACGCGAGCCAACAGAAACGAACGGAAAACCTCCGACTGCCTTGAATTCAGGCCCTTTTCACAGCAGCATGAGCACAAAGGCACAGGCAGAGTGCGGGAACTGTGTGGGGGTCCTGGTGGGGGGTTCAGAAGGCACCTGGGAGCAAGAAGCAGGTTTGGTTCAGCTTTTCACCCTTGGAAAGTCACCAGCTGCCACACATTCTTAAAATAGTTGCCAGGAACATTAGGAGCAGAGAGCAGTGTTGTAATGCAGGCGGCCCTGGGCGGCAAAAAAGTAAATGTTTAACAGATCAGAGGAACACTAGGTATAAGTAAAAAAAAAAAAAAAAAAAAAAAAAAAAAAAACTGCATCCTTGCCAGAACAAGAACAAAGAAAACATTTTAACTGACCTGGAAAAAAAGCAACCATGATCGAGACTAACTTATTACATCGTCTCTCAGGAACGACCAACGTGACATTCAGGTGACTGAAATGGCTTTATAAGCCCCCTCTTTTTATTTCTATATTAATACACTGCTTCTAGTGCTTCCCACTTACACTAATATGTTACTAGCAGCAGCTGTTTAAATCCTTGAAGCCTCCCTTAGCAGACACTAAACAGGGATTTGAATTAACATCTTCCTGCAGAAAACATTTTTGCACCTTTAAATCCTATACCATGGTGAAAATTTTGCAAATTGCTCAGGGAGTCTGAAGGCGCTCCCAAACTCTCCCTTCTTCTCTCCACCAGTTATCTTTTTTGGAGGGACTTTTCACAGTGCACCATGTATGCGGTATGCGCGTCTTCAGTATTTATCTCAGAGAAACAGTTGTGGCTTTCACACAATGTGTGCTAAAGCATGCTGGTGCTTTAATAGCTCAATGCTGCATGAGCTCCCCTTTTCCTTAGAAGGAAGCGATAATACAGCTAAATTACACTGTCTCTTAAACGCACAATGCAAAGTCGCTATGTTTTTTCCTGTTCTGTGGGATGGCGAGGCATGAAAGTCGACTATTGTTGGGCGTGTGACGCTGTTCCCCTACTTTTCCTGCATGCACAGGAAAATGGAGGCAGCCTTTACTGTCACTGTTTATGAGGCAGGAACACTGGGGCAAACCACAGAGCAAACTGCCTGGCCTCAATCATGAGCAGGACACCAGCAGCCTAACTTTGGTGGTCTCAAAAATAAAGTGTTATTTTAACCCATCACAACTGACCACTAGGGCTTCGCTGAATTACCTCCAAGTGCATCAGGTCCAGCAGCATTCTAGGTCAGCAACATGCACGGGGTTAGCTCAGCCTGGTGCTGTCAGCAAGGGATCCCCATTAGGGCAGCCAGCACCAGTTTTCCTTTTGTCCAGGCCTGATGGTGCCCAAGGTGAGGAAATGGGCGAGAACAGCAATGGCTGTTGCACTGTGGTTGCAGCTTAACAGGTAAAACCAGGAGCCCTGCTTTCCCCTGCTCCTTAAATAATTATTGGAAAGGTGTAGAAAAAGCTGCCTTGCGGCTTGTAACAACCGACCATTTGCCAGAGAGGCAAAATGGAGCAGAGCCAAACCAGTGTTCAAAGCGATTGAAGAGAAACAGAAGCAGGGACAGGGAGAAGGCTTTTACATGGTTATTAAGCGTGTGCAGTGTTCTCATGCATCTTAGGTAAGTCACCTGCAGTTAAGTATTATAATGAGCATCAGCCTCGTGCTCCGCCTGTAAGTACAAGAGGAGCCTCAGGATGGGGCACTGCAGGGGAAAACTGAAAGCACCTAAAATCCAGGTTGACAGCTGCAGCACAGGAGGAGGAGGAGGAGGAGGAGGGAAGGGCTGAAGGCTGCTGCTGTTATCAGCACACAATCCCACCCCTTGGTCTAAAGGTCAAGGCAATTAAGATCGAAAGGCTGCCTTTTGGCATGGCTCACCTGCGTGAGCAGATTTAATTATCCACACAAGGGAGCGGGAGGCTCTTGCACTCCTCGGGCAGGACAGGCCTGAGAAGCACACTCAGTGTGTGCACTGGGGGTGGTGGTGCTGAGCAGGAGGGCTGTGTGCAACCAGCCCGTGTTCCTCTGCACACAGGAGAGTCCTTTTTCCGATCCTGGATTCAGCAGCACCAATAGGGGGTCTGATCAGGCTGGGAAGTCAGAGAAGCAGCATCAGAAGCCCTGTAAAACAATCCACTTACTTGTTTTTAAGTAAGTCACGCTCTCCCAACCCATCATGGGAAATAAGCCACTGCTCTGCTTATCTTCTTTCTCACCTCTGTGGAGAGGCAAGGGGCCTTCCCCAGGCTTTCAGAGAATCAAGTTTTATTCTCCAAGTATATAGAACTTATCAATCAAGTTCTCTTTATTACAGACCTACAAAAGGAGACCCACAAAATACTTCTATTTCCTCTTATAAAAGACAGGAGCGCACAGATCTGCAGGAGACTCATACGTGTCCCAGCAACATGAGGACAGAACGACAAGGACACGGGTTTCACAGACAATGCAGACGCATTCTCGGCTTTCAACAAACCCGCCCAGGGCAGGTATGTGCGCACGTCTGGCAGGGAGTAACTGCCCTCTGCTCTGGGCTATCTGACACTAGGCAAAGGGAAAAAACATTCCTCTAACTCAGCAGCAGTTCCGCACGTCAGCCCTTTGCTGATAAAGGCTCCTGATTCCAACCACATTCTCCCCTTTGAGAATGAGCAGCTACGCTCCTCAGCACCTCCTGCACCTACTGCTGCCCAAGAGAGGGGGAGAGTGGGAAGGAAAGGTTACAACATCGTCCATCTCCTAAGTGCCCCCGAACAGAACAAACCCCCAGGTTTTACGAGGCAGGCAGGTCAGGCACCCTTGACTCTCCCAGGCAAGGAATGCATGACATGGAAGCGTTCAGAGGCAGAGTGACAGCCACCTTTTCACTTCAGGGTCCGATGAGCTTCTTGAGGAATGCTTCCAGTTGATCCTCATCTTTTATGCCCACAAACTTATCCACAACGTCTCCATTCTTCATGGCGAGCACAGTTGGCACTGCTGACACCTGGGAGGAGACAGGCAGAGACCTGAGTATGCAAAGGCTGTGAGGAGTCCCAAAGGGAGCCCCAAAGGGAGCCCCTGCGCCTCCTCAGCAGCCCCCACTGGCATGCAGGTTAACTACATCAGGTACAAGGAAAGATAAAAAGGTGGGTTTAGTTAAGACTTTTGTCTTCCACTTCCAGGACTCCACTTCCTACGGCTAAAGGCATTTTATTGAAAGTAAGCTACACATTCAACCTCCTCCAGTCTCTCTGTAAGACAGTAATTGTTCAGTGCCCAAGGGTAATACGTTCCCTATGAAAACAGGCTCTTTGGTCCTCTCTGCAGCCTTATCTCTATATTGATTTAAGTTAAGGCTGTGCAACTTTCCTAGTTTAAGCCACAAAATTTAGAAGAAAAAAGAAATATATATATATAAAACAGATAAAGCTTTTATCCACTCCAGTACAAATTCCTCTTCTCCTTTCAGGCTTCCCATTTAAGCTGGCATGAGCAATCAAACCCAGTCTTTACTAGCACTTTCCAGGACCCTGCTCAGCCACGATCTTGGACATTTTATGACTGGGCTGGGACCAGGGTCTTTTTTTTTCTCCAGACAGGATAAGAGCTAGAGGACGGTTCCCCGACGATCACTGAACAGGCAGATTTCCTGCCCTATGCTACCATAGCTGTGACAAGCCCTTCCACTCATCTTTCCTTCCAGTGCTTTAGTTTGTCACGTATCAGTGGCTGCCACTGCAGATCACTGACAATTAGGCAAAAAGAGAGAAATCCCTTCAGTCGCAGACAGCTGCAGTGCTCCAAGTGCTACTATTTTCGTTCAGAACAAAATTTCCTGGGAATTACCCAAGAGAATAGCAGTGGAAATGACAATGCTCCCTGGGGACTTGCCGAGTGAAGAACAACCAGAGAACCATCGGATCTCACGGACACAACCCAGACGAGCAGTCAAAGCTCAGAGGGTTGCACGAGCCGGAGCTCTATTGCGTTTTTGAACAGGCAGCTGCAGCCCACGCTGGCTCAGCACCCTTTTATCCACACAAAGCCTCTCTCCTGAAGCACATCCTGCCCACACCTCACCTGCTGCCTGTTTGCCAGCCAGCAAGACCTCCCTTCATACGCTCCCCACTGTCCTCCACTTTGCTGCCAGCAAGGATCTGCCATGCTCTCAAATCCTTCCTGCAGGAAACCCTCCAGAGATCTGGCATTGGGCCCATCAGCAGCTGGAGATGAAAGGGACATTTTGTTCTTCCGCTTCTACTCCATCTTAACCGGCCCTTCCAGGCTGGTTGCCTGTAGCCCGTCCTCCGGGGCTCTGTGCAGCCTAATTTGACAGGAGGGCAGCGCTGGGGCTGCTGCCAAAGCCTCCAGTCCTGTGCAAGGAGTGTTCTTCAGCTCCTCCTAGTGACGGGCTGCAGCACACCTGGAAAACGGGTGCTCCAGAGCTGTTAACCTGCTCGCTTTCGGATTAGACACAACTACAACAGCGGAAGGACTGCATGGGACTGGTGCCTCCTCTCTTGAATGCAAAGGTTCCCCAAAGCTTCCCTCTGGTTTGTTCAGTGGGGTAGTATAAAGCAGTCACACCAGTTCCAATGAAAAAGTAGTGTATCCAAAGAGCAGCACTGGGCTTTGGGCCAGACATAGCACTAGGCCAGGTGAGGAACAGAGAAAACTTGAAAGCATCAGAGAAGCCCAGATAATAATGAGCTACAGGGTTAGATGGCTCTGCAAGGAGATGTACGAGACTCTTCTCAACTTGCTCCCTTCAACTCCACCCACGTGCCGGGCAGAGCAGCACAGTGCCCAGGGCCCCCCTTCCCTGTCCTCTGCTTTTAAACAGGCAGAGAAGAGTCCAACAGTCTGAGAAAGGCGCAACAATGACAGCTTCAACACCAGGCACCACCGAGTTGGACGCCCTGCGTGGGGCTCCATTCCCCTTTCTTGGAGCTGTGGGGAAATCCTGGCAAATGGGCACAGGGATTGAGACTGTAGAGCCGGAACTAGGACCCTTAGAGCTCCTTGTGGGTGCTCAGAGAAAATGACATTCGTGGGAGCATCCCTCTTGCTAGCTGCAGAAGGGGCAGCCTGTTAATGGGGTATGTACTTGGGTTTGATGCTTGTGAAGCAAACAGCACTGGGAATTTCTAAAATACAGGAAATTTTGAGCTTTTTTTTTTTTTTTTTGATGTTGTTATTTTTCTCTTCTTTTTGGATCCAATCTGCACTGGAACCAAAAACAAAGAAAGAAAGAAACAAACAAACAAAAAAAAAAACTCCAGAACATTTCTAGAGAGAAGGTCAGGCTGCTATCAATCAGCCCTGAAAAAAATAAAGGAAATTAAAAATAAGTAACTAAGGCAGCCATCCGGGCTATTTCTGGCAGCACTTCTTCCATGGGAATTCTTTCCCAGCCAAAGCTGAGGCCTTTGTACTAATTCAGATCCTACACATCTAGGCAGGGGGAAGGATTTCACCCATATTTAGGAAGAGGACATAAAAACTCCCAACAGGAATATGAGCTCTGCTCCTGAACCCCTGCCCCTGTGTCCACCAGCCCTCCAGGGCTACTTGAGGTCTACAATGTCCAACCATAGCAGAAGGGACATGCACAGGGCAACAGGCCAAAGCAAAATATAAATTTAAAGGATTTTAAGAGAAAGGCAAAATAAAAATTTAAAGGATTTTAAGAGTCAGCAGATGAAACAAAAGGATTCCTTATCCCTTTTGGCTTTCAGGGCAAGAGCAGGGTGGGAGAGTGGGAAAAGGCCACAGTCAGAGATTGAAGGTGTTAGATAAAGGGTGTAGGAATCCCCAGCGAAAGGACTCCTGTGCTGTGTATAGCTGGACAGGGAAGGGTGCCTGGGGTGTAGCAGCAGGAAACACGTCTGAGCTTTGTGCTGCGCTGGACAGCTCGGAGCCAAGGGCAGACAGACGGGTGAGGAGGAATGCGCAGAGATTCCTCAGCACCCGAGGGGGTCTCTCCCCCTTTCCCTGCCTCCCCTCTGCTAATGAATCCACTGGAGGATGTTGTGCAATCCGGCAGCAGGCCGGGCTCTGCGCGCGTGGGCAGGGAACAAGCACAGACGGGAGGAGATTTCCTGGTAGCCAGCAAGGCAGTTATAGGGGTGGCAGGGACACTGAAAACCCCCAAAATGAAAACTGTGTCATCTGGTCCCAGGTGGAAAGGCTTAACAAAATATCCCTTTTTGGCCTTGTTCCTCTCTTCCAAATACCATCTTTGGCCCTTCTTTGATCTTGACTTACAATTTTCCCATGAGCCCTTATGCTCCGTAATGGGCAACTTCCCAGAACAAGGAGCAAAACCAGGCATTTGCTTGGTGCGATACAGACTGAGAATTAAAGTTCTGGCTTGAAAAGGACACCCCAAACTACAATGACCAGATAGAAAATAATCCTCCTTTACCCCTGACTATTTACGGCTATCTTATTCAGAGACACTGGAAAACGGTTAAACCTAGATATCACCCAGAGAGCAGAGGGTTCTGCTGTCCTGCAAAACGGAAGTTTGCTGTGTTGGGGTTTAACGCTCCTGAAGGGATTGCTGGAAGCTGGCCCTTCCCCACAGCCTGGCTATGGCCTGCACGTACCCCCCCACAGCTGTAGCATAGGCAGACCCTGCAGATGAATGTGTGCAAGTGGCAGGGAACAGTGCAGCTGCTCACTCACTGCCTTGTGAAAGTACACGTGATGCTGAACGGAGTCTTCAGTCTTAGAGAACGGAACAATTTCCAGGCTTTTTAAAGATCTTTGCACTCTATTTGCTGCTTTCCAGTCTCTGAGATTATCCTCTTGTAATCCTAGCTAATTCCACCTACAGGAAGGCTTGGAACAATAAAAGAGTTAAGCTAATAATCTCCATTCTCTTCTTCTTAGAAAGGACAGTTGCTACCAAGACCTTGCCTGCACCAATTAGCGTTTTATACTTTTCAACCCTTGCTGAAAAAAAACTCTGCCTCCTCAACTTGTTCTTACTGGCACCCCTGAGCAACAAGGCAGCAGTGGCCGTGCCCCTAGCGCAGTGTATCCAGGGACAGCACCAGAATTTCCCTTGCCCAACTTGTGGAAATTGCATCTCTCGTTTGTGGGCACCCACTGGGGCAGCGCAGGCAGAAAGTTCTGCTTCGGAAAGAGTGGGAGGGAACAGGCTGCTTCAGCTTCCTCCTTTTTTTCGGTACTGCAGGGTATGGGAAGAGCACAGAACATCCCCTCCAGGCTTAGCCAAGTGCCAGCTCGCTCACAAGCCAGTTCAGTCTGCTGAGTCAATGGAGGAGCTTCCTGCACTAGCCTCAGCCCTGGGAGCAGGACGCCACCTAAAGAGAGGGAGCAGCTCCTAGCTTGGTGACACACAGGGAAAATTTGGCTTGCTCCTGGCGCCAGCGGGATGTCCCGTCTCCACAGACAGAGCAGTTGTTTACAAGAGGAGACAGCAGGGGCTAGATCAGTCTTCCAAGAGATCATCTGATTCCTTAAACTGCCTACGCTGACATGGAACAGAACAACAGATAAAGACTGGGCTTGTTACCTCATGTCCTGCTCACAGCCAAGCAGCCCGGGTACACAGTGAAACTCTACGTATGCTACAAACTCCTTGGGGACAGGCAGCCACTTATGTTAAGGCATTTCTGCAAGGCTGAAGGGCCGCATTTCTGCAGGGAGAGGTGAGGATGCTGAACACAAGCAGCAGACTCGGAAGAGAGTCGAGCAGCGAGATCCACTGAATAAAGTGACCCGTGAATCTGCAACTCATGGCGTCCTCTCCTTGTCAATGCTGCCGCTGCATGAACACGGCTCACCCCGAAGCGAGACTATCTGTGCATCACCAGCACACGGTGCCCATGATCTTTGGCCCCTACCTCATACTCAATAGCAAGGTCCGTGTGGTCATCAATGTCCACTTTAGCCATGAGCACCTTCCCGTCCTGCTTGGCCACCATCTTCTCCAGCCTGGGGCCGAGGATCTTGCAGGGGCCGCACCACCTGGGGGAGGAAGAAGAGGGCAGGCATCAGATGAGGCTAGAACAGGGCAGCCACGGCCGGGCTCGCTGATACTCCAATGCCTTTAGCATCGTTTCATCTCCTGTTTCCAACCTGACCTTTGTGCCATGGCGCTAGGATGTAAACACTGCATGTAAATATTAACCAGCCCCCTCGCAACCCTGCCATTCAAAAGTTAAGCTGGCAACACTGTTCCTAAATCACGACTACAAAAAATGTTTCTATCACAAAAGCGCCAACAAATTTTTGCCTGGGCAAGTCAGAGGAGGAACAGGTCACTATCTAGTATCCTTTTCACTCCCAAGGTGCATTGGATGTCACTTCAATCACATCAAAGTCTGCTCAGCCCAGCTAATGGGACCTTCCTTTCCTGCCTCTGAGGTATTCATCCTAACTGGCCGCTGCGGTCGCACTAGAGCTGCACGTGGAGCTGCAGCCTGGCCGACCGCTGCGCGGCGCTCGCCGAGCACGGCCAGCTGGGCAGCAGCCTGCACTAACACGACCTTCTGAGGGCTTCGCCTCCACAGTAACTGCAGGGTCTGCAAAAAAAGTCCTGTTAGCCGCAAAAACTGCAAAGATGCAGCACTGGTTAAAAGGCAGACTACCCATTTCAAGCCAAAGCATGGTACCAGCAGAGTCTGCAGAGCTCTGTGCACAGAAAACATTCACTGCTTCCTCTAACTGCACCACTCAGGAAGGCATAAGCTTATTTAGTTCCAGAAAATATGTGTTAAAGTTCTAACTGCTCTTATGGTCTTTTTTTCTTAAATCAGCACTTCAAATGGGAGCGCTGGTAAGTTTTGTTCCTCCTCACATTCCCTTCACGTCAGATCTGAGTTTCTCAGCTTGCCCTCCCCTCCCTGGCTGATCCCAGTTACCACTTATTTCAGGTTGTCTGTTAGGTCTGTTTAGAGTACAAGTTTTCAGGCTGATTTGTGCTGTTTGCCCAGAATCTGCCACAACAGGCTCAGATATCACCAACACAGGACTAGCAAACTACTCAGGAAAACAAAGATAATCCAATTGCCTTAATCCTACATCTTACATCTAGGTGTATTTTTATTGGCAAAAGATGGCAAAATCTCTACTGATGGCAAATGTTCCTGTCGGCATCACAGGGCTGCTACCGACAAAGGCTTTTGCTGTCAACAGCCCTGCTTCAAGCACAAACAGCATTAAAAAAAATGGAAACACACAACATGACCATTTAGGGTGGCTTCATGCTTCACAGTCACTCATTCTTGTAACCTGAACAGTGAGAAATACCTAAAAAAAACCCCTGAAGGTAATAAAAAAAGCATTAAGGAAGGGTTCGACAGCAGTCACAGCTTTACTGATATTAAATTCACGAAGTTATCTGCTGTGATGAGCTGCCCTCCCCTTGACGGAAGGCAGGGCCATGTGGGCAATGTGCTGCAGCAGGCGCCACTGCAACGCAGGACAGCTCCTGTGCCCTGCAGGGTGACGGGACTGGAGAGGCAACAGGACAGAGTAACGACACCTGCCCCGGCACCTGCCACCTTCACACCGCGGCCTCAGGAGGTGGAAGGTGCAGCAGCACCGCGCGAACATAGACACGGCGGGTGCCAACACAGAACACTGTGCCAAGTTCTGTATTGCTATTTAGCTACACTGGCACGTGAAGAACACATGAAGCACCTATGTGTCTGTCTGTTAGGTATCTTTTCTTAAAAGGTTATATAAAGGGGTGCACAGAGACATAGGAATTTCTCAGTCTTGAGATTTTTTTTCCCCCAGGATGATGAAATGCTCAGACCGAGATGACACTTGAGCATTTTGAAGGTACCGCTGTGCTGCCCAGAGAAGCATTTTCTTGTCATTTTTTCTTAAATACTGGCAGGGCCATGTCGCAAAGACTCAAGGTGGTTGAGACCTCCAAGGATCTCACTGCAGAGGCAGAAAAACCTCTTTACCACCAAAGCCCCGAACCCAAAGAGCAGCAACGGGAAGGAACAAGGCACCCGAAGGGCAGTGACAGCAAAAAATATCTGCATTTGAGACGATGAAAACGCGCTGTAGCTGTTCCTGTCCCCGGGCACCTACTGTGCGTGGAAATCCACCACGACGGGCTTGGGGTTGTTCACGACGCGCTCCTGGAAGTCGCCGCCGTCCTGCACGTTGAAGGTGCTCCCGCATCCCGCGGGGGCGGCCAGGGCCCTGCTGGGGGCCGCGGGGCCGTGGGGCAGCCCAGCGCGCGGTCCAGGAGCGGGCAGCGCGCGGGGCGCCAGGGACAGCAGCCGCCGGAGCACCAGCTGCTGGGACATCTGCGGGGAGACGGGCAAGCGCGTGAGGCAGCCGTGGGGCAGCCCCACTGCGGCAGCACGGGGCAACGCTCACGAGGCCGCTACCTCGGGCAGAGCCGCCGCGCTGCCTCCTCCAGCCCCACAGAGCTGTTGGCGCTGCTGTTTTTCACCACTGCGCATTATGCCGTGAGCAGCCCTTCTCCCTAACTAACGAGGCCATTAGCGGGGGGGCGTGGGCGGCGGGCGGCTCTGCTTGGCGCGCTGCATCCGCGGGGCCGCGGCAGGACCGGGAGCTGCCCCGCTGCAGCCTGGCGCGGGGATCCTGCCCACTCGCCCTCCCTCCTCCTCAATTAGCGGCGCAGGGCTCCGGCTGCAGCCCCACAGGCTTTGCTGCAGCCAGGGCTCCTTCCCGCCGCTCGCCCTTTGGAAATGTCAGCGCAGCGGCGTCCTGGCCGCCCCCGACGGCCTGTGCCGCCGGCTCCCGCGCGAGCGCAGGGCGGAATCGGCCGCAGCCTCCGTGCGAGCGCCTGCCCGTACGGGGACGCTCAGGCCGATGCATCCAAATGAACTCCTGGAGTGGGTTAGTTAGCCCTCAGCGAGCTCCTTCGCGGGTGTTCTCACTCGGTATTGGAGTGGTTCTAATTCGATTTATCTTAATTCACTTACAATTTGCTTATAATTAAACTACAGCGAACCAAGGGATCTGATTTACCCGGCACAGTGCGATCTGATGAGGACTGTGCAGCAGCCATCTCAGTTCACTGCACAGTGTATTAATATAAATTGGAATCAATGGTGTCTTACACTCATGCTTCCTTGGTGTCCGCATGCGCGCGCGCATGGGGAGAGCGCACGCACGGATGGGGCACACGGGAAGCACCTCCTGCCTCCCTGTGCCCTCGCTCAGGGCATCCGCGTGCCCTTCCCATCCACCCCACATTCCCAGGGGATCCCAGGAATGTCCTTCCCATGCACCATGGGCGAGCGGTGTGGAAGGGAGGACAAACACAGAGCCCTCCGCTTTCCCGACCGCATGAACGGGATTTCCCGGCTGCACAAACGGGATTTCGGGCGGCCGGAGCACAGCGGGGCGGCCCCCAGGCTCCGAGGGCTCCAAAGGTTTCCTCGCTCTGTGCAATGGCCCCATTAACCAGACACAGGAGTTGCGGGAAGGACGGATTCCCCCCAAAGCGGCTCCTAACAGCACGAGCACCCGACGAGAGGGGGTCGTTAGCCCGAGATAATGGCCCTTGCCAACATTAAGCTCTCTCAGGACGCAATTGAGCACACTCTATTATCTCCTCATCAGGGCCGTTTTGTCAGAGGTTATTGCCCCAAGGAATCAATTAGATTATATATACGTCATTAATATTTTATGGGGAAATCCTTCGCAGGACGGTGTTAACCACCCGCGGAGGCTCCTGTCCCCGCGGGACCGCATGGACCGAGGCGGCCCGGAGCGGGACACCCCGCGGGACCCCGGGGACCGGAGCGGGACACCCCGCG
>JAWLRI010000760.1:179407-189643 GCA_034781795.1 Crypturellus tataupa | reverse complement strand
CCGCCCCGCCGATCCCCGGCCCCACGGGTCGGTCCCGGCGCCCCCGGCCCCCCCGCACCTTGCCGGGCCCGCGGGTGACCCACGCGCGACCGAGCGTTCGCACTGCACCACCACGGCCCGCCTGCTGATTGGCTGCAGCCACAGGAAGACCGCGGTGCGCGGAGACCCTGCTTGCCGAGCTGATTGGTCGGCGACTGGTGACTCCCGCCCGAGCGCCAGCTTATTGGTCGGCGGCGGAACAACGGAGTGACGTCCACCCAACCGGCGCCGAACCTCATTGGCTAACGCCATGGTCCTTCACTTCCCTCTATAGGCCTGCGGGGAAGGGGCTGTTTGTGACGCCGCGCAAGACCCTCAGCGCTGATTGGCTGCGACGCGGCAAGGGCGCCCCTTGGCCCTGGCGCCGCGCAGGGCCCGCGCTGCGGACTTCTTGAACGGTTTAACGGTTTTTATTTTAAAACTTTTTTTAAAATTAATTTAATTGGAAGAACATATCCATACAAAACATACTTGTAACTCAACGAAGTACCACAGGCCACGATTCACTTCCGCGCGACGCACAACCCAGTGACACGGGGCACCGGCGCCCAAGTGCAGTCCCGCTCCGACAAGTGAGGGCGGGAGGCGCTGCCCGCTGCTCCGGCCCGACCTCCGCAACCCGAACGGCCGCTGAGCGGCACCGCTGCCGCCCACGAGCCCCCAGCAGGGAACCTGCCGGGTCCGACCCTGGGGATGTACACGGAGCCCCGGGCAGAGTAGGGGGTGCCGTTTCTGTCTGTCGCTTCTCTAAGCAGAATCACAATTTAAGGCAACACATATGCTGAGAATTTACAGTCTTCGGATCTTGTGAGGGAAAGGGAGGGTGGAAGAGAAAAGGTTTAGAGGTGTGTGTGTGTGTGTGTGTGTTTATGTACAAGAGGGCTGCTCTTCGTGTCAGCACACAGAGCGGATGAAAGCGGCTCTAGGTGACAGCCAGTCAACCTGAGCCGCTCACCAGCTCTCGCCTTCTCCTGGATCAGGAGGAAGCCCGAGATGCCCAAGCTGTAGCAAGTAGCAGCACTGGCCAAACAACGAGAGGTCATGAGAGCCACTGGGCTGGCCTTGGAGATGCAGTAACGGAGTGTAGAGTTTGCGGAGTAACAGTGATCTGCACCAGCTGAGAACATGGCATTTTTTTCTTAACAGCACATAAGAGATACCACACCAAGCTATAAGATCTCTTGGTAGCAGTAGCATCACCAGCATGGTCCACTATTCACAAATAGGAGCAAGATCCCCCTTCTCACGTCACTTACCTCCTCTGCTCCCCAGCCTCTCCAAACATGACACAAAAGACTTACATAAACCGGGGTTTCACAGAAACAGCAGCCAAATTTGAAGAACTGTGAGCTTCAGGTACATCAAGGTACAGCCGTGGCCCAGTCCACTGTAAGTAAACACAAGTGCTAAGGGATATTCTCTTATGTGCTAAGTGATTGGAGCATGTGTGTAGGGGGGATTAAGAGCCAATTCCCTCTTGCCCCTCCTCTATTCCTAGAATTCTCAGGGACATTGTAAGTTTGGGCTCTAAACTGCTCTTGATTTACAAGTGCAAGGCCTGGGGAAGTGACAGGCCTTGGGAAGGGAGTGACAGACAGGTACTTATGGCTGCCAAAGAGGGCGTAATAAAGTGCAGACAACCTACCAGTCAACACTTCTAAGATCTCAAGGTGACTGGAGGGGAAATAAAGTAATAGAGGTTGAGCTTTTTAACAACATGAAAACCCACCTCAAACTTTCTCAATGGGATATAGTGCAAATAGGAGAAATACTGATTGTGCTTTATAAAAACACAGGAGCTAGCATTTCAAGTTGTTTGGTGTGGGAGAATTGTGTGGACAGCAGGGCCAATTCCAGCACCACTCTCAGTATGTCCTAGGCCTTAAAGGCAAGCTGCTTATCTGCAGTGGAGGGAAAGGTACAGAATCACAGAATGGTTGAGGTTGGAAGGGATCTCTAGAGACCATCTAGTCCAATACTCCCACATAACAATCTTGCGAAAAATGACAAATTACTCTACCTACACTCTAACTAAAAAAATACCATCCCTCTCTGCTCAAGTTGCACAACTGGCAATCATTCAAATGCTGGAAAAAAAAAGTTTTTGAAGTTTGCCTAGACTAACATTTCTGGACACAGCATACGAGCAAATCTGCAAGGACACGTGGCAAACAACACCCAGTAATCAGAGAGTCTGTACCAGCCTGCTGCAGAATGCAAGAGTGCCTTCTGAGAAGAGGGATGTGATATTTTTAAGTTTTCTGGGTATTCCTGCACTCCCTTCTTGGACATCGCTGCACATATTGGTCTGTGAGATAAAAATAAACACTGTCTTCAGGCAACTTTGAACTCTGCAAGTACAAAGCAGAAGCTTCAGCATCACTGGATTTCAGCTCCTGGCTTAGCCTCCAGAACACATTGGTCCTCTTTGTAACAGCAAGATCTGAGCAGGTCTTTGGCAATTCATGATTGGTGGAGGGGATGGGCATGAAAAAGGTACATGGAAAAGGGGGAAGAGTCCTGCTGTAGATCTCTATTACAATATTGTCACAATAGCACCTATGGATTTCAGTGTGGAGTGAGAAGGTTAAAGTTCATCCTTGGCATTAACAACATGCTGCAGTGGACGGACTGGCATTGTATGATCTTGTAGCAGTTGGTCTTGTGACCCCTCGCGGCTGCTGAGGAGTCTGTCACCTGCAAAGTCTGTAACAGTGTAGTTCTCCAGCAGGCCAGCTTCCATGGCATGGCCCTGGAGTCTCCTGGTGCCCACAAGCCCCTGCATTCTTACATATCCCTGCTGACAGAAGGGAGGCAGCTTCTGGCGGGTGAAGGCAAACAGGAAACAGGATTCTGTAGAGAGAAGGACCAAAAATCAAGCTCAGCAGACACACCCTACAGAGAGTAATTCCAATGCTTGAGAATGCTTTAGTGAAATATGTGAAAATATGTGAAATATGTGAAAAATATGTGAAATATGTGAAAAGCAAACTGGTACCCAAGAGCACAAGGGAACATTCAGGTAATGGAAGAGGAGATAAAACTGCAGCTAGAAAAGGGAGTGAACTGAACCTCATAAGTGAAACTTACTTTTCCCTAAAACAGGGTGTCCTGCAGGCAGTCTCTTTCTGGTGGTGACCAAGAGCACAAGTTATTTGGGAATACAGACACACACCAACACTTCTCCTTATCTGGGGAGCATATCAAAGAGGTGGGAGATCACTAGCTCATCACAGGGAGATCTCAGCTATTTACATCAGAGATTGCTGCTGTTGTACATCAGGAGCAGTAATACAGGGCTTGAGGTGGCTACCCTACCCTTGCATCCCTCCTCTTCCTGCGGCCACTTCTGCTTATTGCTGTCATTACCTGCAAAGAAATTGCGCAGGTCAGTGCCTAGGCAGTTCTCCAGGAAACGTCTCAGTGGCAGGATGTGAGCATTTGGGGCTGTCCAGTCTGTCAGAAAATCCTCCACGATGTGATGGATGGCATCTGGGCGGGGGAGAGGCCAGTCGGGGGGGCAAAGTCTCATCTCCCGCTCTGCCAAAAGAGCATCAAAGGAATCTCTCAGAATCAAAATGGCATTAAAAGGGACTTGGGAAGAGGAAAGCAACAACAGCAGCTGTTCCAGCCCCTGCCTTGGCCTTCTAATCCTTACCTCATTTGCAATACCCTTTGCTAGTTCCATCCCGAACAGCCCTGCCACTCTACAGTTAGCCCTGAATGTGGCACTTCCTGTCATTTCAGTTCTGTTCCTTCAGCCCTGTTCCCTGTGGCTAGGGACTGCCAGTCAGGCTGAACTGTGTGCAAGCTTTAATGCTGCTACCCATCACACTGCTCTCTGAGCAAGTCAGGCCAGAGCCTGACCCTGTGTTTCTAAAGATGAAGTTTAAGCACATTTATTTCCCCAGGAAGTTTATTCTGAGCATGTTTGTTTGCTGGAGGTACCATTCATCTTCCAACTCTTGCCTTTGGCAGCTTCCATCACTATATGACCTCTCAGACCTGGGCAGGCCACAGAGAGCAGCTTCCTTTTGGCAGTGACACTGAACCCTCCAGTCATGACTGCCAGGACTCTGTAATACAAATGCACTGCAGGGTGCAGGGTAGTGTTCATGGTAGCCTAATGACTCACTCTGGAGTCTTTTAGGGAATGGGGAAGTTCACCAGCATCTTTGTTTGTCTCTCTACTCAAATGTGAGGTCTTTAGTCCTACTGCTTCACTTCCATGTGACTGATGGAAACTTCTTGTCATTTTCTAGCTTTTTCTTTGATTCTTGAACTGATAGCAGAGATGCCATGGAAGATGGACATGAAGGAAGTGGAGAAGGAAAGTATGCAATGCATTTGGGCACTCCCTCTTTGGCTGTGAAGTATCTTTAGCCCTCTTGATTTTGCTCATTTTAGATAATTAGCAAAGAGAGGCTGGAGAACTTACCTGTTGGGAGGCGTTTGTAGTAGTAAATAACAGGGTGCAGAAAGTTGGACTGCCAGGCATGCTGGGCCTCCCCTACAGCTCGGTTGTAGTAGAAGACATCTTTATCAGCCCCAGAGAAGTTCCTCCCGTACTCCATGATGATGACAAACAGTCCATTGGCAGCTTTTCTCCCTGTCTGTGTTTCCAGCTCAGCCAGGACTCCAATGGGGTATTCTTCAAGGTATTCAAATGCTGTAGCATTCCTAAGAGATACAACCACCCCTATGAGACTTCTCTGTCTCTGAGACAGAGAAACACTAACTGATCCAGCTTTCCCTCAGCTGATAGAGGCTAGGGCCAAAAAGTCATCAGATTATAACAATTTTTGGTCATTACAGATCTGTACTGTACTTGATGCAGAGCTTACAAAAGCTGCATATGCTATTAAAAGACTCCAGTATATTCTCAGATGATTACCCAGATATCCCTCTACATCAGCACAGCTCAGGTACTGCACCTCTGAGCCCAGCAGGAAGTTCTGGACCATTTCAGCCATTTAGGAGAGGGAAATAATTGTCAGCATGGGATTTGGTGACACCAGCCGGAGCAGTAATACAGGCCTTGAGAGGGCTACCCTACATGATGCTGATGCTCCTATATAGCAGTGGAGCAATTTGTATGTGGCACTGTGGGAATTAATGGTAAAGGAAAAGGAATTAAATGATGAAGTGCAGTGCTGGGAATAATTACTCACTCACTCTCTCAGCAGTATGATGTCAGCCAGGACACTGAACATCTGGTAGAGGCCTGAGGCCTCATTCACCCTCTTGATGATGGAATTGGTCAGCTGTGTAATAGGGTAGACTGTCGATGGCCAGGGGACGCCGTGGTGACGGTTTTCCAGTAAGCGGTGGACTGCACGAGCTAAGACATGAGAGAAATAAAGGCATCTGACTTAAAAATCCAAGCTTACACTTTTAAGAAACACGCAGACTCTGCTGTAATGCACACAGATACTGGCAGGACACAGTAAATAAGCTTCACAGTTCAACTGTGCGCTGGCTTTCACTGCTCACCACTCAAATCACTGCTAATTGCAGTACAGAAGCCCTCAAAAAGCTAAAGCAATAGTAAGAGGTTGGCAATGGGAGAGGTGGGATCTTCATCAATATTTTATTACTCCTTTTAATGAAAAGGATGGGCACAAAGACACAAGTTCTCTCTACTGCTCAAAGCTGGTAGGTTTTAGCTCCAAAGCACAGACCTCTCACCCACAGCCTGTCACGAGGCAGAGCATCTGGTCGGCAGAAATGTTTTCTGTTACATAAATAGGAGACAATGGGCAAGAGAGATGCAAGACAAAACAAAGACAGACAATGAAAGACTTCAGATATGACCCCAAATCACTTCCCTCGCCTCTCCTCCACTTTGGACCTTGCCATGCAGCTGTAATTTGGATGTTCTTCTCACTCTTAGCACCAGATTATGAGTGAATTGTTTCTAGCAGTAAGCTATGATTTTTTTCCTTTGAAGTCTAGAGCTGAACCCCAATTCTGCCCCTTCTGTGCACCCTGTTACTCACTTGTGTACCGGAATCCATGGATGAAGCCCCCAGCAGATTTCCTGAAGTCAACAGAGTGGGAAGCAGTGCCAAGAACGAAGAGCCCCCGTGTGCCTCTGGACTCATAACTGGGTTTGATCTGAGGATACTTATTTTTATTCCCTTTTCCTGGCATCAGTCTAAGAGATCTAATGCGCAAAATAGAAGAGCAGGATTTTAGGAGGGAGAGGGGTAGAAAAATAAATCATTTTTGATGAGGCACAAGTTAAACTGTTGTCATTTTGGAAGATATGCACAAAACTTCATGTCTCCACTGGGTTCAGTGGGATTTATTATTTTCTGTAGCACTAGGAAGTCAACAAGCGTCTTCCAGAAGCCAAGTGTGCTCATTTCAAGAGAGCTCTGGACAAGATCAAATTACAGTCTTAGCCATTGACAGTGAATTTCAGAAGAAAGCAAAACTAGCAATATTATTTTCAGCTGTAGGATGTACTGGGAGACTAAGATGAAGAGTGCATCCTCAGGGACAGAAGGCAGACAAAACATTTTGTACTGATCTACATCTATACCATCCTCATTCAAAAAACAGCTAACGATCTCCATGAGGAGCAGCTGAGATCTTTCAGAGTCTACTGCTATAGATACCTCCTTCCATCTAGAAAATGTGTGTTTTTTTTTTTAACCTCACCTGTTGTATATAGCAAAGTCAAATTTCCATCCCAGGCAGCGAATGACACGGTCATAAGGTGCACGGGTGGCAAAATTATCCAGCTCGTCCTGTGGGAGGGTGATGGAGTCAATGCCTGCGCTGGTGTTCCTGTTCTCCAGGTAGTAGCGGAGTGTGATGTGCAACTTCCCTTTCTTGTCTTTGACAATAGCCAGATCTTCTAGGTCGCCCTCCAGAAGCCCATCAAGAGATTTGAGCTGGTACGTGTCCAGCAGGCCATTGTTAATTGCTCTAGGAATTAAGGGAAATGTAAGAAACGCTTACAGGAAGGGAGGAGGTGCGACCTAGGATTCAATCCAAGCTCCTGGGCACTGGACAAGTTTACTCAGGATGCCACTCTCTTCTTCAGGATGGAAGTGACCCTTGGTGCCTCGGGGCTAAGGGGAGCAGTACTGGTAACACATGCGGAGGGGCAGTGCCCGGCATCACTCCTGTAAACCATCAGGGTGGTTACCCCTGTGCACCTAGCAGAAATAAAAGGGGAGCCCAGCCTCTTGTCTGCCCCATCCCTGAGAGGTCATCAATGCGTTAATTTTCAGAGCATTTCTGCAAGGCACGGGAGTGCCCATAGCCTCATCTGAACGATGGGGCTTAGAGCCTCACCACCACCTAGGTGGTCTGTGGCACAGCAAGTAGCTAGATGTGAATCTGCTGAGCCCCACGCTTGTACTCAGATCACTGAGCTGCCCTTGCAAGGGAATGTCTTGGAAGCTAGAACTTTTTATGATGTATTTCTACAGGAACGTTTCCCTGTTTCACACTGATCAGTGAAGAGCTCTGAAAGCTCCTATGTGCAGAACCTGCAAACCGAGGCCGGTTCTAAGCCAAGGACCTAAACACAAATGGCCTCACATTTCCTTAGTGACCCGCAGGACCATAGTGCCTGCTGTGCCAGTCCAGTGAGTCTCCTGGGCAAGAAGTGATTCTCCTCTGATAATACTCCAGCTGCATTAAAAAGAAGATGTTTCCTACCTCAGGTCTCCAACGTAGTGGGTGGCCCAAGAGAGGCGAACGCGGGATCGGCTCACCATGTGGATGAAATTCGTGACGCCCAGAATGTTCTCCGCTGTCTCAAAGGCAGAGTTCCCTCGGCCCAGGATCAATACAGTTTGGCCAGCAAAGTCCTCTGGATTGATGGACACAGTCTCATAACCCTCAACATATTCTGAGCCAGGGAAGTTCACCACGTTGGGGACCCATGTGCCAGTGGCTACCAACAAAGAGCTGCAAAAACACAGACAACATTAGGACATAGAGGAATCAGACCATCTTTCCACCTCCTCACTCCTCTCTCTTCCTCTTTTGCAAAAGACCATTCTACGGTGCCACTTCCAGCCACAATGAGTGACCTGCTTGGTGCAATTGGTGCTGTGCTCTGGACAGAAACCTCTCCCCAGTTTCTGCTAATGATCTACTCCTATTTTCCCTGTCACTAAGCCAATGAAGACTAGTAATGTCATTTTAGCAGAAGTCCATGCATCAGCTATACAGATTAGCTCCACTATTTTCCTAAGTCTCCCTTAGTTGTTCATTAATATGCATATATTGCTCATACATACTCACTGACAATATTTATTACAATGTCAAAGCCTTTCATAAGTTGATTATATGCTGCACATTTTGATTTGGCTTTTAGCAGTGGAACAAAAGTAATTTTAAAGCGCAATTAAAAATGATTCCAATATTTTAAAATTTAAGTATTACTCATAAAAAAATATGTTATCAGAATTAATACTAATCGTTAACACTAAAAGTATGGTAATCTTTTTAATATCTCACTGTAGGAACTGCCATGTAAATTTTAGGGTTTTTTTTAAGACATAAGAGGAAATATCTGATAGTTCAAGGCAGCAGCACTGTCTACTGTTCCAGCCTTGGTCACACAACTCGTAGAGTAATTCACTCATGCTGCATGGTGCTCAAGACTACATGCCTGTCCATGATTCTTTTTAAAAATATGTGGGTTAACTGAGGTGGGAAGTCATTGTGCTGATTGACACAATTTTGGAATAAAGGCAGTAGTGGCTAAGGCAAGTACAACTGAATTATTTTTTCACCCAAAGCAAGAGTCTTGTGATAGAAGACATGATTTCAAGCTTACATATAAAGCATGGAAATTCTGATGGTGGAAACCACAGGCAGTGAGACAGGTTTGTACGCTGAGGAATATAAGGTGCCACTACTCACCAACTAGCTGCTTTTTGGCAACGCAAACTTCTGCTCTGACACCTCCACATGAAAGGCAACACTTTCCCACGAGCAGTTATTTTACCTATCTGCTGCATATATCATTGCAAATATTTTTGGCCATGCTGGCAGATAAGCCTTTGCACAGGGGCTCTGAGAGAGAGCATCCTTGGAGATATTCAAACCTTGAATCACAGAATCACACAGAGTGGTTGAGGTTGGAAGGACCTCTGGAGATCATCTAGTCCAACCCCCCTGCACCCCTGCAGATCACCTAGAGCACGTGGTACAGGGTTGCATCCAGGTGGGTTTGGAATATCTCCAAAAAAAGGAGACTCCACAACCTCTCTGGAGGAGACTGGAGAAGGCTCTGAGCAACCTGATGTAGTTGGCCCTGCTTTGAGCAAGGGAACAAAGCAACATTTAGATTTTTTTCCCAACCTTTTTGATCTGATTGATTTTGAGACTCTGAAGTCACTTGTGGAGAGCTGTATAGACAGTCCCCAGCTTGCCCATTACCTGCACTTGTACTTCTGCCTGTTCTGGTCCGTTAGGACAAAGTAGTGGCCATTCCAGGCCTGCGGATCCGCGTCCAGCGTGACGTGGATGATGGCCGTGTTGTACTGCACCTGCAGCTCCAGCAGGGCAGCGAAGTCCTCCAGGTAGCGCACCATCGCGTCGGCGTGTGGGAAGAAGTCGCGGGAGTAGCGTCGGAAGAGCAGCCGGCGGTCGTGGCTGAGCAGCGAGTTCCAGTCGTGGCGGAGGTTGAACTCGCTGTTGGACTTGCCCGTGTACTGCTTGTTGATGCTGATGAGCTTGCGGTGCCGGGGGTAGAGGGCGAAGAAGCTGCCGGGCGCGTGGCCGCGCTCGAAGACGACGTAGTCCCTGCCGGCTCGCTGCAGGAAATAGGCCATCTGCAGGCCCGACGGGCCGGCCCCGATGACGCAGTAGTCGCGGTGCAGAGACGCGGCGCTGGCGGCGGCGCACAAGGCCGCGCTCAGGAGCGTCCCCCAGGCCGCGCGCGCCATGGCGGCTCCCGCAGCGCCGCCCCTGGTGGAGAAAGCGCAAAGGGAGGGTCACGGGGGCAGGGGCTGCTCCAGCACCCGGCTGCCCCCATGCTCTTCCCTTCTCCATTCCCATCCGCATCCGCATCCCCATCCTCATCCCCATCCTCATCCTCACCTCCATCCCCATTCTCATCTCCACCTCTATCCCCATCCCCGTTTCCATCCCCAACTCTATCTACAACCCCATCTCCATCTCCATCTCCATCTCCATCTCCATCTCCATCTCCATCTCCATCTC
>JAWLRI010000760.1:100423-170578 GCA_034781795.1 Crypturellus tataupa | reverse complement strand
GGGTCGCGCCTGCTCATGGCGTCTCGTTACCGTCGCGGTAGCGCTGCGGCCTCGCCCGCCCTCCGTTAGCTGCACAAACCCATACGGGGTTACGGGGGAAGAGTGACGTTAGTGGCGGTGAAATTGCCCTGCACGCGGACAATTTTGGTGATTTGATCTAAGTGGTGTGCTGGGCAGCGGTGGGGCGGCACGGGAGGCTTCGCAGAGCCCCTTGTACCTGTTACTGTCATAGGGCTATTGGCGACGTGGGCACGGAGGTGGCCGCCCCACGTCTAGAAAACTCCTGCCCTTGGCAGCCTTGAGCACGTATTACTGTGCCTAAAGCGGATCCTCGGCTTAGTAAAACAAGCATGTTCACTGTGCAGCTGCGCCAGGTTGTTCTACAGACATGAAACACGCTCAGTGCAAAGTACGGCGGGTGGATTCACAGGTCTTCACACATGGAACTAGAAATCAGGAGGTCTGTGTGCGCGATAGCGAACAGACTTAACAGGATTCCTGACAAGGAGTGTATCAATGAGACAGTGTCAGAATGGGAAGCATGATATAGTTCTGTCAGACAAAACATTTTTTTGTTAGCCTCTTGAAACAAAAAGGTATTGCAGAAAATTGCAGGGTAGTCCTCATTGCAGTTGTGTAATCATACATCTGACCTTGGGCTTTAGAGGCTGTTGCAAGTACTTGACTGTGAGGTGTAAGAATGTGTGAAAAGTGGCAATTGCGGTTGTCCCTGATGCCTTCACAATATGGCATTAGATGCCGTGTGTCATCTCGGATGGCTGTCCTTGACCTGCTAGAGGGGAAACGTAGAGCTACAACTTCAGATTCAACTCCGTAGCCTTTCTAGGAGATCCTGAAAAAAGTAATTTGATATACGCCTCAGGTCCCAGTCTGTACCCCAGAGCTGGGATATATGTCCTCCCTCTCAGATGGTGAGAGCAAAAATTCACTGGTAAATCTTAGATGTTCACATACATCAATTTTCTCTGCCATTAAAAAGAGCAGGATTCAGTTTAGCTATCTTCATCTCACAGGCGAAGAGCTAACTCTTCAGAGAATTTTCCTGGGTATCCTTAATCTGAGAAGAGTCTAGATCAATATCTTTCAGAGGAATATGCGTTCTCTTTTTTGTTTATAAATTCACCACTCTTAGTTCCATCCTAAGAAAGAACAGAAGCTGCAGCAGTCCCTTCTTTGCCAGGATACATTGCCATTAATCAGGAGCAGGATTATTAAAGCAATTTTCCTAGGTAGTGGAAAATCCACTTACAGAAATATAGTTTATAAAATGCAATTTGTAACTGTCCCACCTAAACAGCCCTCCTGGGGACAAATGTAATGAGTGCTGGAGTTGCCTCACTGCTCTCCGTCGGTGGCGCGGTGGATTCCAGCTCCAGACAGCTCCTGCAGCATCCTACCAGCTCCCACTCCCTGCCCTCCCACCCTGTGGGGCGGCCTTTCCTCAGCTTCCCTTTCACTGCCAGTCCTGTGAGAGGTTCTTAAAACATATTGCAATGCTGCTGTTGTCTTCCAGAGCTGGCAGACTATTTGCAGTTTGGTCCTAGCCCTAGCAAAATACCTTCTCTGGGGACAGGGTTGAGTGCGAGGCATGGTTCAGAGGGCAGAACTTGCACAGGGAGTATCCTGTCTGCAATAAATGCTCCCTTGGGCTCCAGTGTAAAGTACCGGCTTCTTATCTAGGGGAATGTATTTCAGTTCTAAGAACTTTTTCGAGCCTTGGTGAGGGTGAGATTCTCTGCCACATTTAGCTCAAATTTATTGGTGGTGGTGGTGGGGAGTGCGGAGCTTTATCTCACTTGTTATTTAGCACCAGACACTGCAGCTTCTGAGCTCCTGTCCCGCGCTGCGGTCAGGTGTCCCGTGTTGCAGCCACCCCTCTGTTCCTATCATTCTAACCACAAGCATCATTTCTGCAAATAATTTGCCATTTGGCTGTTTGCTTTCATGACAGGCATATATGTTTCCCAGTGAAATCCGGAGTTGCTCAGAATACACTTTCTTGCAATCATTTGATCATTAATCCACAATTCCAGTTAATCAATTAATTACAGTTAATCAAGCTAATCAATTTTCCCTGCAAGGTGCATATGAGAACAGCCAGGATAAATTGCTCCTATCCGATTTTGCAGCCTCGTTTCCCGTTTCTCCTCTTTGGGGATGTGCGCTGGTGTCAGCACGTCCGTGCAAGCCGGCTTGTCCTGGCATCACAGCTGTTTCAGTCCAAGGGCTTCGCAGCCATAATCTAGTGCTTCCCTTTCCTTCCCGTGGCGATTCGGACCTCCTTCAGGAGCTGTTGTTCCTGAGCCAGCCGTGTGCTCAACAGCAGACTCATCCTGCTGAGCCAGTGTAACGTGCAGCTTAGGCAGCGGTGCCAGAAGTTTACCAGATTTAAAGGAAGGAAAGCAAGTGAAGACTCCCTACCTATTACAGTGCTTTTCTATAAAAACTGCTCTCTTCCCTAACTGGTGACACCTTAGAAGCCTTTGGTAGGAGTTGCTCTCCAACTTGTGTGACTGTGATACCCATTTACTATGCAGGGCTTCTACTCATAAAGGGGACTCAAAAGCTAAACTTCACACCAAAACTTTATTTTCCAGTAGTTCCTTTTGTAATTTTTATAGCAAATGCATCAAAAATAGTGAGTTATTTCTTTTTTTTTTTCTTAACTAAACAACAAGCATGCTATATGCCTGTGCCTTATGTTTAGTCTCCAGTGCCTTGTACTTCTTAACAAACCCAGAAACCAGAAAAAATAATCTTCAGCCTTAACACCTTCCCCCAGCTGAGAAGCTTAATGTTTACAAACTCTTCAGATCAGACTGTTCTTCCAAAGTCATCTTTTTTCTTTTTTTTTTTTTTTTTTTTTTTTTTTCTCTCGAAGTGGTGAGATTTAATGCTGGCTTCTGGGTTCTCACTGCAAGCAACCTTCACTGTATCTGAAGTGGCTCCTGTCACAGGTCAGCAACTACGTGGCAGCTCAGCTGCCCAGCAGGATAACTGTCCACCAGGAAACAGCCGTGTTTCGACTGCTCCCTCCCTCTGTTCACAGCCTGAGAGGCCCTCCTGCCTCCTCAGTGTATGTTCCTCTTTGCATCTCATCTTTCCAGTTGCACTTTTAACTGCCTCCTCAATCTGCTGTTATCCTAGGCCAAGTGCCTGCATTGCTAAGCGTGGCCTCCTTTTGTGCTCCCTTTTCACCCCTCTCCAAAGGTGTCTGGATGCTGAACTATAAACCTACCCTCCTTGGGTGACAGTTGCTCACCAGCTTTTTCAGGGTGATGATTGATACGATTTTTAGAAATCCTGGAAAAACAGCGATAGAGCAATTTTTCTCTGTGTGTGCTGTGAATGTGATTTTGAATTTGCTGCCTGTGCAATCCCATTGCGTTGGTAGCAGGTGGCACCTGGCCGATTTGCTGCATGTGTTCAGTCCGATCATGTCTGTACAGGAAGGTCCAAGGAGAGGAAGGGCTGAGTGAATTCTTGGTAGAGGATAGTGTATTCCTGGCAGAGACAAAGACACTGCTAGGCTTTCTCCTTGTTCCTCCTTGAGCTGTTCTTAGTGCTTCCCACTTCTGCTGGGGCAGCCCATCTCACTTTCAAGGATATATAAAAACCTGCAAGTACAGGCTTCCTCTTCTGAGTAAACTAATTTTTTGTAGGCTCTCAATACAGACTTTTGCTGTACTTTAGCCACTTCTTTTAGGCTACTAGGAAAAGGCTGTTAGGTAAAGCTTCCTGGAATATATTGCAGGAAATATTGTCCTTCTCTGAATTAGTGCTGTCTCTTGCCTGGCTTTGCCCATCTTTATTTACACTCACTAGCATCAGTGTCACATCTCTGCTAGATCTTCAGGACCTGGACCTTATGCATTATCAAGAGAGCAATGTGCTCACTCTATGCTAGTCCTCAGCTGCTGAATACTGCCCTTTCCAGAGCTGTAGCAGGAGCTCAGGTTTGATCTGTCTCCGCACTGTCAGGAACAGTTTCCTTTGATCTGCATTCAGCGCTGGATTTTATCTCAGCAGCCAACAGGCTAATTCCGCAAGTTTATTCTACAGGGCTCAATTAGAGCAGCTGGTGCCGGCAGCGTCCCCGCTGGCTCGGAACTGGTAGGCGAGGACGGCTGATGCCGTGGCTGGGGCAGGGGCTGGGGGCTGCGCTGCGCGTCCTGCTGCACTGCCGTCTTCTGGGCGACTCCTGCGAGCCGCGTTCGGAGCGGGTTAGAAACCCCGGTGCCTTTCAGAACGGGCCTGGGTCGTGGTGCTGGAGGTAGGTGCTGGGAGGGAGAGCATCTTCCTACATCATGAGGGGGAGAAATAGGCTAAAGATGAAAGGTGCTTCTGAATGATGGTGATGAGGGGCCTTTTATATAAAGACAGAAGCAGATCATGGCTGCTGTATCTGAGAAAAGCTGTGCAGACACAAGAGGAGCATGAGCAGGGGAAGGACTGGGACTCTGAGCGGTGGTGAGTGCAGGGACTGCGTCGCCTCCTCAGCGCTTAATTCGCGTTATCCTTTCAGCTGCGGGCGCACTGCTTGTGCCCTGCAGTTCTGCAGTGCCCGAGAGATGCTCAGAGTGGCCCTGAATGGGATCTCAGTGTGCGTGAGCAGAACTGCAGGCAGGGCACAGCACACACAAGCGTTTGTTACCAGCACAGAAGCACATGGTTATTCCCTTCAATTACCCTCAATATTCCCTCAATTCCCTTCAATAACCTTCAGGTTATTCCCTGAGCAGTGTGACAGTAACCTCTGTGAAAAATCAGGGTCTTTTGGAGCTAAACGTGGTGTACAAATGCTCCTGCCCAGCTGCCCAGTTGCCCACCTCATCTTCTGGATAACTTACTGCTTAAATAAACCCACCTGGCAAAACTAAGCCAGACATCAGGAGCTGTTGAAGAAAAACAGACTAAATGATTTCTGCTAGGGAACAGTGTCAGGAGTCAGGTCCCAGTTGCATAAGGCCTAGTTATTAAGGCAACTCTGTCTTCACAGTAAGGAGTTGAATGCAAGTGCTATCAGTATCTAATATCCTGTTCTCCTCCCCGATGCTTCTCTGCTCTAGTACCTTTCTCCTTCCTTCAGAGCTCTCGGAAGCAGCAATATTGGTCGAGCCAACCTTCCCGTCACCTTGCTGTGGGCAAGGCTGCTGCCTCCAGCCCGCAGCCTTGCTTCCCCCTTCTCCCTCATCATCTGAGGCAGCAGCTGAGTGAGGAAAGTCCCCACAAAGACCACAGGGGCAAGGGGCACAGCAGCCCAGCAGGCCCACGGTCATCCTTCCCTTCTTTGCCCCTCAGAAAGTCAGAGATGGGGTGGGCTGCTGCTTTTGGACAGGGACAAGTGTACGTCTTGAGGTACATGGAGTGCTAAGCCTTGGGGCTATTCCTTTCTTTCCTCTTGAGCAGATTTCAGTGCCATCTGCTCCATTCTGCCTTTGGAGGAGTCAGCCGTGTGCTTTTGTCTCTTCTGGCAAAGCTGTGCTGCATATGTCCCCATCGGGCTTCAGACACCCCGAGGTAGCCGGGAAGGAGATTGCACAGTCTTAACCTTGTTCCAGAAAGCTCCCACTGCAGCATCCCAAGGTGTTTCTCCCCTTCCCCGTCCTCTACCACTCTGTCTAAATTAGGCACTTCCCAAGGTCACAGCCTCTGAACCAAGGCAGCCAGATGGCCTTGGCTCTGCAGGGGAGGATGGGAAGGGGCTGGGGTGGGCAAAGGACCTGTCCTGCAGTTCTTGCTTCCCAGAAGGGCACAAAAATACAACCAAGCTGTCAGGGGTGAGCAGTAGAGGTGAGAAAAGGCTTAGGACGGGCACAAAGCTCCCAAAGTCACAACTGCTTAGTGGGACTGTGCTTTTCCCTGCACGTGTGAAATAATCTCTGAGCTGAGTTCTGCAGGATGATCTCTGGTCCAGCATCAGTCAGAGACTGGAGTGCCTGTAGAGTTTAGGGAGGAAAAGTGGGGAGCAGATGAGATTTGCTGATAGTCCTGGCTCTGCTCAGCAAGCAGCTTGCTGGGACCTGCCTACCTCAAAAACTACCAATCGAAACTCAGTGCAATATCTTTGAATCTGCTCTTTCCTCCCAACAACCATATCTTTCCCCGAGGCTGGCTGGTCCAGGATGGAAATGAGGTGAATCCGTGTGTGCAACTGTGTTCCATCATGTTCATTCTGAGATTTCCCAGTGGAAGGAGGGGGAGCCCGAAAGGAAGCAGGTAGTGAGGAGCCTTAGCAAACTGGAAGTTGCCCTGTGCAGATCTGATGGCATGTACAAACTTCCTGCTTGGTTAAAAGTCAGTTACCTAGTTGCAGTGCACTGGGGTGCATGTGGGAGACCTGGTCTCTGTCATCTCTGTCCCTAGGTCTGCAACAGCTCCTGATATGATTGTTTCATCTGCCTGGTGCTTTCCTTTGTTGGTCAGTTTGGGCTGAAGCTTCTTAGTGCAGGGTTTGTACCCTCATTGGTATATGTGCATTACATGCTTGGTAACATGGCTTAGGAAAGCTTTAGCCTGCTTTAACCATCCCCTGCACACAAACGGGACACTGGGTTCCCATCCTGTTGCAAAGAGCTGGGAGGTCTCTTGCAGGCTCACGCTGTCTCAGAGCTGTGCATCTGCTCTGCTTCCTGCACAATGCGGTTCTTGCACTTCCCTGCTATGCTGATCTTGTCCCACGGGATGGCACTGCCTGCTAAGGAATGGGCGGAGAGCCTGCATTCCTGGCAGGGATAAATTCAGAAAATTAAATGGTAGTGGCAGATTCTGATTGACAGGTCCCTAGAGAGCAAGTCCCTTGTTTTCTCCATCCCTGAGGGGATCAGAAGGGGTGGGAGGAGCAGCAGCAGTGAAAACCTTTTCCGTAGCCCTGTTCTTTGCCCTTGCAGATCTGTTCCTGGGACTCAGCCCATGTTTGTATATCTTGACCCCTTTGCTGAAGCTGCCGGTGCTGGGCCAGCTGGCTTCCAGGGGACTTTCCGCAATGTCAAGGGCTGGTCACTGCAGAGGACATAGAGGCCTCCTTATGTTAGCCTCTCATTGCACACACAAGCTGTTACACCCTCCTCACTCCACACACAAGGTTTCTAACTCTGGTAGATTTCTCTGTACCCCATTTCCTACCTTTGAACAGGCCTGGAGGTTTCAATAAAGGGCAAGCAAAATGAGGCCAGCAGCGTTTGGCGTCATTCACACGTTACTCCCCTCCATGGTGTAAAACTGGCACAAATGACAACGCTTTGCCAGAGCAGTTCACGTTTGTATCAGCTCTGCCAGAGCCAGGTCAAAGCTGCGGTTTGCAGCCCGTGAACATGAGGGCTTTGTGCGCACCCAACCATCACGTTCCTGCTTCTGTTGCTGTGCCCATGGGAAGCCATCCAGCCCAAAGGCGCTCATGTGGGGCCTTCACCTGAGTCCAATACCCAGCAGCTCCCTAGACCCTCTCTACTGACTAATGCTTTTGATTGTTTGCCTTGGGTCAGGGCATCCACCACAAATGCTGAGACATTACAGGTGTCCCCTCTAGTCTTGTGGACTCAGATCCCTGTAAAGCTGGTCTGGGAATACACTCCTGAATACTGAAGGTAGCATGGGACACTGCCAGTTGTGAACAGGACCCCTCGGAGTGCCTGATGGTGGTGGTCTCCGGGCTGCTCTGGCCTCTGCTGCCAGGAGCTTGAGCTTTGCTTGGTTTTGCTGCCAGCAGGATGACTAAAGCAAGACCAGGCAGTCCTTACACTTCTGCTTCTAAGGCTGCTACTTATTTGCCTTCAGGTGACACTTTTTTTTTGTGCTGGCTGGACCAAAGACAGCCTGGGGCCTCTTATCAGCAGCTGAAGAGTGCGCCAATGGACTGGTGTGCTGCTGGGTGGACAATGAGGAAAGGCCCTTCCTGGAGCTATTCTAGGGCTCTGGAGAGCCTGTCCTGCACAGAGTTCTCTGCTAGTATGACCATGTGTGCCAGGTTGCAGGAGCAGAGCCTGGGCAGTGTGGGCAGCCTGTGCAGCCCAGGTGCTGCAGGGTTCAGCAAATGCAGTGTTGCATGAGGGCACTGGGTCCAGTTGAGGGCACTGGGTCCAGTGAAGTCCGGTTCTGCACTCAAGCTGGGGCTGTGACCAGTGATGTCCCGCTATCCCTCCTTGCAGTGTTTTCAAGCAGAGTGCACAGCCTTCTCCAGGGACCCCAGAGGAGCATGCAGGAGCGCCCAGACACATCTCTTCTTCCCCTGGCCAAGGTGAGCCAGGAGACCTGCCTGCCATTGCAGGCCCTGCTGGGAAGTCTCCCTTAGAGGAGACCAGGGTCAGTCCCACCTCTGGGAGCCCATGTTGGCTCAATACTGGATAGACACTTCTGTAGGTTCCCCATTTCAGAGAATAGAGGCAAGAGGGACAGGACAGGAACTGAGACAGGAACTAGAGGTCACTCGAGTAGCTCCCAATCTATGTGCTAGGTGTGCCAAGAAGGGAGCTGGTGACATGGTGCTGGGTATTCCTGGTGACCTACCAGGAAGGAAGAGGTGTCTTCCTACATTCACCCTGGTCAGGCTGGTATCTTGGCTTTCGCTCTGGCTAGAGGAGATAGCTCCTGCACCAGAGGTGGTATGTGTGTTGTACCTGATGTCTTGTTGGTAACCTCTTTGAAAACTTCCTTGGAGGACCAGCTATTGCCCTCATCCTCCTCTCTGACATGTCCTGGAGAAGCTCTTGTAGCCATGGACTAGTGACTTCCCAGCCAAAAAGAGCTCCCAGCTAAAACAGACGTTTAGCTGTCCTTTGTCAGCCTTGCTTGGTCCTGTGTCTTTCATGTGGTTGACTACACTCCTCAGCAACCTCTGTCTCTAGGAGCTCTTGTCCCCGGGTCTTTCTCCCTTCTTGGCTTCCGTGTTTGTTTTCTGAAAGGTGAGATAAGTGTCTGTCTTCTCCCTTGTGTAAGTCTTCACAGGCAAACAAAACAATAGATTTGTGTGTCAGGTGCTTGGCTTTTCTCTATAGTCATTTGGCACTAAAAATTATCTGCAGAGAAAACCATTGGGCTCCATACCTGGGTCTTAATTTCCTCCCTCACCAAACCATTATTACTAATTACCACTCCTAGGTGTTTAAACTACTTAAATGATGCTGTTAAATGCCCTGTGTTGATTTAATAGCCAAGTATCTGGGTTTCCCCACATGCAGAGCTCTCGGAGTATCTCCCACAGAAGCAAACCCAAGGCAGCCCCGGCTGTAACCCGTGCTGGAGAGGCAGCAGGAGAGCAGAACGTGACAGCAGCGGACCCACTAGCCAGGCGTTACTCAGCAGCAGCCCCACTGCCTGCCATGCTCCATGTGCCGCTCCTGAGCAGGAAACCATCTTCAGCCACTTGCTCCGCAGCCAGGGAAGATCTGGTACTGCTGCCACTGCTGGTCCTCTTCCCCTGGGCTAAGCGTGTCCTCGCAATCTCTCAAGCTTGGATACTCTGATGGATCCTCTGGAAGGGCCCTTCAGCTCCACTAGCGGCTGGGAAACCTTCCCAGTCTTAGGGCAAGTTCCCCTTTCTAGGGGGTTGCATTTCCTCTCTGTTTGAGTGGGGCAGAGGCTTTCCTGGCAAAAGCCTTGGCCACTTTCCATCTGTCCCCAGTGTTCAAGAGCATATCCTTAGATTTGAAGGATGCCCTCCAGCACCTAAAAGCTGGGAAGGGGGATTCCTCTGGAACAAGCAGTGCCAAATGCAGTGTTGGAGTGACAGACAAGAAGAGGGATCCAGGTCTGAAAAGGGGCTGGGGAGCAGTGGGTTCTGGCTGAGGATGTCAGAGCAGGCTTTGCACGCTGCAGCTCTGCTGCTGCTATGCTGCAAAAGGTCTGCTAGCTGTCCTCACCCTGCACTGTGGCTTGAGACTGAGGGGCTTTTCCAACCCAAATATTTTAACTAATCTCTCTGTCACAAGGCTGGAAGTCTCCCAGCTTCCTAAGCCCTCAGTCTTCAGCGGAGCCTGCAGGCATAGCGCTGCAGAGGAGAAGAAAACCCTGATGCACTGCCCACCCTTTTATTCTTGGTATAGCCAGGGCACAGCATACCACACTGCTAGAAATGGGGGAGATGAGTAGGAGCACTGAGACCCACAACCCAGCAGAAGTACATGGTAACATTTTAAGGTCTCTTGCCCACCAAAGCGTTAATACATCCTGGAAGACAGGGGAAATGAGGACTCACACCCACACACAAGCCCTTTGCTTTCAACGCCGCCCCTTTAAGACATCACTTAATATGACAGATTAATTAGTTAATGTTTGTAAAGTGCTTTGAACATGAAAAGTGCTGTATAAGTGCTGAGTATTAGTATTAATTATTCTTACACGGAGGCTGTCCCTGTCTGGAGCGCTGAGCAGAATTTGCCACATCTAATTTCAGGATTGTGTCTTTTCCCTGCCTCTCTCCTTCTATTGCCTGAACCTAAAAAAAGAGAGAGGAAGAAAGGAAGAAGCAGAGAGGAGAAATAAGACTATCAGAGCCTTGCAGGGAAGCAGCCTCTCAGGGAGGCAGGGGGACTGAGCCGTGAGCCCCCACAGCTCCTGGCGAGGCCTCCCGTGGGCAGTGGGGCTGGAGCCGTGACTCGCCGTGGAGATCTCAGCAGCCCTGAGGGGCCTCTGCTGCCCGCTGCCCCACTTTCAGGGGAGCCGACACTGGGGGAGCTCCCCGAGCCCCTGCCGCAGCTCTCGCTGCCTGCGCGTCTCCCCGCGCCGCTGCCCGGCCTGCTTTGCTGCTGCCCTCCCCTCCTCGTGCCCTCGTTCTCCATGCAGGCTCCTCGTGGAAAGGGTCCCCAGAGGAGGAGGAGAAGTGGAGCGGCGGGTGCCCGCAATTATCTCTGTGATGAAGCGTCCCGCCGGCTGGCTCCGGGAGCCTCCTCGTGTGCAGATCAAAGGGCCACCGCGGGCTTTGATAGCAGCCACCCCAGAGGGGCAGCCCCTGCTGCGAGCTGCGCCAGCCAGGAGACAGGGAGCAGCAGGACGGGCTGCGGGGAGAGCAAAGGGAGAGGTGATGCCCGGCCAGCACTGCCGAATCAGAGACCTCCGCGCCAGCTCCCTGCCACAGCCTGCAGCCTGGCTCCAGGGCAGCCATGAGGCCTGTGTGGCTGCAGAGGTCTTGGCAGGTCTTCTTATGTAGACCTCACAAGAGCCGTTTGTGGGCCTAGAAAAAAGGGGCGATGGGAGATGCTTCGTGTTGGGCACCGCAGGCTGCCTTCAGCTCTGCTCCCTCTGCAGCAGGGCCACAGCTAGCTGCAGTGGGTGGAGTGGGCCAGCAGGATGGATGTGGCCCCTGGCTTCTCACTGGGCCGCGCGTGGTGCTTGCCAAGGAACCAAGCCCTGGAAGGACTCGGAGGGGGAAGGAACAAGATTTGTGTGTACTGAGAGGCAGCCAAGCCAAGAACACAAGCGTAAAAAATGGGAGGGAGGAGGGGCAGCCCGGGTCTGAGTCCGCACAGAGCGCTGAGGGAATGCCAGGGGACGCTCAGCTCCCCAAGGTGTTCGCATCCCACGCTGGAGGCCTGAGGGCTCACAGCCCCCAACCCAGCCAGGGTCAGCCCCTCAGTGCGTTGTGGGGCAGGAGAAGAGTGCTTTCATGCCTCAAAGTGACTAAACGTGTTTCAGCCTTGCAGCCTTGCTTGGGTGTTTGAGGTCATTTGTGTTTATCCATGGTCCCACATCAGGCTGATCCTTTGACTTTAGTGGCCATTGCATTTCTCTGGTGAGCAAGTAGAGGCTTGGAGTGGCTGTGAGGTACTACTGGGGGGACTGAGAGGGCCCAAAGGAGAAGGCTGAAGGAGCGAAAGCGGCTCAGGCTGGAGAGCAGCAGAGAAGGCTCAGGGAAGACCCCTGCAGTCAGCCCCAGGAGTCACCTGGAGAACGGGGTCGGCAGGCTTTGGTCTTGACCTGAAGAGGTGCAGCAGGGAGAACTGCAGTCCTGTTAATACAGCGGTCACACTGCAATTCATCCATGCCTGCTGGGAGTCACCCTGCCTTTTTACCCCCATCTTCCCGCAGAATGGTTTTACCTGCAGCCCTCTACCCCATGATGAGCTCTGTACGAGCAGGTGGAGGAGCCAGGTGTCTGACCAGAATTCTGGTCTAGTCAGAAAGATAAAGCTGAGGAGGGGAACGGAAAACAGGAGACTGGGAGAGGGAAAGGGTATCTCATTACTTTGATGGCATCCCTGCTGCCAGTGACGAGGTGGGACACAAGTATGATGGTATGACAGTAGCCTC
Source organism: Crypturellus tataupa (assembly GCA_034781795.1). Classification (NCBI taxonomy): domain Eukaryota; kingdom Metazoa; phylum Chordata; class Aves; order Tinamiformes; family Tinamidae; genus Crypturellus; species Crypturellus tataupa. Next base: position 158,314 of record JAWLRI010000760.1, on the reverse strand, counting down.
ACACTCACCAAGGCAGTACGACAGTAGCCTCACACTCACCAAGGGTGCGTTCCAAGACAGGGTGTTGGGTGTCCCTCCTAGGCACAGTGATGTCAAAATTCTTGGAGAAGTGGGGTTGTGGGTTCATGGGACTCTAGACAAGTCACCCCCTCACATACCTATTCCTTCTCTGTGCAACAGGGAGCTGCTACTTACAGGTAGGTTAATGCATCTGAGTTTGGAAATTAGCCTCAGGTAGAAATGCCAGGAGCCTTGCACTACCCTTGCCATACACTCCCATCCCTGTTTGTCCTTTGCTTATACCCGAGGCATAGGGTATAAGCCCCAAATGAGGCCAACTCCAGAGGTGCTGCTTTGCCCCAGCATCCACCAGAGCCACCCCTCGTACTGTCTGCAGGCACCCCTGCAGTCTGGGCCAGTGCCAAGACTTACCCCTGGCCTCCTGCTACGTGCCACCCCTGTGGAGGACTACGGGGGCAGGCACCTTCTCCCTCCTCATGCTCTCAATGTTTCAAAACCCTCTTGGTCTTTCCTGTACTCTCTGACCCAGGAGCATGTAGCTTTGCCCCGTCTGCAGAGCTCTCTCCTCTCTGCTGTGTTGCCATAGCCTTGCTCTCCTGGCCCCACCATAGACAGGCTGGGCAGTGGTGGGCCCGAAGGCTCATCTAGGAGCGTTCAGGGCATGTCTGTGCCCATCCTGGAGAGCATGTGAGAGGATGCCGCTGTCCTGTACATCCCATCTCTGCCAGGCTGGAGATGCCTCGAGGGCAGCCTTTTCCCGCAAGGTTTAGCATCCACACTCCAGCAGAGCCGCAGGCTTGATGCTCGGCCCAAGACTCAGTTATGCTGATTCTGCCTGTCCCTCTCGCCTCTGGCTTAGTGCGTTGGCTGTGCAGGGCTTTGCAGATCCTTCATGTTGGTCCCTGTCCTCTGCAGCCGTCTTTCACAGGGCTGAGTGCCTCCCATTCCCCCCTGAGTTTTGGAGCCAGGGTTTTGAGTGCTAGGACAGATCAGATCCCACAGTACTCATGTGAATGGTGTGCGTGTGTGTATGTAACTTTCCTACTCTGTAGTCCACTTGTAGAGCAGAGATGGCCTGGATATTTGCACCAGGCAGCCACTGAATAAAAACACAAGATGGGTCTCTCTCTGCCTTGAAATCCTGGGAGTGGCTAAAAATTCATGAAACCATAAAACAAAGCTAGGGATAGTTTATATTGTCTTTCTTTTTGAGCCTTTAGACCTGTACTAACTCAACACTGTAACTTGCCTTCACAGAAGTTACTATGTTCTTTTCAGCTTTAAATGAAAATTGGAAATCCCTTGCAATCACAGGACTGCAGGACTTGGCATTTAAGAAAAACAAGGAACATCAGAGGAGGGACAACACTGTGAGTTAATTAGCCACTGAACCAGATGTTTTGGAAGAAGGAAGGAAAAGCTCACATTGCATCTGGCTGCTTTTCAAGGACAGATGAATACATGACTCCAGTTTAACTGCATTTAGTTCAAAAGCAATGCGGCAAACCCATCTCCTTAAGACTCTTGCCTTATCCTTCCTTCTTGTATTGCAAAGATTGGCTTGAGAAGAGCAGCTGTAGCAAGAACATCATCTGAATCTCAAAATAGTACAAAACTGTCTGCAGTATATTCACTTTGTTGTTGGTTTTCCAGGTGCTCCTCCAGCACATCAGGACATTCTTCTCTTTAACATCCCCCAATAAATCCACATGAACAAGGACCAAGTTATAAAAAAAAAATCTTTATTTCATGTACCAGGATTTTTTTGTAATTTTCTGTTTTTAAAATTTTTTCTTTTTAACAGTCTGAAAAAAAACACAAAATAAAGAAAATGGAGGTTGGTTTCTTGTACTGGTTTGAGCTGGACATGAGCAATATCCTCGGAAAAAAGCTTCCCTGCCAGCCCTTGTCCTTCTCGCCTCTTGAGCGCTCTCTGGCGCTCTCTCCCTCCCTCCCTGACATACCCGCTATCACACTTGGGGGCTTGCTTGGCTTTGCACTTCGCCCTGTGAATGCTCACGAGCTCCGCGAGACGTTGAATTCTCGAGAGCAGCTTTGGATTTAAACCAAAATAACATGCTCTGTCTATGCTGGAGTTTGGGAAAACAATTTTTAATGCGTTCCTAGGGATTAGGGGATTGTCTTTTGAATTTTTGATACATATATATATATATATTTTCTTTTAAATATATATTTTTAAGGGTTGGGTGCTAGGGTAGGGGAGCGGTTCGCAGGAAGGCAGGGGAATGAGATATCAGCAGGGAGTCTGGACATCCAGGGCACGCCGAGCCAGGCCTCTTGGACGCACCGTCTCGTTTTCCCCTGTGCTGCTGGGCCAGCACTCACCTCTGTGCCCACCTAGAGGCCGGGGGAGCTCCCCAGCTCTTTGGGTCTTCCACATCTTCTCCCCAGCCCTGCCTTGGAGCGGAACCTGCTCGCCTGTGCCTGGGGGATAAAGCAAGTCAGAGCAGCCACATTTGGGGGCGGGGAGGGTCAGGATGCTTTTAAGGAGCAGAGCAGAAACTCCAGTGGGAGCCGAACTGTGGGACTTCAAGGCTCGTAAAACTGGAGCAGCAGGAACTGGAATGGAAAAAGCCAAGAAAAGTGGGTCTAAGCAGCGCAGCGGCTCGGTGGCCCCGCGCTGCAGGCCCTCAGCCTCGCACCTGCCCGGGTGCGTGGCTGGCAACGGGGCTGCTGCCGCGGGCTGCCCGGGGGCCTGTCCTTGCCCTGTGCCAGCTGGCGGCTGGCCGGGTGTCGCAGACACACGCTGATAGCCTTCCCCTGCCCTTCACTCCCCGCTGCCCTCTCCGTGTCCCCGTAGCAGCGTTAACACAGAGCTGGAATTAACAGCGGTTTCTGGGACCCCCTGGCGCTCTGAGCCCCCTGTGCTGCCCTGGGCGAGGTGGCGGTGCTGGGTGCCGGGCTGGCTCCCCGCGCTGCCGGGGGGAAGGGGCTCGCGGTGGGACGTCGGGGCAGCTGTGCAGCCGGGAGCCCGGGGGATGGGGCCTGACTTGCCCCTTGCCGCGGCAAGTCAGGCCCTAAGGGGATTAGACCCACAGCAGGAGAGACTCAGGCGGGGATGAGGAGGCAACGGAGCGGGTGTGGAGGAGCCCGGCGGCTTCGTGCCTCTCCCGGGCACGGCCCCGGGCCGAGGGAGCGCGAAGGGCCAGCGACGGAGGCAGAGCTGGGGGCTCGCTGCAGCTATTCGGGACCGGGGCCGGGAAGGTAAATACACGCAAAGGCAAAGCAGCGGGTGGCCGGCTCCCGTGCGGGTCTGCGTCAGCGCAGGCTGCGTGTACCTGCTGGGGGGACAGGATGGGTTTCAGGGGGTGGCCAGGTGAGCCCTTGCCGTGCCCCCCCCTGTGTAGCTGCAGCCCGGCCGGCGAGACCTGACCGAGCCAGGCAAATCTGAGGCAGCCCAAGGAGCAGCCCCGAAGAGCCGGGGCCGGCCACGATGTGGCTGCCCCAGGGAGCATCCAGAGCATTCACAGGAGAGTGCGCGCTGGCGCGTGCACGCGTACGTGTGTGTGAGCGTGTGTGCATGCGTGCGTGTGAGCGGCAGTCGCCTCCCGGCAGACTGCCCTTGCTTCGGGTCTCCCAGCCCCTCTGCAGCAGCATCTTCCTCTCCTCAGGAAGAGACGTTTGCCTAGTGCCAAGCTCCTGGGCGCAAGGGGAGCGTTTCCCCTGCTCCCAAGCAGATGATCTCTGGCCTCCGAGGGCTTTTTTGTTTGTTTGTTTTTTCTGCTGGATGGATTCAAGTCCTGATTTCTCTGTACAAGCCCCCCTTCTCCTTTTGCAGATTTGTACGCACCTCCCTCCCTCCCTATTTCCCACTTATTTTCACAGTTTAAAGCTGGAGAAAACAAAAATGAAAAGAAAAAAAAAATACTATCTTTTTTTTTTCTTGCAAGTAAATCCACTTATTATATTTACACTTATTTATAGTTTTTTTTTATTAAAAAATGCCACTTTTTAAATAAACTTTTTTTGTCTTTTTTAATTTGTTTGTTTGCTCTTTGCACTGTCACTGTTAACCCCAGGATCCCCAGGACCTGGGAAGTCTGCCTGGGTCACCAGGAACCTCCTGGGAACACTGTGGACCAGTGACTCAGCATCAGCTCCTGAGCGCCCTAGGGACAGGAGTCACTGCTAACCCCCAAGGACTCACTAGGGACAAGCGAATCCCCACGTTTCCCGGGGTGTGGGGTAACTGAGCAGGTCATGATTAACCCCGGCACCGAGATCCTCTTTAACCCTCGGGCTGCCCAAGGACACAGAAGTCACTGCTAATCAAACCCCCATCCCCTGTCCCCCAAGGAGCCTGTGAGTCTATGCTGGATTTAAAGTAAGTGGGAAACAAAACATAAAAGTAAAGAATAAACCCCCCAAAATCCAAAGAGCTGCCTCCTTCTCCTCCCACTCGATTTATTATTTGTTATTTCTTCGTTCTCTTTTATTTTTTTAATCTGTTTTTATTAAATGTTAAAATAATGGTACATGGGAAATCATGCATTTTCTTTTAAATTTATTTTCTATTTTTTAAATCTCTCTCTGTTTTAAAGTTTTTCTTTTTTTTCTTTTTTCTTTTTCCTTTTTTTTAAGTTTTTTTCATTGTTTCTTTGTGTTTTCTGTTTGTTTGTTTGTTTTTGTTTGCTTGCTTGCTTGTTTGCTTGTTTGTTTGTTGGTTGTTTTATTTTATTTTATTTTATTTTTATTTTTTGCGTTTGGAAGGTTCCCCCCCACCAGGGGCGCTTTCACCTCCTCCTTCCCGCCTCCGCTGCCCCCTGCCCTCCGCCACCCTTCCCACCCCTGCCCACCCTCCCTCCTCCTGCCTGCTCCTTCCCCATTTTCAGCTCCTGGTGAAGGCTTCATACCGGGGTGGTCCGACGGTTGGCTGTGTTCGTGTGGATAGAGTCCTTGTTCTCTTTCTGGATACAGTTGTGAACCTGGAGGAAACTGTTATCCCTGTCGGAGTTGTAGGTAGCGGTGGGAGTGGTGGTAGCCTTCAGCGGGTCCCTGGTCAGCGTGTACATCGAGATCTCTGTTGATGGGAGGGTGTTGAACCCTTTGATCCCGACGGGAGAGGCATCCCTGGAGTGTGAAGGCTCAGTAGAACGGGAGCTAGAGCGGCTGCGTCTCTGATAGCGGTACCGGTAGCTGGGGATGCGGGTGATGGCAGAGGACTGGAGGTAGTCCGTGGCACGAGCGTTGGCACGCAGCTGTTTGTGCCGGTCTATGAACATGTGGACGGCCAGCACTCCCACCATCTCGGCTATAATGAAAGACAGGGCCCCGAAATAGAAGGACCAGCCGTAGGAGTAACTGTTCTTCTTGGAGTCACTCTTCGAGGGGTCTCCAGCGTTGGCTGATATGTATACGATGATGCCAATTATATTACTCAGACCTGCGAGCCGGGTGGCAAGGGAGAGAGAGGAAACCCTCAGGAGGTGAAAGCACCGCGGCAGCTCTGGGGTTAAGCCCCTGCTCCCTCTGCTTGTGGGAATGGCCCCATGAGGGGAGTTACCAGAGGTTACCCCTCTGGAAGGGTTGACTTTCCTATAGCTCTCCTTGGGCACCTCAGGCACCCCCCTGCCAAGCTTCCTCAGCAGGGCTGCTTTGCCCTCGATTAAGGCTCATCAAGGCTGGAAAAGAGCATCCGTGCAAACCTGCCACTATAGGGCAGCTGAGCTGGGCAGCCCGCCCCCTCTCCTGCCTCTGTAAGCCAGGCTGGCCCCTTTACCTGCAGACACGAAGAAGATGCCGGCACTAAGGATGATGTTGTGTCGGGTTTTGTAGAACTCGCTGGCTGCAATGCAGAGTCCACCCATGAAAAGCAGAATCACGCTCAGGATCGGAAAAATACTAGAGGCTCTAACAGCCCCTGTGAAGGAGAGAGGGAGCGGGTAGAAATAGCAGCACACATGTGAGGGAGAGGAAAGGGGGACATGGCAACAGCACCAGCATGAGGGAGCGCAGCAGGGGAGGGGAGGGAGAGGGCCAGGGAACAATAGTGGATTTTGTGGGTGGGGAAGAAGGAGAAGCGTGGAGGGGGAGAGAGAATTCAAGGAGGAATAAAGAGATGGAGGGAGGTGGAGAGAGAGAGAGATAAACAAAGAGTGTCAGAAAAAGAGCAATCACAAGCAGCTCTCCCACACGTTAAGATAGGCGCTGAAGCTATTCTGAAGCCAGTGGCCTGGAGCAGGGCTTACAAAGGGAGCTAAGGGGCTGGTGGGAGATGTGGATAGGCTTGTGGATAACCTCCCTTCGTTGCTTGTCTCTCTCACAAACTCTCTTTTTCTCATACTTTTATGGGACTATAGGCTAGATGAAGAGCCCAAGCACAATCTGGTCTCTCCTCCTGCAGTGCAATGCTGCTTGAGCCCGTTCTTCAAAGAGCAGCAACCCAGATGATTCCTGCTGAGCTGCTCAATCTTGAATCATCCCGAAAGGGTACTAGCCTCTCAAGGAGAGATTTTTAGGGCTGGGAAACAGCTCCTTACGCAGTACACTGCTCCATGACTGCAGCAAGGACTGAGAAGTAGAGCTCCTAGCCCTGAGCTCCAAAAACACAGAGCTTATCCTAGTGATTGAAAGACTGGTCTCCTTCCAGAGGACAGCAATTGTTTTGTGTGTGCCAGCTCACACACCCACACCAGTCGATGCTGGAAGAGCTCAGCCGGCAGAGGGCAATGGCATATATTCACACATATGCTCATAAACGCATGTAAAGCATACACAAAAGCTTCTGGGGGAACTCTTGCATATTCATGCAGTGAAAGGCAGTGACTGTGTATATGTGTAGACACACATACACATGCACAGAGCAGATACTAATGGTCTGCATGAATCTGTATTGCCAATATTTGTATATTTTGCTAGGAAGGCCTTCCCTCCTTCCTTCCCAAGAGAAAATAAGCCATTAAAGTGTGAAATGAAGCTGTGCTTGATAAAGAAAGGTATCAGATGGGCTGCTACAATTCTGGTTGTGGAGCAAAGGTTTGGAGAGGGATGAAAGCAAATCTCTCCTTTCCTACAAGAATGAGCCCAATTGAAGCAAATGCAGGGCTTTTCCCCAAGCAAGCAGAGATGGTGCTTCATAGGCTCTGCTGGCACTGAGATGCTACCAGGCACAAGCTTTAGGAGGGATTCTATCCCTCTGCATGGCTAATGTAAAAAGCAGGATGAAACCTCTCTTGCTTGCTTTTCAGTTCTGCCTGGCTGTGTTTCAGGGAATGGGACAGTGATAATAACCATCTTAGTAGCTTCTGGAACGCAAAGGAGGATTTGACAAGAAGCTAAATGACAGTAAATAAGTATCAAGCAGACGTCCTCTCTTCAAAGGGTTTGCAGAAAGATGCTCGGTCCCTCTGCAAGTACATCACTTTACCACTAACCACAACCACTAACCACATTATTTTGGCCTGGCCTCCATTCTGAAATTCACATCAGTTGGGAGGACACAAATTTGCAAACTGACATGGGAAGCTAAGGGGATTATGTGAAGGATAAGGACAGCTCCATAGCTGTATTCTGCCTCTTAAAAGGAACATGCTAGCATATTGCTGAGAGAGAGAGAGGCATTGCAGAATCTTATCTAGTCTTCCAAGATCCAGAGTCTTTGATCTAAAGAAAAGGAGATTCACTGTGGTGTTTGGATGGATGCTCCTTTATATCATCTGCCTACCTTCTAAGTCCAGTGTACTACCAAAGTAATACAGTGTTGGTCTGCTTCCTCTTTGACACTAGACTTTTTTTTAAGAAACTTAAGACCTTATATATGAAAAGATATTGACAGAAATTAACTTTGAGCCCTTCTGTCCATGCCACGGATATTGCTGCATCCTGTCATCTTGGTCCCCTGATGCAGGGAATCACCTAAGCTGACACAAAGTCTGACAGCTTCCTTACCACTCTGGCCAGTACCATCAGGCATCATCCTCATAGAGTTCCCAGGAACTGCACTTTGACAAAAATCTTGGGAAGAAGCTGTCTTGTAGGGTCCCTCTTCAGTCAGGCCTAAGCTAGCAGGAGTCCTCCTTTCCTTCTGAGAAACCCAAGAGGTCCTTTTTCCTCGACAATTTTCCATTAAACCTAGTTCTTCCTTAAAAAGGGGTTCTATCCTAGGGGAAACCAGTGGGTCTTAACACTGAGCCATATTCTATCGTCTGATCGTGTTCCTTCTGAGGGAACAGATTCATAGTTCTTGACATATTTTTCCCCTACATTTTTTCTCCATTTTTCTGAAGTTCAATTAATGCTAGTGGCTTCCTCAACCCCAAACAATTGTGCAATAGCTGATTTGCCCTCAGGGGCAATCTGTGCCAAAATAGATCAAACACGAGTTTTTAGCTCTGTCATTCAAGGGCCATATAGGGATTATAAGACCAGTTCTGTAGAAAGGAATTTAAAAGAAACAGTCTCCCTGGGGTTATTTAAAATAACAGTGGGTGAAGAACTATTTGAGAAACCAAGAGGAAGTTGTGTAAAGTCTGCCTCTGCACATATAAATGAGCTTTACAGAGCCTGAATTATCTCTCTCATCTTTGCTGCAGGGCTGGGTCCCCACATCCAGCTTTAAGCACATCTAGATGACAAGGAGCAATTCTGAAAGTCTCTGGGCCCTGGAGACCTCTGATGCTTAACCTTGGGAGGTAAAAAAGCTCTTATCTCAACTCCTAAAGGGCAAAGAGCTCTTTTCATGATGTCAAAAGATGTGTTTGTAGAGGAAGGAAAGGATAGCAATGTGGGAACCTATGAGGAGAAGTGATTCCTGTTTAGATCTGCTAAAGGAACAGCAAGGTCCTGGTTCTGTGGAAGGTAGAGATAGTCGTTTGTGATCCATTAGGGCAACATGTAATACGGAACTGCCGTGGTAATAGACTGCCTCCCTCATGCCTGTTCACACAGAGTGTTTCTATCCACAGATTCCAAGCTAAAATTCTGATCTCAGATTAGGTTTCCTTATGTAGACACAGTAAGCTTGAGGTACAGCATGTTTTCCAGGGACCCCGGGTGAGTGACTCAGACTGCCTTTTCTTCTACATCCCATTCCCACTATTCCAAGATTTAAAGCTCAGATCTACAACCATTTCTACATAAGTATTGTTTAGGGAAAGGTGACAGGATGCAGAAATAAGTGCCTCTCAGACAACCTATTCCATCAGCTTATTCCTTAAATTTGACATAACTATAGAGTATCAGCTAAGGATCAGCATAAATTTCTTCTGTTCTGGGCACATGTCCCCACACACATACTGCTCTAGCTTCCTCAGTGTTGGACTTATTTTGTCAAAGGCAGACAACAGGTCTGTTAAGCATCGCCGCTATGGTGGGCTGGCACGCTCTAGGAACAGGCTCACACCTTGGGCCTACTGCCTGGGAGTGGAGGTGTGGGCGGATGGTGATCTGGGCCCAGAGGATACCCACATTTGATATAGTGTGGAGTGTCCTGCACCCAGGCCTCTGTCTGCAAAGCCTGTGCCAGAGTAGGAGGAAGACTCTGCAGACCAGTCCATGTCTCACTGTGTCTTGCCCTTTAGAAAGGGGATTTTAGACGGTACCTTTTTCAGGTTCAGAGTCACACTCAGGAGCTTTCCATCAGATTTGGGATAAAAGACTCTGAATTTATATAACAGTTCATTGCCATTCATTAAAAATCCCATTTGTTGTCCTTATGAGTTTGAAACTGTCTCATGGACATGGTCTCAGAGAGGTGAAAATGGATAAAGAGGTTCTGAGACAGATATTCAGAAACTCTGGAAGATCTCCTCCCAGCTCTCCCAGGGGTTGCCTTCTCTGGTTTGCTAAGCCTCAAGGGGCCCATGATCTTAATTGTGTCATCTTCAGAAAGCAGAAGACACCCAAACACTAACACCTATGAGCAATCACAAGCAAAAGAACCTGCAGACTTACGGAGGAAATATTCTGCTGTATCGGCTTCATAATCTGCATCCTCAGGGAAGTGATCGATTTGCTTACACAGACCTTTAAAATTCCCTATGGAACAAGAGAAAAAAGAACAAATGAGAACACCAAAAAATAACCTGAGGAAACAATTGCCCTCTGCTTCATTTTTTATGCCCTCCCTTCATTTTTCCCAGGCAGCACACACACTCACATATGAATGCCCATTAATTGTCCCGCTACTCTCCTCACATGCACAGGGCATCTCCCTCTCTTTTGCACAGGAACATGAGAATCATCATCTGGATTCATCCTGACATCCACCTAGACAAGCATCCCTTGTTCAGCAGTCGATAGCACCAAAGGCCTCTGCTGGCAGATATGACTTCTGAGTCAGACAGGAGATTGGTGCCCACCTCTGGGGGAGGCTGGGATGAGAACAGTGGTTAGAGACTGGGTTAAGCTACAAAGCATGAGGTTTAATACCGCTTCTGCTGGAGTAACTTTAAATATTTGTATATTTATAGAAACACCCATTCTCCAATTGAATTTCACCTTGTGTGGCCTCAGTGAGTTCCAGCAGTGCTGTATATGGTGGGTTGATTATGTTTCTGTGGGAAAATATTTGTTTTTCTCAGCTGTGATTTTGCTACCTATTCATTTCTCTGGTGAGATATATTCCATTGTTATGGTTTTATGAGAAAAATACAAAAGCTTCTAATCTTCTTTCTCTGTACAACTGCTTGTTTTATACACCTTTATCAGGCCTCCTCTTGTGTCCTCTCAGATACTAAGTCTACATAAAGCTTGGCAGAAGTGTGTGGATGCAGCTCTGCAGCAAAACGCCCCTTTGCAGTGTGGGAGCAGCATCATCCATCGTGGGTGAGAGAAGCTCCTCTGGTACATCTGTTTCATCAGGCTGGTTTACATATCTTCTGCCTGCGTCTCTGCTTTAGTCCTGAGGTAGTATCTTTCACATATTCTATGACCAACAAAGCTATTCCAGCAGGAAGCCAGAGAATCTTTCCAGACTCATCATCTTGGTTTTCTATCAGGCTCTTATTTCTGTCATTCATTTCTCTCTCTCTCCTTGAATTCAGGAATACCACTCCGGAAGGGTAATCAGTGGGTCTCATCCAGACATCATGGTTACTGGTTGACTAATATCTTGAGATATCACAATGTTTATGCTGGCACAGGGGTGGTCATGTGGAAGGCAACTTCCATATATCTCCTGGGAAATCTCCAACCTCTTTCTCCCACTGTTGCTTACGTTTCTCTCTTGACCTTTGTATTGGCAGTCTGCTAACTCAGAATCAATTGGCACAGTTTGACTGGAATGGAGGGTTGCAAGGTCTTCATGAGGTGTGTGGCTGGTCATGGCTATCCTGTGGGTCCTCTAATTGTTGTTCAATCACCAAAGTGGCATTTGAGCAAGAGGCTATGGAAGAGAATCTCTCTTTCTGCAAAACTGTGCCTTTTCCACGACAGGCCTGTCCCTGTCAGTCCCAGGCTGATGGAGCCTTTGGCAGAGGAGTTTGCAGCCCGAGTCTGGAGAGGGAGAAGTGGCAGTCTGACTTCCAGGCTGCCACCCTGGGCCTGGACCCTGGTGCCGGACCAGCCTGAGAAGCAGAGCATATGGATCACAGGGCCACCATAGTTTCAACTGTTGACACCAGGAAGAGTTGGTCATGAGGAACCCAGAGCTCTTTCCCAGGCTGAGACTTGCAGACACTATATTAGGTCCCTGAGTAATGTTTTAGAAGACTTATTCTGATGAATTCCGATCATCTTCCAGGTATTTTGGGACATCCAGGAGAAGAACTCAGTATAAAGGATTCCTCCATTTTTTTTCTTGCGACCAAAACATGCTGAAAGTAAAATTTGGGATGCTTTTGGATGCAGCACTGAGCAGATGACTGTGAAGCAAGGATTGCTGATTTCCTCTAGACCTGCACCCATGGTCTCGTCTGCTTGCATCTCATATTTCTGAGATAATTATCATCTTTAACTAGTAAATCAAAAGGCTTCTATGAAGAAACTAGACACACAGCACACAGGAGTTTGTGTGTATATAAGAGCTAAGTATTAGGAAAAGGAGGTAGGAACAAAGTCTCTGTACCTCTGAAATGCTGTTCCCCCACTGAACCTGTGGGATATGAAAGGAAGTTATTAAACACCTTTCCCAATTCAAGAAGTGCCTGCTTCTCAGTCATGGTTATTCTGGAAGGAAGGCTTCATAGCTGAGTAAATTTCCTTGCCACACTCCCACCCTGCTGCTTGTCAACTTAAATAGCTGTGAGGAAGGCTGATATAACGTGTAGGAGGTCCTTTCTCTTCCTTACTCTTGACTGCCTGGGGTTATCTTCCCATGACAGACATGCATCTCATCACCCTGTTCTTTTGGCTATGGGTCACTGCTGTACTGGCATTCTCTCTATTGCTTTCTCAGGCTTTGGAAGAGCAACTTTCAGCCCACTGCAAATGGAAAACTATTTTTCCTGTGCAGACACAGAGCAGCCTTTACAGCCTTTACCTTGGTGTTAAACAGCCTGCCCATCACAGCCTGGTAGCTCACTGCAGGCACACAAACACTGCTGCCTTCTCAGGCATCTCAGTACAGCTATCAGGAAAGCCTCAAGCCTCAAATTTCAGCTCTCTGGTCATGAGATTCAAGCCATCCCACTGAGCACTGAGTGCTGAGTTCCTTGCAGTATATGCTGGGGGAACAGGCAGAGCAAGGCACGCAGAGCACAACCAGAGACGTCTGGATGAAATCAGGCAGGAAGAGAAGAAACACTGCATTTGGCCATGCAGGGAAGGAAAACCCCTTGCTCTGTGCCATGTTTTACCTGCTTTCTCTCTTTCCCTCTGCCCCATTCCTTGCTGTATTTTAATCTGATTAATCTCTATGAAAAAAATTAAGATACTTGGGAAAAATGCTGTTTTGTGCAGTGTGTTTTTTATGTGGGCTTGTGCGAGATGGCTAGTTTGGGATTCGGATTTAGACGAGGTGATGGGACAGTGCCAGGAGCCCAGGAAGTGTGTTTTCTTTGAAAATCTGCCTCTGGTGCTCAGTTTCCGAAGGCCTCCGTGATCTGACTAAGATGGGTCCTTTTCCATTGGGGTAACTAGTCCTGGCACAACTGAAGTGCTACAACCTTGAGGAGGTGCCCTTCACTGCAAACTGACACTGCACCACGCTGATTCAACCCTGCTGGTGTTCATGAAGGGAGGTGGTCAGAGTTGGTCCACCTTGGTCGCTGCTTTGTCTGTGCTCCATATAGGATGCTATGACTCTGGACACTGACTCTTAAATTGTGCTACCACTCTCTCCTCCAATGCCTCCTGGCTCATCTGGGTGATGTAGAAAGGATGAAGCATTTAGGTCATTAACCTGCTAACTGGGAACAGAAGAGAAAAAGGTTCAATTTCTGCTCTGCCACGGGCATGCTATTAAAATCACTTCTTATCTCCGTGCCTTAGAGTCCCACTCCGCAAAATGGGGTTAACAGCACTACTCTGCCTTATGATGTACAGGAATGTTATAAAGAGGATGTTGTATCAGTGCACTAATTTCAGAGACTATACAAATGCACAGAATAGGTGAGTGATGGATGGCAATGGTTCAGAAAACAACTCAGTGTGGGGAAAGCCTAGATGTCACTTCTTGCTCCAAGGTCACTCGGCAACCCTCTCATGGACATCTGTGGCCTGCTGAGATGGTTCAAAAGCCTCCCTGGCACCTGTGCTGGTGAAAGTGCCTCGGCCACACATGGGGAGGGGGATGGAACAGCTCAGCAGCATTTACAAGGACAAATAAAACAGCCTTTTCTGATTCCACACGTGCAGTTTGCAGAGCCAGCGAGGGAAAAGATATGTGCCACACAATACAGCTACTACTCCTGAAAACCTGAGGAAGAGCAAATTCTTATTTGGAAGGACATGTAGGGCTTTGAGACCTGGCTAAAGGGATAAGAGCAAAGTGTCTTCTGTACTCATGTTCCTTTGTCCTTCCCATTCTTGACTTGAGCCATTTTATGCAGCAAACCTCCAAACAGACAGGTGTTGAGCTCTCAAGCTGCCCATGTGAGCCTCTCCAGGAATCTTTATCACTTCCACCTTCTCTCCCTTCCTCCAGTTCCCAGTGCAGTTCAGACTGTCCGCTCACCCTATTTCTCATGTTCATCTACCAGATCTTCCTCTTATTTCTCAGTCTCATTTATCACAGTGACTTCATTCTCCTTGACAAGTCTGTTCAGGGATCCTTTGCATGGACTGCTTGTAGACATGCAGGCTGCAAAGCAAGAGTCTGGCTTGACACAGGAGAGAGAAGCTGGAGAGGGCCATAAAAATACTGCTAGCTCCAGCCCTGCATTGTCCCTCTCCCTCCTTGTCCCTCACTTAGCCTTTAACGCTATGACACAGTCACAGAACAACCTCCAACACCCCTGGGTATTTTTGTGAGTCCCTGGATGAGATCTCCATTGTTTGCTTGTTGCCTGTCAAAGCTTTAGAAAATACCATCCTGAGCATCTAGGACTGGCACAAGAGGCAGCCCACAATGCCTGGACCAGGACAGACGTTGTTCATCTGGGACATTAGGAGCAGAGACAGAACAGTAGACTGTAACCTACCAGACGGCCAAGGGGGTTTGAATGTCTAAAATACATGAAAATCAATGCTAACTGGGTGTTCAGCCCTTAAAGAGTCCTCCTCCGATGTGGCCAGGTCATCATTTGGGTACATGCTGTCTATCCAGGACAGCTGGAAGCAGTCAGCTCTGCTGCAGTGCGAGTCAGACTGAGTTACCCCCGATGGGAATCTGGCTCGGTATTGTTGGTGATATGTTTTATTTTTGTATTGCTTTGTGCAGCCCCATCTTTTTTAGAAGTCTTGCTTGCCTGCAGAGTGCAATCCATCAGATAATAGTAAGTTCCAAAGAATAAAAAGCTACTCCTTTCCTGCAGAGTAGGAACACTTTTAAATGGTCAGGACTGTACATCTGAAAACAGGGAGCCAGAGGTAGAGGAAAAGATGTCCAAAACGAAAGAAGCAGACAAAGAGGGCAGAGAACAGAAAGACCTGTTTTCCCAGAATGATTTGTGGTATTTCCATTTATGGAAAAAAGCAATCCACTGAGAGCTCTCCTTTAGTCTCACTCTCTGATTTAGCAGAGGTTTTGGCATGATCGTTTCTAGAGAAATAAATGAAAGTGGATGGATATAGCTGTTGTCTCTAAAAGCTCGGAAAGAAAGTCGGATATTGGCCAAGGATTCAGTATCTTTTCTGCCACACATTTCTTGCATGATTTTAGGCAAGTCACTTAAGCCCCGTCTTTTTCCGGGGCAATGGCTCTTTTTCCTGCAAATGGCTCTAGTGTATTATCCTTGCCTCAGGAAATACAGAATCATCCAAGAGTGCAGGTTGTCAGGGACCTCTGAGTCTTGACCTCTTGTTCAATCCCCCTGCTCAAGCAGGATCAGATATACCATGTTGCCCATGACCATGCTGAGTTGGGTTTTGATTATCTCTAAGAGTGGAGACTCCAAAACTTAACTGGGCAGCTTCTTCCAGTAGGCACACAATATTATAGTAAAAAAAGTTTTCTCTTATGTTCAGACATTTCTTGTGCTTAAATTTTTGCCTATTGTTAATCATCCTGTCATTGAGCATCACTGAAGGGATTCTGTTTCCATCTTTGTACCTAAAGATATTTATATTATCCTAGAATATTTATATTAACCCCAGAATATTTATTTTAGCCTCAGGATATTATATAAAAAATATAATAGTGTTCAGCTGTATTTTGGGTCAGACAAGTTTCTCCATCTTCGGTTTCAAATGAAAAGTGCTCTTTGATGTGACATCCCAAATAAGTACAAAGCTGTTAATGTTCTCCCCAACTCACCCTTGTGATTCCTGCTTTAGTAGTAATTCTGATTGGAGGTAAAACTATTACTTGCTCTTTACCCAAGAAAAAAATGGTAAGGAATGAAGTGTGAATGGTGGATAAATTGTGGTCTGACATGGACATGAACATTTCTTTCTGCTCCAGGTCCCTATTTCAGAGCAAAGTCCATTTGGTACCAGGTAATGAAGTAAGGCTCAGAAACTCAGGATTTTAGTATCTGGGCTTAGGAAAAAACATCGGAACTCTCCTGAACTGTTAGTATTTCATAATTATGCATGGTTTTCCATGTGTGGAAGCTTGCCAACACTCTCAAAAAGTGGTATGAGTGATACGAAGTGTCTCTGGTTTTGAGTGTTCAACTTGAGATGACTTTGAGAGGAAGCAATGAAGTTTTATGAGCTGCCAAGCAAAACATAGGGCCTTTCACAGACATTATGAATCTGCTCCACTTTTCCAAGAACAAACATCCGGGGGAATTTGGTTCTGATAAAGCATACAGCAACAGGGTGCAGAGATAGTTCTCACAGGCTTTTATTCACCCATGTTGACATGCTCTAAAAAAAGGCTGGCTTTCCAAAAGTGCTCATTATACCTCTAGGAGAATCTCTTCATAGACCTCACGTTAAGAAAATTAGCACATGTATTTTTCGCATGCCTCGGTACAGATTTAAAGGCTGAGGTTACAGGGTGTAGGGTTACACCAGTAAACATGGCTCCATGCTACAGGGGACAGCTGTTTTGGTGCATCAGCACATGCCATTCCAGCAGCTCTGACCCAGCACAGTGGTTGGGGTGGCTGTGCTAGTGGCAGTACTTTCTGACTCACATGGGTAATTTTAAGACCAAGTGTCCACAGCTCTTCTCCTCAGGGTCAGATGAGCTTTTTTACCAAAAGGTGAAGCTCACTGAGGTGGCAAAAAGGGATTTTCAAGGGTTAAACTGCAGCAATAGCACAGATCCCATGAGAACAAGGGAATATCATAAATCTCATCGCCTTCCAGTCCACATGTGATGCCCCTTCTTTGATGCAGCCTTCTTCGACATATGCAGCAGTGCATATGTTAAAAACAAAACCCTAGCAACATAACCAGTATGTTGCATATATAATTCTCTCCCTGGGGAGAGGATAAAAGAACAAACTACATGTGACTGATATTAAGCCCCCTCACTTAATGTGCCACTAGAAATCATTCAAATATTGTGGTGAAGAATACAGGCAAAAGAGTTGATGCAAAATGGTAATCAATCTTATAGTTATTAAAGAATATTCCCCCTCCCTACAAAGCAGAACCATTATACTAGCTGTCCCTACCTTATTATTAATAATCATGTTTACTACAGCTGTTGCAAAGAATCAGATAATAAAGGTGTCTTACTGCAGTAAAAACGGTACAAACATTGCCTTGTAGACCATCCCTGCCACAGTGAGCATCAGGGAAGAGATATATCACAACGTATTGGCAATGACAAAAGCTACAGCAGTAAAATGTATTAGAGTATCAATTTTGTGAAGGTGAATCCAGTCAAAGGTGTTTAAATAAATGGAAAAAGAAATACTGGCATACCATATAGATGGGTAGGGAAGAAAAGGTTGGGAGTAGCAAATATGAGGCAGTACTATGGAGGAGACAATGAGATAGAGGTGAGGAGGCAGTGTGGCCACTGAGCAGCAGGTAAAGAAGTCCCGTCCAAACCAATACCAGGTTCCAATTTTGGCTTTTTCAGGCTTTATGGATTGATTTCTCTCTGCAGTCCTCCCTGACAGTCACCCAGTGAAGGAGAGGACGTTAATGATAAAGGATGCAGTCCGGGTATCGGCTTTATTTTGTCCAGTCCAGCTTTGGAAGCGCTGGAGTGAAGAATAGCCCCAACCTCGCGCCGCTGCACCCGGCGGTCGCCCTGCAGCGCTCAGCCTGCCTGGCTCTGCAGCTGCGGCTGTTAATGGGAATCGTGCTGCAATACAGCTGGACCCTTCACATGCTGTCAGCCTTGAGCTGCTTTGCATTTTTCCTTGGAAAAGGCGGTCTCCCTTCCTTCTTATCCTGCTCTGTAATGATGCTGTGTACTGATAAGTAGCTAATACACTCTGCCTCGGAACTGGCTATAGTTATTCTATGTACGTGGGTGGAGTTGCAACGGTAGCAAAACCTATTATTAAGAATATATGAAGATTTCCATTTATAAACACCCTCTTTCACAGGGCTGTAACTTTCAAAAATATCCTCACTGTTGCTTGAAATTTCCTGTGCTTTGTCACAGACACAGAATGAGATTGGCTGGGAAAATTGAGCAAAAGCTCTTAAATGTATTTTGGTGCAAAGGCAAATCCAGCACATTTGAGCTTTACAAGCTGAAACATTGCGGGTGGCTGGTTTTCAGGGACTGCTAGACATCTGTCCAAGTTACAAATTAAAAACCCCAACACAGCAATAATAAAAATCATTCAAAAATCTTTTTTTTCTGCATATATCCAGGATAACATTTTGCCTTGATGAATAATTGCCTTTATTTTCCAGACCTTACCAGAATCAAATCTGAGCTGAATTCTTTTTGAGAACGTAGTACTAAAACACTGTAAAATGTACTAAACTACAAAATGTAGTAGACTCATCTGAATATCCATAACTTTGCTGCTCTTAATATTTTGTTGCTCGCATTTTCAATCTGTACTGTGATTTTAGAGTTGAAAATAATTATACATACACATATATAACAAATACATGTCATGATTTTATATACATATACACATATATAAGCTATAAATGAAATAATTTATTTTTCCCTACTGATATTTTTACTGTGTGATGCAATAGAAGTGTAAAGCATTGATGGTATCTCTGATTCCTCAGCAGAGAAGTTAGCAACTATTTCTGGTCTTATTGGATTGTCAGATGTATGTAGAAAAAAACATGAACTGCAAGCCTAGTTGCAGACCTTTCAAGGTACATCAGTTGAGCTGGTGAAAGCTATTGCTTTCGCCTTGCAAGCAGAGGCAGAACTGACCTTTAAATGAACTGGAACCAAAAAAGTCATTGAGAAGTGGGTTCATAGATAGCTGTACTCAGATGACGTAGCATGATGTTGGGTTTTAAACTCCAGGAGCACAACATAAGAGCTGGAGCTGCTCGGTTGAAGGATGGAATAATGAAGGCAGAAGTTATCAGGGCATGGAGAGAAGCCTTGGCAAAATAGAAAGGGCAAGTGAAAGAAATCAAGACACTACAGAGGGAAAAAAATCCTGGCAAATTGTAGCAAGAACATTTGTGTGTGTGTGGAAAACGAGACAAATGTGACACTACAACTGCGAGCCTAGTGACAGGAAGGGTGATGCAATTATCTGCGGTGAGAGAAAATGATGTGTATAAGGTGTGGGAGGAGAGGAGCTGCTTCATAGCTACCACAGGCAATCCCAATCTGTGACTGTGCATCCAGATGTCAGAGGGAGATACTAATGTAAGCCTGGAGGGAAAGGGGTGGATGGGCTGAGGAGAGTAGTCAAGATTTTTTTTTCCTTTTTCTCCAGTCATGGCAACAACATTGTAACTAGGACAGGTTTTGCATATAGGGTTATAACATCAAACTCGCAGAAATTAGAGCATGTAAACAACATCCTAGTTGGATGAGGACATAGGGATTTTGCAGTCTCAAATTTGAACTCAGAGAAAATCTTTGTCCCAAGGAATTTAAAATTCAGCTCATCCTGTTGGCCTGAGTTTTCTCCTCACATATAGCTCTGTTGCTGATCATGCGTGTGTACCAGAGGACAGAAGCAGACCCATCCTGTACGGTAGGTAATGTTTTGGGTGGGTGGCACAACTATAACTCTAGGGGAGATTGGAAGTTATTGTGAACAAGTGTGGACTTGCCAGGCAAGAAAATAAGGAAAAAGACCCCCTTGAACACCCTGAAATGTGACTCACACAGCCTGGTACTCAGCCAGTGGCTCTGCAGTGCCCCATTCACACATGGGCCCCAGTAAGAGCTTGGGCTTGATGATTCCCAAGTGCCAATTCTTGAAACTCACAATTGTAATGCTGTGTTCACAAAGCTTTTGGACTGCTATATCCTTAGGATTTTTACCATTACAAAGAAGGAGAAAAAATGGTTAAAAACCTTCACCTCAAAACCCAAGCTGAATTTGTCTCTGATATATACTGCTGGATCTATAGGGAGAAGATGTCCTCAGATAAACTAGTGTAAATCTAGCATGAGTCTGAGCTGCTTCTTTGTAATGACAGGACAGAATAAAGACAGGAGTCAGGCTCACAGCTGGTAATTAGCTCATAAAGTACGTGGTGTGCTTTAGGGTCCTTCAGGATGCGAAGTGCTGAATAAAAGTTATTATTAGTTGTTAATAATAAAAATACCCAAGAACCCCAGGGAAATAATGCTAAGAATGGAGCAAGTCAATGACAGAGGCATCTTTCAATCCATCCTTCTTCTTCTTAGCCACTTGATTCTCCTCCCCTTCGCCCCAGGTTCAGACAGATGGAGAGAAGAGAGAGACCACGACCATGGGTGTTTAGCAATTTAGTGGCACAGTCAATAAGACTCATGTGTTCTGCAACACAGCATTGCCTACCTGCAGTAGAAATTGCCAAATCATTAACAAAATTATCAGCCAGCACTGGAAATATTTGGAAAGAGCAAGGCATTGGAATTCCCATTTTCCTTTCTTTAGGAAAACTGAGTGCCTGCCCTGGTGGCCTCTGGGCCCTTTCACCTCACTGTCCCTTGGAGTTAAGGATGAAATAGGTAGCCACCACCTGATTTCTTTAACAATTTTTGGGTGAGGATTGAGGGACCAGCTGCAGTCACAAAAACTGGGGTGAGTGGCCTCACCATCAATGCAAAACTGATGTTGATACTCCAGCATAGAACATCTGAGTGTGAAATTTATTTTAGGCCAGGAAATAGAACAAGAGAAGGGCTGAGTTTTCTATAGCAGTTTTTATACCCCAGGGACTCCAAAGCCCTTCATGCAACACTGAGAAAGCTCCCCCAGTGCGGTGACTCTGCAGACAAGCATGGCAGCCATTACGTGCTCATTGATCTTTCACACACATGCCCTCGGAGAGCAGAGGCGGCTTTACCCAGACAGGGAATACTGGTTATCCCTTATTCCATCCGAAAGTGTACTGGGATTTTTGCTGTCCCTTCAGGCAGCACATCAGAGATGGCCAGGAGGAAACTTGGTTTAGGATTTCCTTGGCAGAAAGCCCTGCTGACTGCAACACTGAGGACAAATGCAGCTCTTAGGGTTGAGCTGTGGAGCACGGAGCCCTGCGCTCACGCAGCTTTTCTGCTCTGTGCCCTCTAGGCCTTCACCACCTACAAGCAAAAAGTGAAGCATGCAAATCAAAGGTCAGGACTTTCTCTAATTCTAGAATTCTCCATAGTAGCCACCGTGTCTTGTCCTGTGGCACTGGTGGTGCAGGAGAACACAAGGCCACAGCAGCTCCTGAGCCAGACAAGGAGGGCTTCCCCATACTCTGTTGTGGATGACAGTATGGGATGAGGGGAACCATGAGTGTGCTGAACCCCTTCAGGATATTCCCTCTGGTGAATTCACCTCGAAGCTGGGCTTCTCCCATGAAACCAGTCAAGATCTCCCAAATGCTCCTACACGAATGCAGGATAACAAACTGCAGGGGCAAGTGAGCTAGAAGAGCGGAGGACCCAGCTGATGTACAGCTAAACTATTCTCACAAACATTCAGAGAGAAAGCCACTGGTGTCCCCATCTCTCTCACATGTGGGGGATTCTCTGTCTGGGCAGTGTCCCCATGGTGAGGCCAGTCTCTGTTGAAGCCCCCTTCCTAATCAAACAGAACACTGGATCCAAGCATGGTTTAATATAGCGTTCTTGTATTTCCCACCTATGTCATGATTCCGGAACAGAAGGATCACAGGGGTTGCATTCATAGGTCCCCAACCATTTTAGGCTCTAATTTCCCTAAAGTTATTCCACTGTCATCACTGGCAGGCCAAATATCTGGTGTAGTGATTGTGCTGGGTCTCCAAAAGCCCTAGGAAAGCTGCACCCTCTTTGATAAAAGAGCAAGGATACGGTTTTTACTCTGGTACACACACACAAAAAAACCCTATCATACTTATTTTTGGCATGGGTCATTAGAGTTCAAAAAGTATTGGTAAACAATGTTTATATCTCATGGGGCCAAACAAGGTAGTTGGCCTGTGTGAATTAAATCAAACTGTGTTAACACAGTTAGAATGCAGCTCTCAATATTTCCCAAAGATCTGCTGCTGTTCCAACTTGCTGCTTTACTCATAATCCACATCAAACATTGGATTTTAAAGTAGATATCGCATGGATTTAATTTTAGGTTCTTTTTATGCAGCTGAGTAAAACTAAATGCCAAGCCTTGTGAGTAGTGTTAGCATTTAGAGGCTGCTATTATAACATTAATAATTTTATTATTGTTATTTCTGCTAAGTTGCAGGTACACCCGGTGCTTTATAAGGAAACAAAATTACTCGGCCCTCTCCTGAAGTGCTTGCAACAAAAGTTAGACTTAAGCACAGCACTGGGCTTATTTAACAAGCAAACAGTACCGGCAGGGTGTTTGGAGGAGGGAGGTTTATAGAAGTGCAAGATCATAAGACATTTACAGTTGTATGCGTGTGTATATCCTGTTAACTTACACTAGATTTTAAAGAGAAAAACATAGAGGGGAAGAGTATCTTAGAGATGATGCCTGCAACAAAGGTGAGCAGAGGTCCATGAGGGAAAGCTGATTTGGAAAGGAGAATTTGAAGGGGAGACTAAGAAGGAGAAGTATGAAATTATCTGTTGAACAGCTAGCAAAGGCATATGGAGGAGCAGGTACTACTGTTCAGTGATAAAAATCCTTTTGAAGCTTGATTGTAAAACCTGCTACTGCATCAATATGTTTTCATCTATTGAGCACACTAATTTATTACGGAAGAGTCTGGAGGTTTGAGCTACATACTAGGGCTAATCTCTGAAGCATTTTCTGCCACTTGACGCATAACGTTACTCTTGCGTCATGGGGAGGAGGCTACTCATACTCATAATAGGATGAAATTTACTCACCATACTAGACTAGGGAATACTATTTCTAACAAGATTTGGCCCAGTTATCCTCAGTTAGAAACCTATATGGCTTTTACCAGGCTTTGAATCATGTCTAAACAGTTTTCTCAGACATCTTGTTTAGCTGAGATGTGCCCATTAGAACTTCTTATGCAAAAAATATGTGCAGACATATCTCATACATAGACATGATAGGTCTCAAATCTGAAGTTTCCCTACTTTGAAGTAAACCGAAACTTCAGTTCAGATGCTGGACTGTTAAAGACTGTCAAAATCTAAATACTTCTATGTTTGCCCAATTTTCCTTGAAAAAGGTATCAGCTATCACTGGATATCACTGTTCTGAAATTCCATCCCTTTTTTTCAATTTCTAATTTACTGCTTCAGTTAAAGCAGTCTGTGAAGCAACAGAGCCCTAAAACGCTGTGCTATACCTTAGATCTTGACCTCATTATCTTATCATCACACTGGAGCTGCCAGCCAGGAAATGTGCCAAGATCAAAGAAGAGCAGTATTTCAGTCTCACTTAGTGTTTGTCTTTCTATGAGTAAATCCCTTTTTTTTTGCCACACTACTGCCACTTCCTAAAGCCTTTATCTCAAACAGCTGGTCAGTTTTTCAATGAAAAACTGACTCAGAGAGTTCAGCCTGATCTCCTAAATCCCAAATGAATAAGACAAATACCTGAAGTAGTGGTTAGTAACAATTTCAGTGTATCTAACTCATGCTTATGATCTAAAAATATCTTTAAATAAGTCTTCATCCCATCATGATGTAGAACAGGAAGGTCTATAATTTCAGAGTTTTGTGAGACAGAAAAAAAACCCTCCCTGCATTGTTCTATCCCTCTCTCTCATCATGTGTCTCCCTATAGTTGGCATGTACCTTTCCCACTGATGTACCTGGCATACATTCACAGCTTCTCTTTAAAAACTTCTTGGGCAGTGTGGCTGCTGAAGTCCCAGGTGGCAAGAAGCTCCTGAGATACTAGTTCTACTGAACTCTACCTAC
The DNA here is from genome assembly GCA_034781795.1 of Crypturellus tataupa. Taxonomy (NCBI): domain Eukaryota; kingdom Metazoa; phylum Chordata; class Aves; order Tinamiformes; family Tinamidae; genus Crypturellus; species Crypturellus tataupa. Next base: position 134,388 of record JAWLRI010000760.1, on the reverse strand, counting down.
TGCTGCTGCTTCTCAGTCTACCAGTCCATTTTCTTCAGAATTAACCTCCCAGATACATCTTGCACCAAGATCTTGCCTGGCCTCTGGAATAGCAGAACCTCAAGGGGCAGTGGCCATTTGATTAATGCTGGCCAAGCCAGCGTTAGAGTAATTCCAAATCCAAACGTGAGATTCAGTCTGCCTCATTCCTCTATGCACCAGCCTCTGGTCTAAACTGTGTTTCCCGGAGCTACTTGCAGATAACACTGAAATGCAGCTTGGCCAACACAGAAGAGAAGCCATGCCTGTTTCCTTTCACTTCCCCTGTGACCTAGACTGAGTAAAAGCCTCCTGTGTGCTGGCCTCTTTTCCTGTGGGAGGCCTCCTCTTTTACTGTAGTCTGCTTCACAGTGCACTGTGGAGTAGAAGCAGTTAAAATATCTGAGCAAGAATGAATGACTTTGCCTAACCACCAGGATTCTGTAACAACCCCAGCGCTTGGAGATTCCCCTGCAGGGGGGAGAAGAGAGAGCATTTCTTGACTAGCTAGAAGCCCTGTGTACAGAAAACCTGCAGAGACTGGCAGAGAAAGCGAGTGAGCCGGGACTGGATATGTTCCAAGCGTCAAAACAAAACTGAGCCTCTCAGTGGAGGATGCTAAATTTTGACAACGGGAAAGAAACAGATAGACAAAGGGTGAGTGGGAGGGGAAAGCCTTTCCCTGCTAATGCTGTCTCTTCATAGCATTAAGCATTATTATGCATTTCCACATGGCATCGTGGGTATATGGCATTTTACTGGCAGCTAAAAGGCAGAATCTTGCCTGCAGGTTTTCACAATATAAAGAACATTTTGGGGCACTAGCAAATGAAGGTGCTCATTCTTTAGAAAAGGGTCTTAGTAGCTTGCAGAATCAGGCAGCAAACGCAAGGCCTAGATCCTGCTTCTGTTAATGTCTGTGGGAAAAGAATGGGAACAAGACTAGCGTGAGAGGTGCAGGCCAGGATAAGGAAAGGAAGTGCCGGAGAAAGGTCACAAGCTGAACATCTTGCATATTCACATCTAGCTTGCTCCTGGCTTTATCTCAGTATCTCTGAATCATTCCTCATTCTAAAGCTGTAATATAGTAAACAAAGTTAACAGTCAGACAAGGCTGAGCTTGCCAAGAACACAGGAGAGGTGGAAGTCATTAACTCAAGAAGACTAACTGCAGTGAATGAATCCAGAGGGTGGGCATGAGAGAGATGAATAAGGTTGTGCAGTGAACAGGAAAGGCAGGGCAGCAGGAGAGAAGCAAAGTCTTCGCTTCAGTGAGATAGAGATGGGGCTGGGGAGGGGAAGATGTGCTGAGTTAGCACAGTATAGGATGGGGGAGGAAGGAAGGAACAGGCTCTGACAGAGCCACGTGAGGGCTTGGAGATTAAATGAAGAACTGAACTTTGATGTAGAAGGAGCCTGGAAGTCAGCACAGGTATTCAAAAAGAGAGACTGACACAAGTGGAACAGCAGGTAAGGAAAAGATAATGCAGCTGTTGCATGTTGGGTGTATTAGTTTGAGTATTAGGCCTACTCTGTAGTCCTGCTGGGCCTGCCCATTTCTGAAAATTGAGAGGTTTTGCACTTTTCTGTCTGATCTAAATAGGTTAGTAATGCATTGTCTCTGTATTGCTCTTGCCTAATAAAACAGCCACACATCAAAAATGTTAGTCTAAAAGAGAAGACAGTCAAAGGGAAAAGCAAAACACTACACTGAGGGGCTAAGCATCTCCTACACTGGCCCATGAGTGGGAGGGTACAGATCCTTCCCATGGATCAGGAAGTGGTCAGGACCTCCCCACTTCTCCTCACTACTGATGTTCCCAGCAGCAGAACAATTCCTGCTCTCTGTGGGTTTCTGAAGAGATCAATACTGTTGTCTGCATTGTTTATTGCTGTTTCACTCAGTCATGTCCTATGAAGGGAGATTCCTGTATTACAGAACTGCCAGCATGAACAAAAAACCTTTCTTTTAATGCGGCTCCCTTCCCAGGAGAAGCCCCATCTCCTTGCTTCTGTACAGATTAACATCTGTGACAGAAGGAACAGAAATTACACAACAGTCCCTGAATGTAAGTTCCTTTCTCCCAAATAATATGGAAAAGAAAAGCTAAGGGAATGTCATCATGGAAGGGGGAAGCAGAGGACTCTTCATCTCTACATGGCACCCAGGAAGATGTGCCTAATGTGGGTACTAGATTTTATTTCTGAGCTTATTTAGCTCATTGTGAGAGTAAGAACAGCATTTGAGTTATGCTGTGAAATGAGCTGGATTCAGATTCAGAAACTCTAAATAGGTCTTTTGTCCCTTTTTATTTTTTTAAACAGCTCAACCTTCCTTTCACTTTTGATGCAGTTTTCTGTATGTGAATATCTCCCATTTTCTTAGGAGTCCAGATCTTTCAGACTTCTTGCAATCTTTGGTTATATACTTAAAGTATGACTGCTCTTTCCTCATGATGGCCCTTCCTCTTTCTTCTCTTCCCTTCCCAAACACTGGCAAGTTTCTGTCAGCTTCTTTATCCCTGTGCCTCTGTCTTAAATTGCCCAGTTTTTCTATCCATACCTAGCACTGCCTTTTCGATTTTCACTACCTCTCTGTTGTTTGTTCATCTCAGACTTGCACTAAATCTTCAACTTCCATCAAACATTCTTCCCATATGCTTTTTAGTGCTCATCTGCAGTTTGACTGGCGTCCTTCTTTCCTCCCTCTTGCATTACAGCAATATTTGCATTACTATCTTATTTTTCTATTTTCATCTAACACTGACTTCATTAAAAAAAAAAAAACATAATTTGTGATCTGCTTCATTTAGTTCAGTCTCAATTTACAATCATTTGGGTGAGACCTTTGGGAACAATGTACAAATCCTTCCTCCAAGTCCAGCAGAAGACTTAGGATAGTTTAATATGGATAGATCTGTTTCTATTCCTCCCTCATTTCTAAAGCTGCTGCTAGGCCTTTCTCTCTATTTATCTGGCACTTGCATTCTTCTCAGTTTCCATATTGTTCTCACCTCCCAGTCCATTTCCAGACAAGTACAAGATACTTTATTTTCCACTTTCAATCACTGTTTGCCCTGATTTATCTTGCTCAGACCTAAAACCTCCCTTTCCTGATTCTTTCTCATGCCTCTCCTCCTACTCTGTTTGTGGCCCTGGAAACATCTGACATAATTCAGTTGCTCAGGAAAACAACTACTTCTCTTGACCCCATCATTTAGGTCTGTCTCCTTACTCCTGTTTTCTACTTTACTCCTGTTTCCAGTAATTCCCTAGTTTGTGGTACTCTGCTCAGCTCTTTGAAAATAAGCCATTATCTTCTGTGTCCTTAGGCTCCTCCATTGACACTGGCATTCTACTTAACAAGCACCCAGAGCCTCCTTATTCTTCATGGAGCACTTAAGAAAGTCGCTCCCTCTTATCCCTCCTACATGACTATCCCTGTCCATTTTCACTGTACGTTCATGTGGACCATATCACAGAGTTGTAATGATCTTCCTTCTTCTAATGATGCCTGGCCTTGTTTCCTTTTACCTTGTGGCAGCTCTCTGAAATGGTGGCTGGATCTGTCCGTCTGGGGGTATTCATAGTAATGAAGGTACTCCGGTTTCCTAGCAACTGCTCAACTTCCAGGCAGTTCTTAGGACAGGGATGCCTCATCTGAGCTGGGATCCCTTCTCCGGGGATGAATGATCCTTTAAATATTTCTCTAATAGAAATGATAATCGTACTTAGCGTTCATACTGCTTTACATCTGTAGAGCTCGAAGCGTTTTACAAAATCTGTAAGCATCATTTCTCCATTGTAGAGATGGAAAAGCTGAGTCACGGAGATATTAGGGCCAATATTTTCATGTGTTCATTCATTTGATGCATCTTCATTTCTGGGAACCCAGTCTGAAATAACTTAAGCTAATTGATTTTCTGTAGGACTTGAAAGGGAGCAATAGGTCTTCAGCAACTTCGTGCAATATAGAATACAACAGACACAAAATATCTCAGATGAGGCACTCAGAAATGAACATCTCTGAAAATGTGTTTGCATACCACCTGATCAAGACCCACAGAGTTCACCATTACTTCTGGTATCACAGCGAAAGTCCTCTTAGCCTCCATTCAGTAGGATACTGCTGCTTCAGGATCTTCCTTCTGCCTTAGGTAGTGGTTAGAGATAGTTCAAATCATTAGAGATTTCAGAATAAATCTCCAGTTTGCCCTTGACATATCCAGACCTCCTCAGATCTTTTCTCTGAGGAAGAGAGAAAATAACCCTGCCCTAGAAAAACTAATGGTCCAGTAGCTGGACTCACCTCTGAAATGGTGGAAAAATTGGTTCAACATTCTTGTTCTCACCCAGTAAAGACTTCATCTGGGATTTTCTATATTCCATGTGAGTTAATGAATTATTTTGTTCTTCTGATTGCCTCTTTTCTTTCTCTTGTTTTGACTAGCGATCCCATCGTCTATCTAAGCAATCTTTCCCCCTGAGTCTAGAAAGTAAGCTCCTGCAAAGAGTGTCAGTTTCAACAAACTGACAGTCACAGATGAAGAATGTGTTTCAGCAGAAAATTCTTTTGAGGTATACCAGCCACTTTTATCTCAATAATACTCAAATGCACAAACCTTTTATAATTTCACTGCCCATTCCCTGCTTACGGACAGTCTCTCTTGCCTAAGAAAGCTTCTGGACTTGTATCAGCTTTTCTCAGTTAACTTCTTCATAGACAGAATAGTTCCTCTTAATCAAAAATGTCTCAAAATCCATATTTCTTTTTTATTACCCATTGAGATTTCTTCTGCAAATGTTGGGCATACTCTAGGCATTGTCCTGGATTCTTAATTCTTCTTCTCTAGCAGTATATGTCACATCTTCAGATCTATCAGTAATCACATCTACAGTATGATTTGGCTTTTACAACTTTCTTGCCTTATGGTTTTCCATTTTTTTTCTTTACAACCAAACATGATCAGTATTATATTTTGCCTCCTTGTCTCAAACCCATGGTTTCCCATAATTTTCAAAACAAATTTTAAAGCTCATTTCCTTTTTTTCCATGACTGATTTGCAGTTACTTATATTTCTCTGACTGACTTCATCAATGCCCCACAGCTTCAACATACAGAACTGCTTCTTTGGCCTGGACTAGCACTTCCATCTCTTTTTGTTGTTGTTGTTCTTTTGTTTTTTTTTTTTTTTTGTTTTGTCTCTTTTCCCTCTGTGTTCATTTAAATTGATCTCAGATCTGATTTCAGTTGTTCTAAGAAACATTATTTTGGTATTTTTCCACAGTGAACCCAGTCCAACCTGGATTCTTCTAATACAGAGTAAAAATCTTATGAAAAGGAGGATTTTAAGCAATATAATGTCACCATTCTGTGCATGATCAACAAAAAGCAAAATCATGCTTTCCTTCAAATATTATCTAGTAGAAGACTAGGAGATACTTACTCCCCACAGATTATCAATATCAGATTTAACCCTCACACCCAACTATTTTCAAATTGTCCTTGGAGAAAAATCACTATCACCCTGAGTTTGTTTGTTGACTGACATTTTTTTGACAACACAAGGGCAGTTCAACCTCTGATTTGTTTGCTAATCCTTTCCTGCCAGTATTACTTCAAGTATCTGAGATGTGAAATTCAGTTCTGTTATGGATGGAAAAATATACCAAATTAGTTTTAGCTGGAACAAGTCAGAAAATACTCATCCTTACCTGGAAAATTCTGACATTCGTTGGGAAACTCCAAATATAAAAACTACTTTAACCTGTGCCATTAACTGAAATCATATTTTTTTCATTGCCTCCCTCCCCATTTCCCTACAAAAGGAATAACATTCTAGAAAGTGCCCAGAAAAAAATAGACACTTCTGCAACTATTGTCATTTTGTGTATTTTTTTTTCAGAAAACCATTTCCAGTGACTATTTGGTTATGACTTTAACTCATTAATAGTAGTATCTCACCAGAGTAAATGCTTTTTGATTATATATTTAGTATTTACTTTCTACAAATATATTCACTTAAATATTGCTATTTGCATGAAAATCCCTGCCAGTAAATGTGTTTCTGGAAAATTCACAGAAGGCAAACACAAATGGAGTGGAAGAAACACATTTGAAGCAAATTTGTTTAAAAGTAAATTGAATGATCACATACAAATATTTTATGTAATATTTACTAAAGCCTATCTTCTCACATATTCTTTAAACACTGCATAATTTTTGCAAAGTAAGATGCCACATCCTAACAACAGGCCCATCAGAACATAACCCATCACTTAAAATGATAGGAGTTAATAATGGGAGATATAGCATGTCAAGTTTTCATTAAAAGAGTAGTCTTAGAAGCTACTCCAAAATTCAAGTCACATATGCTTTTCATTCCAAATGTATGCATACACTCTGTCCTAGCTTGACTGCAGCTGCAGAATCCCTCCTTGATGAAGTAAGACATTTAACAAAGAAAATGTGCCTAAAGAATCAATACTTAAGGATAATGAAGGGGAAAGGGTATGAATTGCTGCCTTCTCTTGCTGGAAATATATCACCTTTCTCCATTACTGATCTACCCAGCTACGTTTCTTTTCTCAGCTACTCTAGGAAAGCTACTGTTGTAGTACAGGGTAGTCTTACAGGTGCTATTCTGAGTACCACATCACTATCCTCTTTATTGGATGGCTGGGGACGAATGTAGGGGAATCCAACGGCAGTTAAGATAGTTTAAGCTTTGTGAGTTATTTGTTGGCAGGACAGAGAAAATGACACATTATAGCACCTCAATCTGCCTCCAATTCACTTAGCTCAAGCTGTGAATGCAGCCAAATATAAAAGATTTGCTGGTATTTTTATTAGATATAAACTTCTACCTTCTCCATCTGAGCCAGTGAAACTGCTCTTATAGCTTGCTGGATCTAAGGCCCTCGCTCCTGAGTAGGGAAGTCCTGAAATTAAATCCCAGATGTTACATGTAGTGAAATGGTTATAGTGTAGACTAAGAGCAGCAGATAAATAAAGGTGGTATGGAAACTTATATTGCAAACATCAGATGAACTATTTAAAAGAGAGATGTCAGAGATGACACTGTTACTACATCTAGCTCTGGATCAATTATGCTACTGTATGCCATTACATGCCTAATGTATAGATTATAAGCTAGCTATAAAACCAATAAGCAGCCCTTGGAATCACACACATTTCAAAATCAACAAAACACCAAGCACTCGTCTACCATATGTAGCACAGTGATACTCTGTGCCACAGGGTGTGCTAGTGAATATGAGCAAGCAAATTTGGGGCCATCTGCAAAGTCATTTGACTGGGTTCCCCTGACTGCACAATATAAAGTTGGGACTACAATATCTCTCTCTATCATAGTCCCAGCTCCTAGCTAACACAGGCATTCACCTCCAGGAAAGTGGGATTAATAGCAACTGATATGTATCCATGTAAGGAGTTAATGAAGGTGACAGCAGAGAGGAAATGGCTGCAACAAATGCAGTCACTGAAATAACAGATGAAAAAGCTCCTGATTATACAAGAGGCTCAAGCTTTTATCAGGGATTAAAGAAAAAAAAAACTGTTTGCAACCCTATGGGCAGTGACTCTGGAGCATCAGCAGGCACCAGAGGTGTAGCCTCTCAAGAGTTCAAATTTTGGGAAGCCTCCTCTTGTCTGTGGACACACTGACCGAACCCAATTCAGCAGGCCAATCTCTGCTTATCTAACATGTATCACAGGAAGAGATACTGCTTTATGAAATACTTATTGTTTGAAATTGTGACCCAGGGCTACCCAGAACTATGGCATTGGCTGACAGAAAATGGTCTTAGATTGCTTGTTCTGTATTTTGCATCCTCTCAGTCGACCAACAAGCCATTAAACTACTGAGCAGCTCTCGGTGACACAGTTTCACAGCCCTGAAACCTACAGCACTAGAATCTCAGCACATGATGCCTTGTTTTATTTAGGGAATAATCCTTTTTACCTGAAACAGCTAAATTGCTTCTCTTACTGTTATTTCCTTTATGTCCAGTAATAGCTAATATTTTATTTCTTTGCAATTTTTGTTTATGTATGTGAAGTAAATATTGCTGCTTTCCTGCCTAATCTGGAGTCTCTGTATAACTTTGTACTGTGTAATAAGACTAGTAAAATCTATACAGTGTTGTACAATTTCCTGAGTAAAGAGCAACACAAATAGGACTTCATAATGATATCCTTCCCCTAGTCTCTCCTGACATCAACAGGGTGCTGCAAAATGGTGCAGGAATTTGAACCCAGTAGCATCTAAGATGACCAGAGACAGCTATGCTGAGTTTAAATATCTGTCCTTTCTCTCAGGACCCAACCCTTCTAACTGTGGAAGATCTTGATGATTTATGTTATGAGATTCCTCTGACCTAGCCCTGAAGATTTTTTTCTCATAGAGAGATGCAAGTGCCTGTACATATTCTCAGGCCTCTAAGAAGTGACTAACTCCCATGTGCAGCCAACATGGAAACCAGAAAAGGGGTAGGCAGTATTTCACTCACTGGCCTTTGGAGGTGCAAATGTTCCCATGGTTTCACAGCCTTCAGTATGCAAACACTGAGCTCCACAGACCTTGGCACTGCAAAGTACATTTTTCTTTTCTACATTCCTTACTACCAGACTACTCTCTATGATAATAAGATGGATGAAGCATTTCCCTGTTCTTTCATCTGAAGAATTAGGATTGGGCATTCACTTCTTCACCATCATACCTGATAAAGATCCATCTGAACACGTTACCTACTCTCTGTGTGTTCCACCCAAAAAATAAGCAATACAAAATGCTTTCTTTTACTTTTTAATTACAAATATATGGCATAAGTAGAGCTTGTAGCTTATATTGGTTTGAGATCTAAGATGGGCTATTTTCAGTCCTGGATCAGCATCTAAAGAGGTCCGCTAGAGTGAGGAGCTAAGATAAGCTTCAAAGTTGTGATGCACAATCCAGTAGGACTAAAGTATTAATTTTTAACTTAGCTATCTGCCCCTGGAAGTTTGGGAACTCTTTCTCTTCATTGGCATAAAACATCTATTTGTATTTCTACTTGGATAAGATATCAACCCCGGCTCTTGGTGGATCATACCCTGACCAACCTGGCCTGACCACAGAGCTGACCATGCTTTGAGGAGAATTGGACTAGGTACTTTATGAGATTATTTTCCACCTAAATGATTCAATGATTCTATGATTCAAACTTTACTAACACAACTGTCTGGTTGGTATTTTCTCTCGCAACACCATCTTCCCTGTTACTGAAGGGAGTACAAGCAGAAATGGAGTTGAAAGTCAGCCTTATATAAAGCTTGTAAAACTAGCACTGAAATACATACACAGAATATGATCAGACTATAAATACCTACAGGGACTTAAAAGTTCATCCTGTCACAGGATCCAGCTCCTGAACTTGTGTTTTAACTAGAATTTACAATGCAAGAGGCAATCAGATTGAAAAACATATGTAGAGAAGTAGAGACTTCCCTTAATTAGCAACATATTGACAGACTTCTGCAAGTTCATGATGTACTTAAAAATAATTAAAAATCTGTGTCAGGCTGTACATAGGAAACAATGAACGCTCTGGCTGATCCATCCCACTGGGGTCATGTCGTTGTTCAGAACTGTTAAAACTCCAAGAACATTTTTGGATGCAACCCCAAGATTACTAAGACTTATGATGCATTATTATTTCAAACTGATCAATAAAGTCAAATCAGAGGATAGAACTGAAGCTGAACTCTGATTCAGGCATCCATGGGTGCTTTATTCAGCTTGGAGTAACCAGGGGTGTCACCACGATTTAGAAGTACTGTGAGTAAAGCAGGAAAATGAGTTCCGGGGGATCCTGGTGAAACAGTCTCCACAGATGGAATGCAGCATATATCCAAGTATATGGATCTTGTTGCAGTTTGTTGGAAAGTAAAAACTCAGTTAGTAATTTACAAGGAATGGCAGCAAGTATCCAAAACTCACTAATTCACACAGCCATCAGTAGACTCCAGTTCCCTCCCTCTCTAGCACTGGACCTAAGGTTTCGTCAGATGCACACAAGGTCATTTCTGGACATGCACTTGCTCTAGATGAATGGATTGGGACTATTAGTTTTGTCTTTTCTCCAGTGGGGCTTGTACCATTTCACTCCATTATTGCAATGATGAGATTAGTACAGGCAATGAGGTCATGACTGCAGCTACCTTGGACCTTTGAGGGTCTCTAGGGAAGTGTAGCTCTTGTCTCTAAGAATGCAGCTGCACATTTTCAACCTGCATTTATCTTACAAAGCACTGTGTCTTGAACTGAAGTTCTGCAAAACAGGATTCTTCATAATGGACTTGACAAATCTGGGGCAATACATAGAAAATCTTCCTTCAAGGGAACAGGTTCAGGTGCACTGACACCAATTTTCACTCTTCAGCAGATGGAGGTCTATTTGGAGGTGGAACACCGAAGATGGTGTTATTGCCAAGACATGTACCCTGATGTTGAGGGGAAGGAGCTGTCAAACAGAAAGGTTACACTGGTAAAAAACTCCCAGACCACAACAACTCCATTCCAGTAGGAGGAATGAATGACTGGTGACCTTGGGCTATCCCCACAGAATGTGTACAAGGAGAGATATTAAATGTGTCTGAGGAAAGAATCTAAGGTGAAACACAAAGTGCACAGCCATCCAAGCTGATGGAAAGTGGTAGTGCTGACTGGCCTGACAAATTTGTTTGCATATGTAAGGCAGAGCCTGGAGATGAGCTGCCAGGTAGAACTAAGTACATTCTGTCCTTGAGGATGTCTGCATGGGTTCTTAAGATCCTCACAGGATCTCCCTGTGAACTCAAGTAAGTGTACATCAATTCTAGACTATGCTGCCATGCTCACTGGCTTGAGGACAATCTTGCCATTTTGGATTTCAGATGTTACTCTGGGAAGTTACCAGGAACTCCCCTATAACCAAGGAAGTGTCCTAGGCAGCAAGCAGAGTCCTGGCGGGATCATAGAGGATAAAGTTAAGATGGACAGGTTGTAATAGATGGCAAAGAAGAGAGACGTAATACACTTTTTCTCTTGTTGCCCTGTCCTGCACACATTGGACTCTGTAATGCTGCTGAAATACTGCTAAGTCACTGTGGTAGACATTGCTTGCTAACCGCCCCCATATACAAAAGAAGAATGAGGGTCCTCTGGGAAAAGGCAGAAAGAGGGATCGTAGAGAGAAGATTCTGGAGGAAAAAACAAAGACAGACAAATCTAAGCAGGATGCTTTAGCTGAGACATATGTTGAATAATACTTCTGTGTTTTGTTATTCATAAAGTCAACATTCTATCAGCGGATGGATCTGGATGCTAACTCAGCGTTTGTGTGTTACAGTAAGAATGTAGCAGGCACTCAATCCATTTCACTTTTTTGAAACTATCAGCTCAAAAAAAAAAGAATTAGCTTCATTCCCCTCTTATCCCACCTAAATCATTTTTCTCAGAAGCTCTACTTCCTCATTCATGCCATGTCTGTGACCTACATATATATATATACATATAAAATCCAGTGTGTCTCAAAGGCAGCTGACATAGAAATCACAGAAGGGACACTGAGACCTTTTATTCAAAATAGATTTACACATAAGGTTAATCCCCTTTTGGGACTTTGTAATAACTCTCAGATTAGAGAGACAGAAGAAGGTAGGATGGATGGAGCATTGACTATACCCCTGCTTGATGCCCTTGAAAGGAACTCGCTCAGGTGACTCTGCTCACTCTTACTGAAATGCTCAGTGAGTTACAAAAAGCTAGGAAACCTTTTTCTGATGCTACATGAGCACATTCTTTGTGTAATGTAAACTGGGGGATCAGTTCAACTCTCTAACTATGAGAAAGCATAGCCATAGTAAAGTAAAATTGTTATGAGAATGAGTGAGAAAGTGTTTAGAGACCAGTTTTCTGTCATTTTCCAGGGACAGAGGCTCAGTAAAAGCTAGCAGTATTTATAAAAGCCAACTGGAACTAGATACGAATTACTTTGTTCTTTTTTCGGTGTTTGTTGGAACACAGGGATTTAGGAAGATATATTTTATAGAAGAACTTCTAGGAGCACAGCACTGTGTCCTCTGAGCTGTGATATGCACACATATTTGGAAATGTGATCAAGCAAAGACACAGATCCTTCCTACATGTTGTGAGGGAACCAGAAGAAGAGAAGGGAAATTCAGGCTGATAGTTCTAATCACTGCACCTCTTCCCAAAATAACTTCAACAAGCTAGAGAGAGGGGAGGCAGGAAGGATAAACATAGAAATTCTCACAGTGGGGTAAATTGCCAAATCCCAAAGGATGGCTTTAAGAAAGTCCTCTGAAATAATTAAACAGGTCATATCAAAAGAATGGAACCCAAGAAACCTCTGATGTCGATTGCTCTCTTCTCTCATGCAACTCATTAGCAGTGTCCTCCACACATATGGTTCTGCTGTTCTCAGAGGGGGATCTGTGGAGCTGAAACTTGATGTTTTGTCTTGATGGTGTAAGGGTCCAGGAACTGGGGTTGAAAGAGATGTGGTAAGTGCTGACTAGGGGCTGCCAGCAGAGCATATAGGGCTCCTAGACAAAGGTACATACTACAGCTGAGAAATATCCTTACTGTATTTGTTTGTACTAGGGCTGCTTTGATCAAAGAAGGCATCTGTTGCCCTGTCTTGCTAGCACAGAAATACTCTCGCCCATTAAAAGGAGGGAGAAGTAAGAGCTCAGCTGCAGGGGAGAGCAGAAATCAGAGAGTGAGGGAACAGTGGAGGAAAGAGCAGGTATAGTGCATGTCCGATACTGTCCATCTGTTCCTCATTAACCAGATGTCCCCCACCCACCTCCTGAAGTGCCATTGACTGTGTATTGTCAGGACTAGAAAGGGATAACATTGCCACCATGGAGCAAACATTCATACACCAACAGGAGTCCTGCCATGCAGCCATCCCTCCCTCCACTATGCCTCCAGACTGGATGCCAAGTCCCTCTTTTCCTAATGAGCTTTTAAACAGTTACATTCTCATAAAGCTACTTGCGTTATAATTGCCATGTGTTTGACCTAGCTCTGAAAATGGCAAGTTATTTCAGCCCTGTTTACCACAATCAGATCTTACTTCCTGTAAAAGTGCCATCACTTCCTGCAGTATTTAAATGAAGAAAGAGTGAATTCTTGATTTAGAAAGTAATTTCTGCTTGCCAAACTTCATCATTTTAAGAGGCAGAGAGTCCTTGGATTCACAGCTGTATCCAAAGAACAGCAGTAGATTTATGGACAATTCAACCTACTAAAGATTATTCAGAAGTGCAGGAAGAGCCATAAATTACTTTGTCTATGTTGTTAGCCAAGGATCATTTATAATAAGAGCTCATTGAGCCAAGGGTGATCTGTGCATTGGTCTGTGTGTGGGCATGTCAGCGTAAGGAGATTCTGTCTCATATCCTAAGTTTTATTCTCAGCGTGTTCATGGGAAGCTTTCCTTTACTTCGATGTCCCCAATGAAATCAAAGCACTCTGTCCTCTTCCCTCTAAATCATACCTCAGCACAGCTTATAAATTGTGGTGTGCAAGTGGAACATTGGCTGAGCTATAGTCACAGATTACGTGATACTTCCACCTATTTTCATCTATAAAAATGTGGAGTTTGTGTTGTTGCCAGTGTCCATGAGTTGTGTCACTGCTAGATAACCTGTGTCTTCATGCTCTGACCTCCTGTGCAAAGAACATAAATGGATGGAGGAGATCCAGGTAAGCAAGTGTCCTCCAGAACCAGTAGGTCTAACCTCTCAACAAGGGAGCAGCTGAGGGCCTCAATTGCTTGTTGAGGTAAATGTATGTCTCTTTGAAGGTCATTGTACCTATCAAGTGATCGACACCTACTAGACTGGTAGTGAGTTTAAATATCTTTTCCCTCTCTGCCAGTTTTTGAACAGCTGGTCCTGATCCTCGTGGTGATTTGGGGCCTCTGTGCGAGTTAAACATTCTCCTTCATGTTGCGGTGTTATTACATTTCTGTTACTGTGGGAATAGTTTCAGTGTGGATGTGCGCTCACTGTTAGGTAGAAAATGTTGTGGAGTACTTCATACACCACTGAAAATAGCCAGGCCTTTAATTCTGAAGGGTAATGACTGAGGTCAAAGAGAGGGGTGGTGGGATGGCTGAGATGCATGTTCATTGCAAAGAACTGAACAAACAAGCCAGGTAAGGATGAAGAGGCTTAAGAACAAAACAGAAAACTGTGTGAAGAAACAGTAGAAAATAAGTGGTGGAGAGTGAACAGCTTTTTGAAAAGTGAAACATAAGTTATTGAAGGGAATAACAATGTTCAGAAAAGACCTGCAGCCTGAAGGTAGAAGGCTTCACACAGTCAGAGGGAGAGGCAGTTGGGGGATGGAGATTGTATTTGTTATTTGTTCATGATCTGTATTTGCTGAGAAGTCTAAAGAGGTGTCAGGTTAAGATGCTATGTGCAAAGTTCATCTTTATTGCACATTTGTAACATCTAGCAGGGCCTGACAAATTAAAGTGTGAGCCAGAAGACTCGTGCCTAGTGATAGAATTCTGTGAAAGGCAGTTTTTAGGCTACCTGAGGAAGTTGTACAAGCCCACAATGACAGGCAACTGCAGTAGGAGGTCAAGCTCCCAGGAGGAGCTGTCAGAGCGAGGCTCTGTGCCCCCAGAACATCTCTGGAGATTCTCAGTCAGGTGTTGTGCTTTTTTCTCTTCACACTCCAGAAACTTAAAGCACATTGAAAATTCAGCAGCTGGATTCTGGATCTGATGAGTGTCCAACAAATGGCTCCCAGCCAGTTTTGTGACAACCTGATCAATCAAATTCAGAAAATTCCTTTTTAGCTCTGCAGCTGATATTGGAAAGAACCGGGGACATATTTGGGAACTGAAAGCACCTGCTGAGTTTGAATGAGAAGTCAAAAAAAATAGACAAGTAAATGGAGAGAGGAATGAATGGATGATGGTGAGAGGATTTACTGGGCTACTGTGTGGAAGAAAGGAAAGAGAGAGAGGTGCCTAGCTGTGTCTTTGCCTGCATTATGTGACCCGCATGGGGCTGCACTACTTTTGCACTCTTGATGTGGATACATTTCAATGTCTTGCTTTTGTAGTGGAAGAACACAGCTGAAAATTTCTTTGGGAGGTTTACAAATGACATGGGAAGCCTGAGAAGGAAGCTGGATTCCAGCAAGACATGGAAAGGCACAGCCACAGTGACTGTTGTTGCTGTTAAACACCATCTGTCACAGATGTACCCAGGAACTCAGTATCGGATCCTCTTACATCACAAAGGTTAAATGAAATAAAATGCATCTTAGCCTCACATGCATAATGAATGAATATAATAGTCAGTGGTTTATGCTGACTTATAGTTGCTGTGGCTTTGACCCAATAAGTCAACTGCAGGCATTAACCTCCCTAACGGCCACACCATCCGAGACTTCAATGGCATGAATTTTCTGCTTCTTTCCCTACTTGTTTCTTACTTCTCCTAAAACAAAGCATTGTAAAGTTGGTTTGTTTTTTAGTATTTTTTTCTTGCTACCAAGTATACCTTCAGTTGCAGCAAGAACAATACCCCAGAGTTCTCTCTCCGCCTTTGGTTCTAACAACCTCTGAGTATCAAGCAGGCTTTCCTTTGGTGAGAAAAAAAGATAATAATGAATGACTTAAAATAGCTCTGCTGAGGAAAATATGAGTTTGATTTCAATTGCAGAGGGAATAACTATTTTTCTGTCTTATTCACTGATACCAGTAGAAGACCAGCAAGGACTGATGGTGCTCCTGTACAGACGTCCTGTGTTCAAAGAATCCAGGAGCTTGTAAGAAGTGCCATAAAGCTTGAATGAGCTCTAATGCATTTATTTCAATCCATGACATTTCTGTGGTGCTTTTGAGATCATCTGTGTACTTCTCTCATGGAAAATAAACAATGCACTGCGGTTGTGTGATAGGCAGTAGGGCCAGGTAAACAGTTCTGTGTGGAGTAATATAGACAGGAACCAAAGTTTTGCAGAAAAGTGATTTCATCTGTGTCACTGACTTTGTGTATATTTAGCAAACTACTTAACCTTTCTGTGTCCCACATTCTCCATGTATAGAGCAGGCATGGGAGCATTTCCTTGTGCTCCAGGGACACTGAGACATGGAGTGCACTAAAGAGTGAGAAATAATGGACTAACAGAATACCTTCAGTTGGCATGAACAGGGGACAGCAGTGTCATGCCTAGGAAGAACAAGTTGGAATCTCAACAGTAACATTGTTTTTGCTGATGAAAATGGGACATTTTCTTCAGTAAACCAAATGTTTTCTGTTTGTTTATTTGTTTGTTTTCTTAACTGTGATGGCACTAGTAGGCTCAGCATGTCATCCTGTTTGGTACTAGTAAAACTTTTGTATGTCAGTCTGTCGTCATTGTTCTGGAAGTACCATGTGTATCATAGAAATTTCATTTATTTCAAGAGGTTTAAAAACGTTGTTGAGACCATTCTTTTATTCCTTTTCTATGAAGCAAGAGTCAATTACTGTTAAACAAACCACACAGACTTTACAGGAGGCCATAACTGTCTTAAAAGAATCCTAAAATTGTCTTCCTAGGCATTAAAATGTCAAGATTTAAACTTGTCATCTGATGTGAGTATTGCAGTGAAACTGGGTATTTCTGGTTTTCTCACTGACACAGGTGTAGAGGTTAAAGGTGGTTTTATTCTGCCTTTCTATTTTTCTGACCATCAGACCAGAAGAGATTGGTTTACTCCCTGTTGCAAGTTAGAGTTACCTCGAGGTTGTTCTAATGTTATACCTGGTCAAACGACAATTTAAAACAAGATATCACTTACGCAGGGGATAACTGTAACATAATGTCGTTACTTCTATTATTCTTCCCTCAGCCACATCCCCTAATTGAGGGGAGGTTTATGCATATCTTGGCTACATGGGGATTTCCCTGTGATAGGGAAAGTACCCACTTAAACCAGCGATATGCAGCAGTATTCATGGAGGTCAGGATCTCTTCCTGACTCTGTGGAGTCAGACAGCAATATAATTAACTGAAATGGCATGATATTTTCTGTTCTAAAAAGAGGTCACTAGCTCAGTGACTAGACTTGCCTGTTGTGGGCCTTGGGCAGGTGTCATTTTGGAGGGAATAGACAGAAAATCATCACAAAATTGCAGTGGCTGCTTAAACTAGAAAATGAGACAAATGCACATTTTCCCAGCAAGAAATACTTTATCCATGATAAGAAGCAGTAACCAGGTGCACTAAAAGGCTACACAACATACCATTCTCATCATTCCCCTGACATATCCCAATAGGATTCTTGACAAGTTCAAGAGGTGGTATCTAAGTAACCCGGCATGACCTCATGACCCAGCAGAAAGCTGTATGACACAGCAGTACCTAATGTAACACATGCAAAATCACCAAGATAACCTAACACGACCCACCAAGTTAACCCTGTGTGACAACATTTGATTTATTATAGGTGACATGGGTTTAATCACTCGCCGGAGAATGCTGAATGACGCAGCACAGCGTTGCTCACTGTGCCTCTGCTGAACTGGCACGCTTTGATTGGCTCAGGGAACACACCCATTGGGTGATTCATCTAATTAATGAGCAGCCAATCCTCCAAACACTAATGAAATACATCTATATTTTACTTGGAGCATTTTCTAGCAAGCCATTTAAGCTTTCCTGCTGCTCTCATCATGCTAATATATATAAGCACATTGTATTTGATGGACAGGATGTTTTAGGATTGAGGTTAAAGGGAAAACCTGGTTCCTGATAGGATACAGCTGTATAATTTTTGAATTTATAGTCAGAATATGCATATAGTAGATCAGCTAATTAATTGCTATACTGGCTCAGCACAGCTTAGATGTTCCTTCCATCCCAGTAATATTGAGACAGAAATTCTAAGAACTATGCCTACTAAGAAATGAAGCTAAAACATTGCTGTAAGGTGTGTTAACTATATCCCAGATATATCTTTAGATTCCTGCCGACAATTGGAAAGACCTCTTCCCCACTGAAAAGATAAGTATAGATAGCTTCAAGGTGAATAACAAACTATCCACTAAATTCACTAATGAATTATCACATGTAAGCAAAAATACAGATATAGGGCTTCATGCTCAGGTTTATTCCTATTGCCTCACTCCACCTAGTAGCACAAAACAGGGGAGAAAAAATGATTTATTTTCTTTTGAAGATATTTTGAATATAGGGGAAATTCCAGATGACATATTTTCAGGAAGTAGTGAATGTGAATGTAGCTTAAAACTCTTTTATCCTCCTCTGTCATTCTGGATTGGGTATCATCCAGACAGGCCAGAACATCTAGCTTGCATTTGAAGGATGGCCATTAGGGCCTCAGTTTCCTTTACTCCTTTGCATGTTCTTCAGTCAAATATCCTTGAGGCCATTTCCTTCCCACATGAACATCAAATCTCCTCTCAGCAGTATCACAATTTGCCACCATTCTTATACTATATCATCTAAATCTAGATTCTCCCTCATCTGGGCTTACCCTCCTCCTAATCTAATGCCCTAATATTATTTTCATAACATACCATAAGAACATGCATAGATGTGAACTCATCTGCCTCCCATCTTGTCATCTTCTCTCATATATCCTACCCAGTCGGTAGAATCTGATTTCATAGGACCATGGACATTTATTCTTGAAAATTGATCACTGACCCAAAAGATAATTCCTGCAATTTGATCGCTGGCCCAGAAGACAAAAATTTGTTATCTGGAAAAAAAGATGATATTACAATTATTCTTATATTAGGTCTTCAAAAGGCCAGGAAGTCCTAGTACATTAGCAATGAAAGGGATGAGGGTAGCTCAAGGGAGTCCTGGCAGGTGCAGAAAGTCACCAGATTTGAAAGCAAAGTCCACATTTGATCACTTATCAACAATTTATCAATAGCTCTGTGATTAAAAACAAAGCTCTTTCACTTCATTGAACACATTCAGTGCCGTTTGCTCTACATTCCAAATGACTGAGCTGATGTTCCAATGCAGCCTATTTTTAGTATTTCTGATTAGTACATTATTCGGGAAATGCTACCAACTGTGTATCTGTTGCAGAGACCTAATTCTTCATGTGGATCCCAAAGAAGAGAGGGCTTAGTATAGGTTTTTAAATATTTCTTTGGACGTGAGTTCAACCTTTATCCCTGCTCTGATGGAGCTCAGTGATGTGGTGACCAAGGAGTTTTTTCTCTTCTTGAGTTATTTTCTTTCTTTTTTTCTTTTTTTTCTTTCTTTCTTTTTCAGTGGAGAAGTCATATTACACCTTTCTCCAAGAAAACTAACGTCAACATTGACAAAAAGCTAGCAGTCTCAGTGAGAATTAAAGAAGATACTCAAAATAAGTGATCTCATGGGTATCTGAGTAAATTACCTCCTCCAGATCAGATTTTTATTTATTTTCAGAACAAACTATTTCTTTGCTGGTAAATCCTTCAGTGTTGTCAAGAATCCAGTGCATTTTCACTGGTAAATGACAACCCTAGGGAAAGTCGTGGCTGTGTACCCCTAGGGCTGCTACCACATGGACTAAAGCATTCCAGCATTGCCTCTTCAGCAAGCTTCAGCCCTCATATGAAAGGACAGGATCTGCAGGTCACATGGAGATTAGTCTCTATGTCCTTCAGCCCTGTCTGCTCAAACTGAAAGGAGAAATACAGCTGTGATGGCATCTTCTGGCTCCAAATTTCTCAAGGACTCAAACAGGCAACTGGGGCCACATCCTGCAAGCTCCCTTTCAGCACCCCAAATATGATATCCCTCCCATAGGAGCTGAAATAAGACCTAACCATTCATTTCTTTCAGACTACTAGTAGTTACCAAATGTGGAGAAAGAAAACAAGAAACAAAAAAGGCTGTGTAGGCATGCCAGTTTGGAGATATGAGAACCAGACTGAAAGCTGAGAGTCTCTTGCTGTAAGTCTCCATGGCACAATGCGGTGTGACCTCGCAGGGCCTTGGAAGCAGCACACCTGAGTAAGCGCAGCATCCTGACAGTGCTCAGACGTGCTGATAATTTGTGTGTGCAGAGCAACACGCTTGAGTAGCCGTTAGGGCTTCTTGTACCTAAGCTAACTTGCTTAGTTATTCAGGTATCTCCTTACGACACTGCCGGATTCTGGGCAGACCTACTCACTCTGCACTCTACTTTCCCTACCCTGGAGAAGGAGATGAGGTCAGTTATAGGTGTAATAGCCTATTATTAATGTCAAATAAAAAGACACAAGTTTTACGTGTGTTAGCTGTATTCTGCTTTGACACTTTTCATAAGTCATTTGTCATCTTAGATTGTTACTTCTTTGTTGTAGTGAAAACACCTCCTTTTGTGTCTGCATAGTGTCAAGCACAAGGTGTTTCAGGTCTATGCAGGACGTTTTGGTGCAGCCAAGATGGCAGTATAAGGTAAAATACTTAGAAACTCTTCCTTGCCTGAAAAGAGTGAAGCGCTAACATGTAATTTCCCTGCCTTGCCACAGACAATTTGGCCAAAATTACACCAAATCTGTATCCCAACTCTTTATCTGCAACCCTTTCCTTTATGAGAAGGAATATAAAAGACTACATGATTTACAACTCTGAGGCCAGGAAAGAAACTCAGTAAAGGAATGGCCACGATTGTCTTGGTTGGTTAATGTGATTGATCTTGCTCTGTTTATGTGTATCTAAGGCTCTTTTTTTTTTTTTCTCCCATGGGCTGGAGCAGGAGAGAGAGGAAGAAGAGGCCTCCAGGCTGGTAAATGCTGTCATCAGAAAGAAGAAATCATTCCCATTCCATGAGACAGAGGAGATGGACAACATATCTGTCTCTCCATCCTTTGCACTGCTCCAGTTGATATTTCTGCTTTTCTCCAGCCAGAACAATTCAGGTCTCCCATGCCTCCATGTCCCCGGGTCCCTGATTTACTCTCCTTTCTCATATCACATTTCCCAAATAGCTTTAAGGCACTTCTTTCGAGCCCTTATGCTGCCTTGCTATTGCCACCTCTCTATCTCACACCAGGGCTGAGCCCTTGGTTCCTCCTTGTCTAGTGGATTCTATCCAGCTGTGCTTTCAAGCTGCCACAGGCCCTCTCAGCCCCAACCTTTCATCTGTGTCCAGTATGCAGAAATGCTTCCCTACACAACTGTGTTTATCTTCTCCCAGAAACAGTCCATTCTCCCAGTTTCTCTATGACAGCGTAAATCCTCCCTATCCCTGGAGCCTCTCTATCCTCACAGCGCAGTCTGTCTTCTCTCTGAATTCTTCTCCTCACTAGTCCTTTAAATGTGGGCCAAGCTGTAATGATGCAGCTCACAGAACATCTTTCTCTTGTGATCTCAGGCAGCCCCTGGAATTAATTCCTGGAAACTCATTTTTAGCCTTACTGAGTTATGTTTTTCTGCATATATGTGGGCAAAGTGATAACTGAAGAGAAGAAGGATGGTGCAATGCTTGGGCAGTCACCTGAAATCTAGGGGAATTTTCAGTCCCAGTCTTCCTATGTTCTGTGCTGTTCTTTGCATTGCAGTTCACTCTGCAGGGTAGGCATAGTTTCCCTGTTCCTCCTTTTTCCAACAGTGAAATGGCTATGCCGCTCTGCTCTCAGCAGATGTTACCTTCAAGGCTATGAGCTGTTCAAATACTGCTACGATGGAGATGTCTCGGCTAGAAGAAACTGTGCAGCTTTTGGCTCCATTTACCTCCACGCCTGTCCGCGGGTGCTGTTATGTCACCGCAAACCCCTGTGCTTCAATATAGACTCTGTCATTGTCTTTGGTTTCCTTCCAAGTTTCCTACTGACAATTTCTGTGGAATTTCTTCTGTGCTGAAAGTAACAAATGTCTCCTGCTTTGTAGACAACAAGGAAGCAGGAGAGATTTAAACATCTCTGTGATGGGCAAACCTAGGGGTGTAGCCTGGTGCTAAATCCCTCCCAGCCTGGAGCATACAAAAGGTCCTTGCCCTGCTTAGTTCTTGAGAGGGCAGGTATACATCTCTGCTTCTGATATTTCACAGGTCAGTTTACAATTTCTCTTCATGCTATAAACTGGTTGGTCTCCAGGAAGACAGGTCACTTGGGCCTTACTTGGGAATGAGGCTCCTAAAGCAAGCTGTGATAACCCCTCATCCAAAAAGTGAACTGTGCAGGGCTGGTCTGAAACAAATTGGAGAAGATAGGGAGCAGGCAATAGTTTTTCCTGGGTGTCTCCTCTCCCCTAGACTTCATTTCCACAGTTCTTTGGGACTCTGTCTCTCTTTCCTCTGGACATCATCTCCTCTCACTGCCCCAGAACCACCTGGATCACCTTCCTCATCCTCCTGAAGTTTCCTGCTGTCTGTGACTGAGCATGAGCTCCCAAATGCTGGGAAACCGGCCGTTCTCCAGTTATATCTTTTAATAAGACTTCGTAGTTGATTCGGCTATTCCCTCTGCTTTACTTCACCTCTTAAGCACCACTCTCCAGTCTCTGAATATTGATTCCTCCCTCCCCCATGCGCATGATGACATTCTCTTCCGCTCAAGTCCTTTCAGGCGCTGCTGATCTTGAAGCTCCCCAATTACAACCACTTTTCTTGTGCTGGTGACACCTTAAGAGACAACAGCAGCTGCCTATAAAGGGCCTCTGCCATCTGTTTCCTCCGCCACTTCTCTAAGACAGCTCTAGTTATATACAGAAAAAATATTTAGCACAGTTCATTCACTCCCTCACTCAAAAATGAGCAAGTGAAAATGTCTTCTTTCATAATTCTGGCACTGCCCTTCAGAAAGTCATGACCCTCAGCCTGAGAAAAAGAGTAGTACTTTAATCTAAAAGGAAGCAGCAGAAAATCTCAATAATTGATCCCTTGGGATCCCATACTCTGAAAGTAGATCTAGGGGACGCTCTGCATTTGGAAATGCTTCCTCCTGGCTGTATAAAAGGCAAAATCCAGAGCCGGGCCACTTCATTGCAACCACCAGCTGGGCAATGACCCACCACTGGCTACATCTGAAAAGAGAGGCACACACTCGCTTAGCTGTCCGTCTGTTTTTCCCAGTTCTCCATAGAGGCTGAACAGGATCAAGAAGGTTCCTACCCAGGAGGGCTGGGGGCTAGAAATGTAAGGGCAAGAGCAGCAGTATCATCAAGGGTGAGAGTCAGAGCAGAAAAGGTCAGACATGAAAGATGAAGTGGAGAAAAATGGGGAAAATAGAGGAAAGAATGAATTTAAAAGGGCACTGGTGGGACAAATGAATAAAATTTGAAACTGAGAAAGAAAAGTATTAGGTAACATATCCAGGAGGAAGTATAGCTGCAGAAAACGGTTCTAGAAATTTACTAGTTACAGTGGACAGGCCACAGTTAGGTTACGGGAGTCAGCAAATGCAATCAGATCAAAAGTGGTTGTGTTGCAGTGCTTGACTTATGATACTGAAAGACCATGGCCGTAAATCTGGGATATATTCAGTGTTCAAGTGTGATCCATCCCATTGCAGCTATGCTACTGATACCAACAAGATCTGAAGAAAGACAGAAGTTCTCTGAGTGAAGGAAATTTAAGAATGAATTGTAGTTATGAAGTAGTGGGAGGAGAAAAATAAAACAGACGCTAAAAATACATGTTCAGGAGGAGAATGAAAGCTGAGAAATAGGAAGAAAAAAAACAGAAATGGATAGAAAATCCAGGGGACGGAGGTGGATAGTGTTATTCTTTATTTGACAGAATGTGTACTTTATACAACAAGCTAAGTCAGGAATTTAAAGTTGTTTTTCTGCTTCTAGCAAAAACACGCATCAGAAAAATTCCTACCCATGGATAGGATGGCACAGCATTCTCAAGTTTCTGTATGCCATCTTCATTTTTTGTTTGTTTTTGGGTTTTGTTTTGTTTTGTTTTTGTTTTCCAAGGCTGGTAGGTAGGAGTGTATGCTCTGGGGGACAGGAGGTGTAGGATACAGCTCGGATGCTTCTCTGGGGAGTTACAGATTTGATATGAAGCTAGTATAAAAACTTGAACAGCCTGTGCCACAGAAAGAGAAGTGGATTTCACCTGTCCTATGGGCTTGTTATGAAAACTCTGATTGTGTAGTCTGCAATTTTATGTGAGAGATTTTTTGTAACATAAAGTGGGTAAATAGGACTGGGAGACAGAAAGCTATCAATATATAAAAAGAGTTTGAATGAAAAACAGAAATTCAAAATGAAGAAAAAGAGAAAGCCAAATCTGGAGTAGGTTGATGGTCATCTTGGCCGTTTTGCGAATCCAAGATGAAGAACACTTAGGAGGATTTTTACCCCACAGGCAGAAAGAACAGCTTGTTAAACACTGCAGAATTTCTCTAATGCGGGTGAAGCTGATAGAAATGAAAATGGTTTTAAAATGTGACTGTAGAACTGGGTAACCTGCTAGGACAGGTAAGTGCAGAACCTCACTAGCTTCAGAGCTGTTGCACCCACACTGGAAGTAAATTTAGTCCTTTGTCAGGACCAGCACTGGTGAAGCAGAGGCACACAGTGACCTTGGAGGCACTGGAGCTGTTTAAAGCACGCATAGCCCTGCCCCTGCCCAATTCCCTCCTTGCCTACATGGGTTGTGAAAGCTCCATCCAAGTTAGTGAGGGTACACCAGCGCAAACAAGGGAAGAATCGGGTCTTCATCTCTTGTGCATAGAAACACTACAGTACTTTACGTCACCAGATGCCAGTTCAGTAATCATTTCCACAGATACAAGAAAAAAGAGACAACCTCATTTCTAATTTAGTCATGATAGCATCAAAGAGACCCAAAACCTAGTGCTTCCTGGGAAGCAGGGACTTTAACAATAATAATTCTTTGCACATATATAGCACCTTCATTGCTAACTACTTATTTTATACCCTGGGGTATGAAGAAAAAGAACTCCACTTAATTCCATATGCTCCTAATTGCTCTTTATCCCAGATCCTTCCTAGTGAAATATGATAGAAATATCTAAACTCACTGTTAATTTGTCAAATTAGGGCAGTCATTGACACCAGCAGAAACGCAGGCCTAGTTTGCATCTTATGTTGCAACTGCATAGCAAAGCATCTAGAAACAAAAGAAATGCCAGACTAAGTAAATCTGAGCTCCATTTAATCCCTAGCAAACGTTTCAGGGAAGAGGCAAGAACCACATGGCAGTCAGATAGGGGATAGACTGCCCTTGTGAAACGTTATCCTAGTTTTCATGGAGACTGGTTTAATTGCTGAGTTACAAAAAAACCCAAATGCTGTTCAGATCCATTATGAAGATGCTTAATTTTCATTAACTCTCTAGTAAATGCCCATTAGCTTACTAAAAGTTGTTAAGGGCAGTGAGTTCCACAGCCTTGATACACATCAAAAAAGAAAGCTTTAACTGGGTCTCCGGTGACTCACATCAGATCCTCTTGTCTGTGTGTTACAAAATGGGGAAATCAGGAGTTCTTGATCCACCTTCCGTAGCCTATTCATTATTCTGTATAATCCAAAGACTTTCCCTCTCATTCAACTCCTTTTTTTCCCAGGCAAATAACATTTTCTTTCACGCTCTCTTCATTGTCCCTGTCTCCTTCCTACAAACCCTCTTCTGGTTTTGCAATATCTTCCCTTGGGTGACCCTCCCTCCTGTAAGAGTAGTGCTTTCTATTATCCTGCCTGCTCCTCTTCTCATGCTTAAGGTCTTTTATGGCGGTGGGTCTTCTGCACCACACTGGGCTGCTAATAACACTCTGCCTGCTGGGATCCAGCAAGCTGCTGTGGTTCTTTTAGATCACTGCAATGTGTATGATCCTCCTCCTCTCCCCAGCCAAGGTTACCCCTGGCTCACAATTCACTGAGATCCACTGGACCTGGAGACCCCTGCCCCAATCTTCTCATTCCTCTAGGCATTCATGAGAATCTCAGCTTTTATCTCCTTGATTACAAAGAAAATAATCCAGGGGGATTATTTGATCTGTAAACAGCTTGAAAAGGATGACCGCTGAGACACTTCTTTCTGACAACTGGAGATCCTTCACTGTTCTGCACAACAACTGCCCCAGGGCTGTGGCTAAAGAGACCCTGTTTTTCCTTTTGGATACTGGCCTGATTCATGTCCGAGGATTGCCAGGGAGGGTATTTAGGACTGCCATGAGCTCCTTCCAGCCCAGTTGCTGACTTCATGCAGATGAGCCTGCTCATCAGCTGAGCTGCCAGTGAGCCCTCTGGCCATGGGAGGTCGGAGGCAGCGAAGTGAAGGGATGTTTACTTGACCACAGGCAATGAGCACAGGGGAGCAGAAGGAGGGACCCACATCAGCCCTTCTCCCCTCCCTCCTTCTCCTCCCATCTCCCCTGCCCCTTAGGGATAGCCAGGCTGCCCTGAAGGAAAGAGAAGACAGCAAAAGCAACCAGTTTCATGCTGAGAAAAGAAAAAGAAGGGTGAGAGTCACAGTGAGGGGTTGTGAAGGAGTTGCTTTAGAAAGGAGAGGCAGAACAGCTCCAAAAGGATGGAGTTTGAAAGTGAGATGGGGGAAAACCAGAGTGAAATGATGTCACAGATAAGAAGAAAGAGGACAGACAGATGAGATGGCAGGAGCAAAGGGGACAGAAGAAAGCAAGGACAAGATAATGTAACAGAGGCGATGGTGAGGGGGATGGGCCTCCGAGAACTTGGAGTGAATCAAGGAGAAATAATGAAGGAGAAGCTGCTCTTGCAAGAAAGCGTA
Source organism: Crypturellus tataupa (assembly GCA_034781795.1). Lineage (NCBI taxonomy): Eukaryota > Metazoa > Chordata > Aves > Tinamiformes > Tinamidae > Crypturellus > Crypturellus tataupa. The sequence continues at coordinate 107,606 of JAWLRI010000760.1, read as the reverse complement.
GAAGAGACACGAAGATGAAAGAGAAAAATAAAAAGGAAAAAACAGGGGAGAGAAACGAGAACAAATTAAAATGGAGATGGATAGAATGAGTCAAAGATGGAGGGCACAGAAAAAAGCTGAAGCCGTATAAGCGAAGGGAAAATAACTTTTGGGTGAATTGTATTTACAGTATGCTCTGTGCATCCCTGACCTGTTCGGCGCTTTCCGTTTCACCTTCTAGATAGCTTTATCGCTGGGATGGGAGCTGCATGGAAGAAGACCCCTCTCCTCTCCCTGCTAACCTATTCCTACGGCAGGAGATGCCTTTTCCCTCCCTCGTGAGCTTTCTGAAAGGGGAAAGGTTTCATGGCTGTGAAAGGCAGCAGCACATTCCCTGACAACTAGTGCAATATGGAAGGGAGAAGCAGCACAGAATGGAGCAGTGAGGGCTCCCCCTGGGATAAAAAGGGCATGCTTGATTGGGAATCTGCTCTTAAAACAGGGGCAGGGGGCAGAGCCGTCTGAGAGCCTGAAATGTTTCCTGCTCCCGCCGGCAACCTCCTCGCTCTTGCTTTTGAAATAAATAAATATGGAGATTCTGATGTCAAACCTCGACAGTCCTCCTCCCCCAAACTCTTTATTAGATTGTAAGACACCAAAGTGAGGGGCTTAGGGACCTGCATGGGGAAATAGGTGGGTTAAATGGGAAACATCAGATAGGAATAGCTCCTGGTCTCCCCTGGCAAAGAGACATTTGTTCTATCTCTGTGTAATTTCTTTATACATTACTGCTGCCACAGTGAATCTCTATGTCCCTCCCACTGCATTTCACTCTCACTCTCTTCAGCAAGGCAATTTCTGGTGCATTTCAGGACAATATTAACCCATTCTGCTTTCTCTCCCAGTAAAAACCTTCATAATTTAAAAGCGATTTAAAAGTCAGTTCTAGCTACTGACTGGTGTAGACCACTATTTGCTTGTTAAATTTTACAAATGAATTGAATTTGCAGGTCTCATTCCATCAAATACATAGCTTCTCAGCAATTTATAGCAGGTGTGAATTTAAGTTGAGAGTAGAACCAAATCCATCCAGGTCTAGGACCCCAAGTATCTCCCTCACCATGTATTCTCTCGATTTAAAATTCTTGGTCTTCCTCTTCATCCTAAGACCCGTGCAACTCTGCATCTTCCTTTTCCCTGGCAGATGCAAAGCCAGCAGCAATCGGTTATGTGCTGGGCTATTGCCTCCTGCTGCAGCTGAGAGATACGCTGTAGGCTGTTCCCGATCCTCGACCACAAAGACACAGAGACCCTTTCTTAATCTACCGATATTTTCACTGTGTATTCGGAAAAGCCTCCAAATTAAGACAGCGTGGGCAAGGCAGAATCCTTGTGAAACCTTAGGACTAGGATATTAGGCAATTCTGCAGGGCAAATGGGGGGAAAATGTCAGAATGGGAGGGTTAATGAAAGCTGGGAAAGAAAGGAGAGGAATAAGGAAAAAAAAACACTTGTAAGATGCATATGAAAGGTAAGGAGTGGTCCAGAAGCAAACAGCGGCAGGAGAAGCCCGTGTAAAGAAGAGACGCAATGCGAGAATTGTGTGGCACAAGCCTGCCTGTACCCTGCCTCACTCGCTGTCAGCTCCTCATTTTTGCCAAACATTGAAACTGCTCTTAACTCTTATGTGCTGTTCAGATATAACAAGCTGGAAAGGCAACAGACCAGCTCATTAATTTTCCTTGGGAAGGGTCTCTAGGCAGGAATTATTTTCTGCACCAGCATCTATTCAATTACTTGCCTTCACACCAGTCAGATCTATAGGGATGTCTAACCCTATGTGCATCACTCATGCCTGCCTGCCCTGGACTCTGCTTTCCCTCCTTCTTGGTATAAAAGCCTCCAAGAAGATCCTTTTCCTAATAATAATGACAACATGACAAAACCAATAACCTACAGATATAAAATACATTTCATTTGCTCACTTCATAAGACCCTGATTAGGCATCGTCACTCACTTTTTAGGATCCTGTAGGAGATTTACAGAAGCTAATGAAAAGAATTCAACATGGCATCACTCATAATAGTAATTGCTTTTAAAAATTATGTGCCTAAAAGGATTAGTTTGGAAGATCTGCAGCCATTCCAAAGTTATAAGAGGTGCAGTCTGTATCCATCTGTGATATGATCTTGCAGATCTCAATTGCTTGGTGTGTGTGCATGTTTTGAGCAAATGCAGTTAAAGATCCAGGAAAGACAGTTAACCTGTCTTCTTTCTTGAAGGACAAAGCTTTCTGAATGACTCAGAGACATATCTGGACAATCCCAAAGTCTGAGAAAGAAATACCTCAGTGAAGATAAGAAACAGAATAGGAAGTGTGATCTGCAGTAATACAAATACCACCTTTCTGCTTTAGTCCCACTATTTAACTGGGTTCTCTGTAGGGCACAGGACAGAGGGGAAAGTACACCTGATAGAGGAGGGGCAGCCAAAATGACACCTCTGTCATTTCTGCTCTGATTAAGACAAAGATCTGAAAATACTGATTGAAACTCCACTATAGGCAATGTAATGACTGGAAAGATGGGAACCCTAAGAATGAAAGCCTGGCAATAAAATTCTTAAAGACAATATAGCAATTTACAGTGCAGCAATGTACAGTTCAAAACTGAGTCCCGGTGTCCTTTTTTGCTTTTGGGTATCTTGGCCAAGATGAGATCTAGACAGGAGGAAGCTGGACCACTGCAGGGAGCAGAAAAGGCACTGGGAGGATGGAGCGACTGGCAGTGTAGCAGCTGGACCGTTTAACACTGCTGCTAGTTGAGGAAGAGGGACGGTGGATTAGACTGTGGCCATTAATGGGGATTAACACAAAATGGCAGGAGCCCTGTAGAGAGGCAAGTGTAAATATCACAGTTGCACTAGGTCTGTGTACAGAAAAGACAATTTACCAAAGTTTTTTGAACATCAAGAGTCTTCATTTTTGGAGGATAACCTAGAGTGTTATCTGGTTCCAGAGTTGCCCCACACCTCCAAAGATGAAAGCAACCTCTTCTGAGGCTTCCTACCAGTGAAGGAAGACTGTAACAGAAACTTCTTTGATTATTCTCTCATTGCGCATCTTCTTGCCCTCTCACATCTCCTAACCCTTGCCCTGATGCCCACCCAAGGCTGCAGAAGCGTTTCTGCCCCAGACCCTCTGGCAAGTTCCTTTAATAATAAGCAGAGGATTTGTCCCTTTTTGTAGCCTCCTAGGACTGAGCCCTTGAACAAGTCTCTGCACGCTCTCCAAGATGGGGAAAAGGAGTCTCTACTGTACCTTTCTCCCTCCTGCTCTCCAGCAGGCAGCTTTTGTTGGAGTGAATGAAGGAACCACGAACACCTTTTTCAATCCTTCTGCCAAGAAGGAAGATAATGCCCTCCCCAGCTAATGAGACATGATGGCAAGAGATCTACCAGCCTGGGTCTGCTCAGAATTGCTTGATGAGGGTATTTGACTTTACTGCGCTGTGAGGGAGGGGTTGCCAGTGGCTGGCCCTTGTGCAGGCTACAGGGAAGCCAAGTGGAGCCATCCCAGCACCCCCATGCCATCCCATGAGGTGAACCTGTGTCCAGGTACTGCTCGGCATGCAGCTATGGAGCTAGTTTTGCCTTGTACCGTGTTTCTTTGGCTTCTTTGCCTTCAGCAAAGTTTTGGTGCAACCTGTATCCACAACATGGGGAAGGTCTTGGATCAGAACTGTGCTTGTTCCTGAGTGGTGCATTGCATCCTCCTGCTCTGCTTGACATATCTACCCTGTGTAGCTCAGTGGCTGGGGGAATAAGTCAGGCCTAGCCCCCACATGGCTAGGGGCAAGAAAGAGCATCCCACCAGGGCAGCTTGCACTCAGGCTGCGTTTCACATTGCTTGCCTTGGGCTGCAATTTGAGCCCATGGGAGATCATGAACAGGGAAGGCAGAGGGAATGGGCTGGAAGTGCAACATGGAGGTGGGGAATGGGATGGGGAACTTAGGAGATGTTGGTTAGAAGCACCCTGGCGCTTTCTGTTGTCGTGCAAGTCACTTCTCCACAGTGCCTCTGGGCTCCTGTCACATGCAAAGGAGAAGGCGCCCCGAGCTTCTCCGATCTGACAAACCTCACCCGCCCCTTCCTCCTCCCCCTCAGACTGCGTCCTTCTGGATAGAGCTCTATGGGCAGATAGACATGATCTGAATTCACTGCTTCACCTGGCCGGGGTCCTCATACCTCTTGTCTCCACCCCAGCCTCCCTCCACCCTCTGGCTTGGGGACAGAGCTCAGGAAGGGAGTTCTTCCCTGCAGCCTCCCTCCCTGCATGGCTTTGCATTTGGATTTGCTTATTTTTCCTCTCTCATTAATTTTTAATTAAGGAGATGTCTCCTTCCCCGGTTGTAATGAATAACTGTGTGAAAGACTTTTCATTCTTTATTAATATATATCTATATATTTATCTACTTGGAGGAAATGTGTGCGTGTGTGTGCGTGAGTGTGTTTAAAACATCCCCCATTAATTTACTGCTATTGATTTTCTGGCGTGGAGACAGAATATAGTATTCAGCATAGAGCTCCTCTGCAGGATATGTTAAAAGGCAGCAGTTTGGGTTGACAAAGGGCACTAAATGCAGTATGCGTCAAATAGACCATCGCTCAATGAAGTCACTTAGCTATTCAAAACATGTCCAGCCATCACTCAACCGCTTGCACCAAGAATGGGGGGGAAATTCGTGCTTCTTCCCAGACACAACCATTTCCAAACAGCAGCTTTAGCTTGCTTTGGTGAGAGACATTAGGACATACACAGTTTATTCCTCCCTCCCCCCAGCATTGAATCTCCCAGCGCCGGTCTCAGAAAAGCAGTTCTGCGGTACCCACTTCCCATTCTCTCCCGTCGGGGAGATCAAGGCACACCCTGCTCCGGTGGACACTGCTAGACACATACGTTATCTATGGATGTCCATAAACCCCTGGCAACCCACCCTCCAACTGAAAGTCGATTCATAAGCAGGGGTTTTGCTGTGGGCTGCAATGTGCACTCTTGTGCTCTCGCTCTCTTCTTCTCGCTCTGTGTATAACATAAACCATGCATTTACATCAGTTGCCCCTATCCCCTCCAGCACAGGCTGAAGACCACCTCCCCAGCCCACACGTACACCAATAGCAGAACTGAGCAACACACATTTAAAAGCGATCACTGGCCCCTCTTTTCTTCCTCCCCCCCCCCGCTTAGGAAGTCTGATTCCAGAAGTTGGCTGCGGTGGTGTCTCTCCTGACATCAGACATATCCACTGAGTTGCTGTTCAGTTTCAATCAGGCTTAGGCTAAATTTCCATTCAGACTCATTTATTTTCAGCGTTTATCATAAACCTTAAAAAGAAAACCCCAAACAAACACCTTCCCCCAACAACAAACAAGTTGGGGGAGAATCTTTCTTAACCCCAAAACAAACCGAACCTTCACCAAACAGACCCCTCTGCACCCAACTGATGAGAAGTGGTTGCTCACAGGCATTACGAAATGCTCAGAACTCTGCTTGAGGTGACTGGAACCGTTAGATATGTCATACAAGGCATTTTTGACATAACAGGGTTGCTTCCTTTTCTCTCTTTTTCTCTCGTGAAGCGAACTGATTTTTGTAGCTGGAGTGTATTTTTACCCCTCCCCATATTGCTCCTTACCCCTGTCTTGTCTTTGCAAACAAGCCTTTTGCAAAGAAAACATTTCGGTCTGTGGTTACAGCTGGAGCACAGTAATAACACAGCATTTTAACATTGCTTTTCCAGACAATACAAACAGTCTGAAGACAGGCAGACTGCAAAGTTGCTTTTGAAAGGATCTATTGATGTTTCTGTAGCACACATTATTCTACTTGGGGATGGTGGGGAGTGAATTTCGGGGGGTCCTGTGGGAGGGTGGGGAAAAGGAAAGAAGGGAACAGAGCAGAGAGTGTTTCGCCTATCTTCTTGCCTCTCTGCCCTGAGTAACGGAGCCCACTGCTCTTGCTCTGTGGTGGAAGGAATGAAATGAGAAAATGGTGGAATGTGGAGGGGGGCTATTGAGGTGAGGGGGAGACTCGGGGTGGTGGGAGAGGAGAGGGAGGGGAAGATCCGGAATCAAATACCTTCCAGGCAGCAGGTTCTCCATAATCCAGAATGGGTCATGACTTCCTCGTTCTTTTTGCTGGTTTCGTTCTCACTGACAGTTTTAGTCTTGCAAACCCCTCTGGAGTAAAGCCAGTAGTCGGTCCCCACAGCTATGGTCATCAGGCTGAAGGCAGCGAAAGCACCAACGGTGGTTAAAAGCATCTGAACACCTCTGTCAAAGAGCCCCATAATTCTTCATTATACAAATACCCAACCGCCTTCTGATTCTTGGGGTGTGTGTGTTTAATAAAATAAAAGAATAATAATTCCGACTAATAATATAATGGGTATTTATAGAGAGATAGATATCAAAAAAGGGAGGTAAGAAAGCCCACGGAAAAGAGTGTAAATTAGAAAGACCACACGGGAGGAGGCTTGCCTTTTAAATCGGAAACGTTCTGGTTGAAATATAAAAAAAGGAAAAAGGAAAAAAGAAAAAAAATAGAGAAAAGAACCAAGAAAAAAACAAACAAATAAATAGAGAACCCCCCCCAAAACGAGACGCCTTAATCCCTTTTTCTAAAATTCTGGTCTCCAGTTTCCATATGTAATGGCTAATTTGGAGATGGCTTCCACAGTGAACGGGGGAGCAGCAGCAGCATCCTCAACACAATCTCTCATTATCTGGACCTAGACAGTTAGAGACTGTAAGAGCAGAGATGCAACCTTCAGTCTTCTTGCTTAGCTCTGCAGCCTGCGCCATGAAAATCCTTTTCCTTCCCAGTTATCTTCCTTGTGTTTTTATTTTTTTTAAAAAAAATTCCCCCAGCAGCGGCGGTCGCTCCGATCCTCTCTCACTTTTTTTTTTTTTCTTTCCTCCTTGCTGGCTTCTCCTTTCCTTCCGTTCGTTCCTACCACCAAGCCAGACTGCCCAGTATACTGTAAGCCCTTGATTTCAGCTGAACAGGTGCCGAGGTCTCGCCTCCCATGGCTTTTCCGCGCAGCCCCGGCGCTCGCTCCTGGCGGAGGTGGGCGAGGAGAGGGAGGGGGGCTCCTGGAGGAGGAGGAGGAGGAGGAGGAGGAAGAGGAGGAGGTGGGGGCACG